>CM055894.1:40552913-41040413 GCA_029582155.1 Panopea generosa
CCTCCTATTGGTGGGTACTGGAAACAATACCACCACTTAAGCCTCAATGCAAAATGTGAAATTATTGATGTATTATCTTATGAATATGCATGTTTGTTTCCGAGTATAATCACATTACATCTTACATAATGTGAATTACGGAAGTAATATTTTAGCCAAACAACCAGTGAATAGCACAGAAGCTAGAGAAAAACTTTATTTCATGCGTTTTTAACAAAAATATTGCATCAATATTTTACAAATAAAAAAACAAAATTGAGTTGTATGCCTTTAAACTCGCCAGGACGAAGTCTAAGCAGAGTTATTGTCATGACCCCGGCATCATCGTCTGTAGACACCCAGGTTAAACTTTTGCGTTTAAGTTTCTGTTATCCTCGCAACCACTCATTGGATATCAATGAAACTTTACATGTGTGTTTACCATCAATGGAACACACAGAGATAAGAACCATAACTCTGGATTGCATTTTGGCACAGTTATGGGCCTTTTTGGACTTAGACACCCAGTGTTTAACTTGCATTTAGTGCGTTTTAAGTTTTAAGATATCTATGAAAGATCACTCATTGGATTGTCAATGAAACTTTACATGTGTGTTAACAATCATCAATGGAACACACAGAGACAAGAACCATAACTCTGGATTGCATTTTGGTACAGTTATGGCCCTTTTTGGACTTAGACACCAAGGTTAAACTTTGCGTTTAGTTGCGTTTAAGCGTTTAGTTGCGTTTAAGTTTAAGATATCTATGCAACCACTCATTGGATGTGAATGAAACTTCACATGTGTGTTCACCATCATCAATGGAACACACAGAGATAAGAACCATAACTTTGGATTGCTTTTTGGCACAGTAATGGCACTTTTTGGACTTAGAAACCCAGGTTAAACTTTGAGTTTAGTTGCATTTAAGTTTAAGATATCTATGCAACCACTCACTGGATGTGAATGAACCTTCACATGTGTTTTCACCATCATCAATGGAACACACAGAGACAAGAACCATAACTCTAGGTTGCATTTTGGCACAGTTATGGCCCTTTTTCAACTTAATTTTTCAGGTTAAAGTTTTTTATCAGGTAAGTTATCTATGCAACCACTCATTTGATGTGAATGAACTTTACATGTGTGTTAACAATCATCAATGGAACACACAGAGACAAGAACCATAACTCTGGATTGCGTTTTGGCACAGTTATGGCCCTTTTTGGACTTAGACACCAAGGTTAAACTTTGCGTTTAGTTGCGTTTAAGCGTTTAGTTGCGTTTAAGTTTAAGATATCTATGCAACCACTCATTGGATGTGAATGAAACTTCACATGTGTGTTCACCATCATCAATGGAACACACAGAGATAAGAACCATAACTTTGGATTACTTTTTGGCACAGTTATGGCACTTTTTGGACTTAGACACCCAGGTAAAACTTAGAGTTTAGTTGCATTTCAGTTTAAGATATCTATGCAACCACTCACTGGATGTGAATGAACCTTCACATGTGTGTTCACCATCATCAATGGAACACACAGAGACAAGAACCATAACTCTAGGTTGCATTTTGGCACAGTTATGGCCCTTTTTCAACTTAATTTTTCAGGTTAAAGTTTTTTATCAGGTAAGTTATCTATGCAACCACTCGTTGGATATGAATTAAACTTCGCATGTGTGTTCACCATCATCATTGAAACACACAGAGACAAAAACCATAACTCTGGGTTGCATTTTGGCACAGTTATGGTCCTTTTTGGACTTAGACACCCAGGTTAAAGTTTTTTATCACGTAAGATATCTATGCAACCACTCATTGGATATGAATGAAACTTTGCATTGTGTTCACCATCATCATTGAATCACACAGAGACAAGAACCATAACTCTGGGTTGCATTTTGGCAGAGTTATGGCCCTTTAAGAGTTAATTTTTCGTCTGTAGACACCCAGGTTAAACTTTTGCATTTAGATGCGTTTAAGTTTTGACGTTTGCCTCCAATCTCAATCTTTGCATTGGTGGTGAGGCTTATCCCATCGGCAAGCTTTGTTGTCTTCTAACAACTCTTGTTTATTTTCTGCCTTAATGTACATAAAATTCTGGCATGAAATAGAATTATAGTTATAGAATAGCTAAAATGTTTGAAAAACATGGTTTTCAGGGAATTTCCATGTCTCTTGTTTATTTAAAGTATTCATTTGTGTTCTGTATCATTTTAAGAAAATATTTCTTTGTTTTCATCTGTTTTGCAGTGTCTGTTAGTTTGTTAGTTAGCCATAACTGTTCACTGTAAACACTACCGTAAAAATGTCATTGGTCATAATCTGGGTCAGTATAATTGCAATAATTAGAATATTTACCGTGATGAACGCGGTGAAATGATATTTAGTTCAGAGATATGTCCACCAAAAACAAGTGAAATCAAAAGAAATTTTAGATCAAATTAGAGAATTGAAAGTCCCATCAAAATTATGATGGTTATTTTAACAGACAATAGATAAATAGAACATCCAATATTAGGAAAATGTGTGTCCTCAAGTCTAACCTGGTGTTTTACATGAAAATATGCTTGAGATGTAATGTGTATACGTAAAAAAATAAAAATGCACAGAAATGTTTTGGACCATACACTTCCTAATATTAGACGATATGCTCATCTCTTTTGATGCTTGTCATATTGAAGTTTTATTGTAACCCATTTACTATTTTCAGTGATTTGGCCAGTGTTCGTAAGATCAAAAGACAAAGTCCATTCAGTTCAAGAGAATACGGCAAACACACAAAAATAGACGACAGTAACTTTATTGAAGTGTCCTTCACTAAAGATTTACAAGAAGTGTAAGTAAAGTCACAGCTGATTCCCACCTGCCGGTTTGAAGTTTTATTCCATCTGGCCTGATTCCCGCCTGCCAGATTGAAGTTTTATTCAGTCTGACCTAATTCCCACCTGCCAGTTTGAAGTTTTATTCAGGCAGGCCTGATTCCCACCTGTCAGTTTGAAGTTTGATTCAGTCTGGTCTGATTTCCACCTGCCAGTTTGAAGTTTTATTCAGTCTGGCCTGATTCTCACCTGCCAGTTTCAAGATTTATTCAGTTTGGCCTGATTCCCACCTTCCAGTTTAAAGTTTTATTCAGTCTGACCTGATTCCCACCCGCCATGTTGAACTTTAATTCAGTCTGGCCTGATTCCCACCTTCAAGTTTGAAGTTTTATTCAAGTGGCCTGATTCCCACCTGCCAGTTTGAAGATTTATTCAGTCTGACCTGATTCCCACCTGCCAGTTTGAAGTTTTATTCAGTCTGACCTGATTCCCACCCGCCATGTTGAACTTTAATTCAGTCTGGCCTGATTCCCACCTTCAAGTTTGAAGTTTTATTCAAGTGGCCTGATTCCCACCTGCCAGTTTGAAGATTTATTCAGTCTGGCCTGATTTCCACCTGCCAGTTTAAACTTTTTTTTAGTCTGGTCTGATTTCCACCTGCCAGTTTGGAGTTTTATTCCATCTGGCTTGATTCCCACCTGCCAGTTTGAAGTTTTATTCAGTCTGACCTGATTCCCACCTGCCATATTGAACTTTAATTCAGTCTTGCCTGATTCCCACCTGCCATGTTGAACTTTAATTCATTCTGGCCTGATTCCCACCTGCCAGTTTGAAGTTTTATTCAGTCTGGCCTGATTCCCACTTGCCAATTTGAAGATTTATTCAGTTTGGCCTGATTACAACCTGCCATGTTGAACTTTAATTCAGTCTGGCCTGATTCCCACCTGCCAGTTTGAAGTTTTATTCAGTTTGGCCTGATTCCCACTTGCCAATTTGAAGATTTATTCAGTTTGGTCTGATTACAACCTGCCATTTGAACTTTAGTTCAGTCTGGCCTGATTCCACCTGCCAGTTTGAAGTTTTATTCAGTCTGGCCTGATTCCCACCTGCCAGTTTGAAGATTTATTCAGTTGGGCCTGATTCCTACCTGATTGTTTAAAGTTTTATTCATTCTGGTCTGATTCCCAACTGCCAGTTTGTGTTGCGAAATAAGACATTAAATTAGTTTTTATGTGTCAAACCAGATTGGCTAAATACATCATTTTCTTCAGTTTGTATTGCACATAAAGAAGAAGGGAAAATCAAGGGGGTTTTCAAGATGCTATAAATATCATAGTAGTTTTTTTCAGTCATTGTATTATGTTTTTGTGTTAAAATATTGTTATTACAATGATATTGACATCATCTTGATGTTTAGCCAAGTCAAAATGTAGTTCGGGATTGTTTGTATGTGAGCAATTTGATATAGACAAGACCATGTGATGAAATGGTAGTGATATGTCTTTGATTTATTACACTTAACTGTAAATTATGTGACCAATACATTCAATTATAGAGCAATACAAAAATGGGGGAGCTTGGAAAAATTAATGGCAGAGAAGGAGAGACGGAAATATACAGGTTATGGTATGTTCATTCTGTATATCCTTTGTGTAACAACATTTTATCCTTTCTTAAAGCAACACATCCACGTTTGAACTTTTAAAAAAAAATTTAATTGAGTTATGAGCACATTTCCCATACAAACATATGATCAATTAGCTGTATATGAGCATATAAACACAATCCTGAACAAAATGATGCCCAAATTATAATGCGTGACTAACACTTTATATAACAAGCGTGTAACTCACCCGAGTCAAAAAAAATGTCAAAATGACTTTCAAGGCAGGTAAAGTACACTACGCACTAAAACGTGAAGTTTTTTAATACGACTCGCATAATTCAATTTGAAGCCAAGTTGGAATCCTCGGCAATTTAAAAATAATTTATAAAGCGTTTGTCATCTTTTTTTATAATTCTAAAGCGTTCTGGATAGTGTTTGTTAGAACATATACAGCTCACTGACCATATATTTATGTATGGGAAATGTGCTCACAACTCAATTGAAAAACTTTTTAAAAAAAGTTTAAACATGGATGTGTTGCTTTAAACACTTATTTAGTCTACCTCCCTTTTCTAATAATTATTACAGATTCTTGATCAAGAACTTGTTTTGTGTTAGTTTTGTATCCAGCACTCGTGACAAGCTATTCTTGCCACCAGCCAGTTTAAAGTTTTATTATTCTTGCCGTGAATATTTAACTCGCTGGATTAAGTTTGCAATAAGGATTTTAAAAACTTTATTGGAATAATACAATTGAGAGAACCCATTAATCAAAATGTAGTTTTAATAATGTTATAAATAAACAGTTAAAATTTTAAAATGTGATAATTGTATTTTATCTTTCCATAAAAATCTACTAGTAAAGTAATTAATATGCATAACTGTTATCATTTTCAGTTGTTTTTCTCACAAATTTTAACTTGAATGCTGAAATGTCATTATCAAATGCTGGTTTTACTGGCAAGGAATTCAAGAAATATGATCTTCAGTTTAAAATTAAATGATATTCCAATTTGTGGCAATGTGAATTGAGTAATTGTAAATTAGTTGGTATGAAATATGTCTACCTGTCAGTTAAATTATCCCCCCACCCCAACCCGCCTAATTATATTAATTTTTTTTTATTTTTATATATGTTAAAATATTTGCTGTCTACTTAAAATGAAACCTTCATTACCCCATTAGACTGTGGTATAGTTTGTGATTTTACTTCACCTCTCATACATTTCGTATGGGGTCCTCCATGGCCGAGTGGTCTGAGGCATCATATCATGATCACTTAACTCTCACCGCTAAGGTCGTAGGTTCAAGCCCCACTCACTCAAAAAACAATAAACTGGATGTACATGTAAGCTGAAATGTGTTGAAAATGAAAATCCCATTACCAGTAAAAAAAATGATAATAAAAATTTATATGATATTTTCTTCCTTTGAATTAAGTAAATGTATAATAATTTATGCAAATTCATCCAAACTTTAAGATAATTACAATGTGTCTCTTTGAATTAAGAAATCCTGATAAAAAAAGATAGTATAGAGATAAATAGCTTATTGGCCTTGAATAATGGTAAATTGATGTCAGTTTATTGACAGTAATGAGTGCAGAAATATGTTTAATTTATCAGCCAGATCTGATATACTGTCAGAACATATACAAACTGCATATAATTATATTTGTAAGTTATCATTTTATTTTCAGTGAATTCTTCTCCATTTCAAGAAATTAATGTAAGTTTAATTATGTGAGGTAAGTTGTTTGAGTACTTGTATTTTATATGCATATAGCTGTATTTTGCTCATGTATGAACTACATTGTATATCACCAACCGTTCTTGAGAATATTCTTAGACTTAAGCTTAAAAATCCAAATTTCAACCTTAGATATCTAGTTAACCTTGACATATAAAATAATTGTGAGAGTGTATTTTGCTATATATTAGGTGTCTCTACATGTTTGTATATTTTGATCTTAAAAAAATGGTTTCTAAGTTTGTTTTGTCTAATTTCATTCTTGAGTTCAAGTGTAAGAATATTCTTAAGACGTTTTGTGAATACCACTCCTGGTTCTCCAGAATTTAATAGCAATGGTCCTGTGACTGATCATTTATGAACAATCATGCATATTTAAAAGAATAAAATCATGCTCTAGATATTCTTTGTTATTTACCTATTGCCAATATTCAATGTTAGTTTTTTTTTTATTCTGATGAATTTAAGATATCAATTTGAAATGAACAAACACACATGTATGACAATTGTAAGTATCTGAACAATAAAGCAGCTGTAACTGTATACATATGAATGCCGAG
This sequence comes from Panopea generosa, assembly GCA_029582155.1. Classification (NCBI taxonomy): domain Eukaryota; kingdom Metazoa; phylum Mollusca; class Bivalvia; order Adapedonta; family Hiatellidae; genus Panopea; species Panopea generosa. Next base: position 40,559,636 of record CM055894.1, read on the forward strand.
AGTCTTTCGAGGACCAAAGGTTAAGGTATGTTAACTGTTAACATATTTGATGTTTGAGCTGAAGTGACCTTGCATATGAAGTTTTGTATGATTTGATGTATTGTATTTTGTCTGTTCCAGATTCCATCATTTTACCAAAATATAAAAGAGTCATTTGGCAAAGACACTGGTGCAGTGGTCATGTTTGCATTTTTAATGTAAGTACATGTACTGAAAAAAAATGTTGTTTCTCCCCTTCCAAAGGTGAAGGGATGTATTTTTTTATTAGTTTATGTTAATTTATTTTAGCTTGATTGCAAAGTTAGCTCAGACCTAATAAATTTTGACCCATTCTCGAGTTTGCTTTCTGGGTAAATCCAGTACTGAGTGTTGTTTTTAATGGTCCATTTGGTCAAGCTGGTGTGAGCGGCCACAAGGCCATCCTTAAAAAAATGTTAACTTGCTGTGCTCCGACCCTGTATTTTTCATGTTGGTAGGTAGGTAGCAATTTTTTTTTTTTGCCAGATTTTGATTTTGTTAGAAATGTCACTGTCAAGTGTCACATGACCCCCAAATGGTCTGTGAAAAATAACAATATGATATGTTAGGTAGCGATGTATATATGAATATCAAAGGTAATGGACTAATGTTTCAGACTAGACATGCAATTCCATGGGTTTTTTTACATTAAAGCATGACTTTGACCTTTGTGTAACTTTGATTTTGACATCTGATGTAATGGTCTGGGTATTTCAACAGTTAAATGCAGGTGAAACATTATCATGACATGCTGATCACTTGTGTCGAGCTATTTTAAAATCCCTAGATGTAAGTTACAGATCAATTGTTGATCAACTGATAAATTGAACCAAGTGTTTTTGAAATCCACCATGCATGATAAAGTTATAAGACAGATGTGAAATTTCAAACAGATTCAAAGTGTTGTCATACATACTCAAAGTGTGACAGCGTTAAGGTTTTTCTTGTGACACGTCGTCATGTCATCTTGAAAAATTGAGCCAAGTTAAAGACAAAGTCACAGACCAGACACGCAATATCAAACAAATTGAAAGTGTGACCTTGACCTTTGAGGAAAGGTTCTTGGTCTTACATGCGACACTTAATTATGTCATGTTTATCAATTGAGCCAAGTGTTTTGAAAATATATCCATAGATGACAAAGTTATAAATCGGACAAGAAATCTCACACAGACTGAAAGTGTTGTCAAACAAACTGAAAGTGTGACCTTAACCTTTGAGGTATTCATGTGGGTCTTACACGTGACACTATGTAATGTCATGCTGATGAATTGTGCCAAGTGTTTCAACAAAATCAATCTATGCATGACAAAGTTACAGGCCGGAAACGAAATCTCACACAAACTCAAAGTGTTGTCAAACAAAGTCAAATTGTGACCTTTACCTTTGAGGTAGGGGTGTGGGTCTTACTGGCGACATGTCGTCATGTTATGTTGATCATTTGTAGCAAGTATCAACAAAGTCCATCTATGCAGGACAAAGTTACAGGGTGGAAACGAAATCTCACACAAACACAAAAGTGTTTTCAAACAAAGTCAAATTGTGACCTTGACCTTTGAGGTATGGGTGTGGGTCTTACTCGCGACACATCATCATGTTATGTTGATCATTTGTAACAAGTATCAACAAAATCCATCTATGCATGACAAAGTTACAGGCCGGAAACAAAAATCTCACACAAACTCAAAGTGTTGTCAAACAAAGTCAAATTGTGACCTTTACCTTTGAGGTAGGGGCGTGGGTCTTACTCGCGACACGTCGTCATGTTATGTTGATCATTTGTAGCAAGTATCAACAAAATCCATCTATGCATGACAAAGTTACAGGCCGGAAACAAAATCCCGGACGAAGAACAGACAGACGGACGGATGGACGCCTCGATTACTATATGCCACCCAAAAAAAATTTTTGGGTGGGCATAAAAACAATTCTTTGAAAGGCAATGAAAAGGTTAGGGTAGCTGCACTATTAAGTGAGTAGGTAGGAGCACGACAAACAAGTTTTTCAACTTATCCACTGCACTACTGCCCACTTTTAATGTTTTGACGTGTGCTTGTCTGTTTGGGGCAATAACTTTAAAATGATAGATTGAATTTTAATAACAATTGGCACATAATTATTTTTAACCCCAGCAGAATAAAGTTGTTACTAAGTCATGACAAGTTAATGATAGTTAATAATCTCTGCCAACAATCTCTCTCTCTACAGTAAATTGTTATTTTCAATGTATATTTACCCTAAACTCATAAATAGACAGATTATATAGTGCAAGTTTCCTTCTCAATCGTATTCACATATCTAGTATTTGAATGGTTTGTATTAGACATATCTAATATTTGAATGGTTTGTATTAGACATATCTAATATTTGAAGGGTTTGTATTAGACATATCTAATATTTGAATGGTATGTATTAGACATATCTAATATTTGAAGGGTTTGTATTAGACATATCTAATATTTGAATGGTATGTATTAGACATATCTAATATTTGAAGGGTTTGTATTAGACATATCTAATATTTGAATGGTTTGTATTAGACATATCTAATATTTGAATGGTTTGTTAAAGGCATATCTTATTTTTGAATTGTTTGTATTAGACATATCTAATATTTGAATGGTTTGTTAAAGACATATCTAATATTTGAAGGGTTTGTGAAAGACATATCTAATATTTGAATGGTTTGTTAAAGACATATCTAATATTTGAAGGGTTTGTTTTAGTCATATCTAATATTTGAAGGGTTTTTATAAGACAAATTTAATATTTGAAGTTTTTTTTAGACATATCTAATATTTGAAGGGTTTGTTTTAGACATATTTAATATTCGAAGGGTTCTTATTAGACATATCTAATATTTGAAGGGTTTTTATTAGACATATCTAATATTTGAAGGGTTTGTATTAGACATATAATATTTGAAGGGTTTGTATTAGTTTGTACTATTGTGAATAAAATATTGTTTAAACTAAACTAACAATTTTTCTATCAAAGAGATTATATTAGGAAAAAAATGCTATAAATGTCTCAAAAAATAAAATTATTTTAAAAATAGATAAAGAGTATCTCATTATCATTAATAAATAATACCCAAATGGTTTGGTATTTTTCAAACTCACCAAAACGTGACATAATTGATATTTAAGTTGGAGTGCAAAACTTATACGAAATCCCCATTCTAAAAATAGACAGCACTTAATTACCTTTCTATAGTCCTCCGGACACTTTTTAAGATAAAGTAAATTGTATTACGTGTAAATCTGTACAACAGATCATATTGAAATAAAAATGTAATCGCATTACTCAATTAATACATCACAAAATATGTTGCAATTTTAAGCAGGAAATCTATTTAAGTCTTACCAAGAAGTGTATTCCAAGTTAGGAAATCCCTTTTCAATATAATATTTTGGCATGCTTAAACAGATAATCACTTTGACAATGCGGGATCAGTGAGTATATATAGGGATGCTATACTGGAAATAAATGTTTTTAGCTAATTTAAAAGTTTTGAAAAATCCTAATACATTCCTTTTAAACCAAACCCATCATCAAAACAAGTTAATGCTAGTAAATACCCCCTGCCAGCAATCTCTATATTGAACATATTTGCTAATTTCTGAAACGTTTTGTTTGTCTACAGGAATCTGTGCAATGCTTGTTTTAAGGGAGTTGTATGGGCCCTCACTGGATCCCCAAGTATGTTTTCAGAATTTATGCATTCTTGTGGAGACACGTTGAATCAGGTTTGTTCGGTTTTACATTATTTTCTTTAGTCATTTATTTCTCTTTATATTAGGGCTAAACAACAAAGTCGGCAGAGACTCGCATACTCACAAGTATTTTTCAGGTGTCTGTCTGTTGACTTTAATTTACGTTGTTTACCAGAATTTAAATGAAGGGAAATTAAATATTTTTTGTTAAAAATTTTCGTTTTCCTACGCTAAATAGGCATTGATAATCTAATTTTTCAACATACCATAATCCTGCCTGTTCTGCAGTAGTCTGGAATAAAGTGGTAGTCATAATCATCTGGAAGCTTGTTTTACTAAAAGTCAAACATATCGACTGACACTTGTGGTGCTCGTTATATATAGGTCTTACCTATTACTTATTATAATAAAGTCTGCATTTCTTTCAGATGTTGTTGGCATTTGGTAAATATCTCTCCATGAAAAATCCTGATGCTAGTCATCCGTAAGTATTGTGAGCTGTCTTATATCTGATTCAGATGATACAAATTTTTTATTATACCGACAAACGAAGTTTGAGGGGGTATATTGGAGTCACCCTGTGGTCGGTCTGTAGGTCTGTCCGTTGCAATTTTCCTTGTCCGGAGCATCAGTTGAAAAGTACTGGATGGATTTCCATCAAACGTCATACAATGGTAGAATATAATGAGAGGAAGTGCAGTGTACAAGAAACATAACTCTATTCTTGCTAATTACAGAGTTATTGCCCTTTGATATTTTTTCTTGTCCGGAGCATAACTTGAAAAGTACCGGATGGAATTTCATCAAGCTTCATACAATGGTAGAATATAATGAGAAGAAGTGCAGTGTACAAGAAACATAACTCTATTCTTGCTAATTACAGAGTTATTGCCCTTTGATATATTTCCCTTGTCCGGAGCATTACTTTTAAAGTACTGGTTTTTGTCTGGAGCATAACTTTAAAACTATTGGATATAATTTAATAAAACTTCATACAATGGTAAACCATTCTCTGTCTTGGCGGCGTTCGGGGGTATTCATCACCTTCAGTGATAGCTCTAGTTTACCTTGTTTATATGGCATTAAAATGAGTCCAAATATTCAAACAGAAATGTTAATTGTTCTTTATATTTGCAGGTACGGTTATAGGAACCACATACATATCTGGTCTATTGCCAGTGGTCTAGTCATCTTCAGTCTCGGCTGTGGTCTCACCATGTACCACGGAATTATGGGACTGTGGTACCCTAAATTGATGGACATGAACTCATTATATCAGGTAAATAGAATATGCTTTACAAATGGACACATACTCTCTTTATCAGGTACATGATGATGTACGCACTTATATCCGGATTTGTTTAAATGGATAGAAGTCAGACCTGGAATGGTATATGGACCTAAGTGAAGCTGAAACACCACATATTATTTGTTATATTATACAGAATATGTACAAACACAAATTTATTGTTATAATTAGGCATAACACACCCTTTTGATATGCTTGCATATTGGAATACTTTTTATACATTTTGTATATTGAACATGGGTATGGCATCATCCTTGGATTTATATTGGACTGGGCCCAGTCTATATGCTAATTGTTTGACCAGATGACGTTATATTGAACAAAGAAGAAAATACAAATTTTTGTTGAGAGAAACCTGGGGTCCATGTAAATTACTCGTGAGTCGAACCATCGTCCCTGGGTAGGTAGCTGGCATGTGAGGTAATTGGACTAAACTGGGCATGAACCCACAACCCAAGTGATCTTGGGAATTGCTGAAATGTTAATATGATACATTTTATTGATTGGATATAGGGACAAGATGTCTGTATTTGAGGTACATGAACTATTTATTTGTGGAAATGTAATAGATATGATATTTGATATACATGTAACTATATATATCAGTTATAAGTAACATATTAATTTTTCCTTTTTCATTGTTTTTTGCCTTTAGGTAAATTGACACAAACTTTTTATATCAGAGTTTGGTCTGGTTAACTCAGTTGGTAAATCGTCAGACTGTCAGTTCAGGGATCTTGGGTTTGAATCCCCACGTGACCACAGTCACAGTGACTTTTTGCATTGTTTAGACCCTTTTGCACATATTACATTTATTATAAAAACAATTTTGCTTATCTAATTAGGTAAAAACATGGAACCATGTTCTCGCTTTGTTTGCTATAGGCATTGTTTGATATTTCATAAACTGGAGAGTTTTACAGTCCATTTATAAATATATTATTGTTCTCTTATTACAGGCCATTATGGTATTGACAGGGTCCTTCCTGACAGAGGGCGGTAAGTCACACAGATATATGTCCGTTATCAACAATCTCAAGATTGCAGCATGGTCTAGTGGTAGAGCATGTGTCACGCATGCGGAAGGTCGTGGGTTAGATCCCTGACTGGGTCATACCAAAGACTTTAAAAATGGTACTAGAAGCTCAGCATTTAGAGGAGAGTTCTAGGTCTGGTTGGCCCGGTGTCAGTATAATGTGACTGGGTGGGGTATCATACCATGTGTCTGCGGCATAATACTCCAGTATGCCAGCGCTCAGAATACTGTCTAAAGCAGACACCATCGGGATATGACTGAAAAAATGTTGAAAGCGATGCTAAACACCATACTACAGTAATCTAAAAAGTCATCAAGTGGATCTGCACACATTGTATATAAAACAGTTGGCTATCTGGTTAATGGATAATTATGTACAAGGAATGAAGCTCTGCATTGTGTTAATTTTACCACAAGCCAGAAATAGCTGGATATTAATATAAATTTTATTAACATTAATTGGATATGAACCAGAGTGCATCTTTTCTCCATCATCGGGTCCTACCCTTGATTGATTCAGTTCTCTACGGGTACCAACAATGCCTTTCTCAAGAAACTGTCTCAATTTATGGTCGTTTCTCAACCAGATGTTAATGTCAGTAAACAGATCAGCGCATAACCGCAGCAGCGATGCTTATCAATTATTTAAGTAGATTCCTACGTGGCCGAGTGGTCTAAGGTGCTGTCGTTTAATGACCATTTACCTCTCACCACGAAGGTTGTCGGTTTAAGCCTCACTTGCTCCAAAAACTTATTGTGAGAAAGTTTGCCAATTGCTTGTGGAATCTACTCAGATTCATTCTGAGGTCTTCCTCCACCAATAAAAACTTCATTGTTATAGACAATGATAAAAGTAGCATTAGGCCATTATAAATTAATCGCTAGATTATCATCCAAATTTTTCTTAAAAACACGGAGGACGGGAGGATTTTATTTTTTATTTTTATTTTTAGAACTTTTGATGTATTTCTAATAAAAAAAAGTTGTTTTTTTTGTTTTTATTTTAAAAAGTTTTTTAATGAAAATAAAAACGGCCGGGGCAGCATGAAAATTAGGGGGCCGGCAGGAACGATTATTTATCAATTAATTTAATATGGCCTTACTTTTATTTATCGATAAATTGGAAGCAATCTTAAAATTCACACTTATGATCAAACATTAAAGCATTGGACCATGGACTGATTGTTCATGTGTTTGAGCTTTATTGTATTTTTCACCAAAGTATTTTACATGTATCTGAATTTCTTTACTTACATGTCCGTTGTCAACATCAGGGTCGATTTAAACTATTGTGAGAATTCAAATAACATGAATTATAATGACAAATATCACTTACCACTTACTTATGTGGTCTTATGTTCAAAGCTGGGCCTGATTAGTCGCGTCTGACTATCAATCCAGAGGTCGTGAGTTCGAATCCCCCGCACGGCAACAGTCTCTGTGATGATTGATATACGACATTGTGTACATTATCATTCGTCTCTCACCACTGATTCAAGTGGGAAAGTTATCAGTTACTTGCGGAGATGGGGTGTGCTCGGGTACTGGTTAATCCCAGGAAACAGCAGTTAGCTTAACTGATCGTCTGTTAGCCCTCGATGGCATAAAAATGACGCTAAATATTCAATCAATCAATCAATCTTATGTTCAAGACATGTTCAGTCCAAAAACATATGCAAAGAACTTGCCGGTTACTTTTGGAAGAACAGTCAGATACCCAGATTTATTTACTTCACCAATAAAAACTGGATAACATATAACCAGTAATGTGTTGAAAGGGAACATATATGTATATCAAACAACTTTTTCCAATATATCATGCCTTTATAAACTCACTGACGGTGTCTTGCCAAAAAGATATCTATTCAAACATGCCTAAATAAACATATCAATACGGGATTTCCTAACTTGGACTACAAGTCCAGCTTAGACTTATATAGATTTTTTTCCCACTTAAAATTCCAACATATTTTGTGACATATTAAATGAGTCACGTGACTTCAGTTTGACTTAATTTGATCTGATATACAGGTTTAAATGTACATGTAGTAAAAATGGTTTCATCTTAGAAAGAGTCTGAATGATTTTAGAATGGGGATTTTGTTTCAGTTTACCATTCCAATTTAAATATCAGTTATGTCACGTATAGGTTAATTTGACATACCAAACCATTTGGATGTTTTTTATCCATTTAAAAATTAAATTCATTTATAGCTTTTTTTTTTATACTACTCCCGTTAGAACCAATTCAAGAGGGTATTTGTGTGAAATAGATATGATAAAATAAATGGAATAAGTCTGGTATTTTAATTTGGCGTTTTTTTGTTTCAGCATCACTCGCCATGGCTATTAACCAGGTTAGAAAGGATGCAAAAACTGCTAATATGTCTGTCTACAGATATGGTAGGTTGTTTATTAGTTTTACCTTGCAATCCTATATATACTTTATAAGTTACACCAAAACTTTTAGGATGAGTGGCAAATATATCACTGATGCCACTGACTATTTTCCGAGTCCTTGAATGGGATGAATGAAAAAAGAGGGAGAATTTTCACTATAAGGTCGAAGATAAACTTTAGATATACTCATTTGTGATATGACTGCATTTTTTTCTCTTTGGTCATTGCCATCTCTATAGCTAAATTAGTTTTTCAGTGTCGTGTATATTTATTTCGTGAGTATTTTTATGTGTCCACTAATAACTAAGGATATTGTTTATGTATTCATTAACATTTCCAGACAAAGAAAAAAAACACATTGATTTCTTTATGCAAATTTGAGACTCCTTTAATGTTGGTCAATCTGACAGGCTGTTTCAGTATGTCACTACAGATTCTGTCATGTTTTAACAAAAAATGCACCCCTTTGTCATCCAACCATAACAGAATGTATAATCAGATTCCAATCCTGTCACTTTACATGTATATAGACAGACTTATGAAGAGTATTATCTGTCTTGGAACATAAATGACTGACCACTAAACACAGATACAGTGTCTCTGCCTCCGTGGCTGAGTGGTCTAAGGTGCTGTTGTCACATGATCAACTGCATCTTACTGCTGAAGTTGTAGGTTCGAACCCATCTCAGTTGAAAAAAAATGTGAGTTACTTGTGGAAGGATGGTGATTCTACTCAGATTCTTTCTGATGTCTTCTTACATCAGTAAAACAGGATAAATCGTATTATTATATGTAATTTGCCATGTGCTGAAAATATTGAAAATCCCATTAAAAAAATTAATGTATACCTGTATTATTGTTTTATTCTCATTTGATTAGCTACTGGGTATGGCTATGCATGTACCTACTTTTTTATGTATATTTAATTTACTCATTATCAGTTTGTCTTAGCCATCTTATTCATTTCATTCATTGATCACCATGGCAACTACAATGTATATTTATAATTTACTGTCTTAGGGATAAATATTTTAACCAAAAATATTTTTAATTTCGAGATTTATTAATTTTACCAATGATGACCGTTGGCTTTTTCCCCTGTTTTGCAGTGAAAGAAGGAGAAGACCCCCTGGTAAATGTCGTGTTGCTGGAGGACAGTGCGGGTGTACTGGGAGTGGTGGTGTGTGGGGCGGCCATGACAGCCAGTGTACTCATGGGTAAATATCCAGCATGATGTAGTATTATGCTCTTTCCATACTGCCGCTACACATGAAAGTGCTTTTAAAAGTTGTCTAAATCATAACGTAAATAACGTTTTACTGTGGACACCATAAGACCTTTATGACGCTCATGGGAAAGTCACAGGAATTGCAGTAAAACATCATTATACCCCCGGCAAACGAATTTTTTAGGGGGTATACTGGAGTCACCCTGAGGTCGGTCTGTCGGTCTGTCGGTCTGTTGGTCTGTCGGTCTGTCGGTCGGGTGTCCGCAATTTTCCTTGTCCGGAGCATAACTTGAAAAGTACTGGATGGAATTTCATCAAGCTTCATACAATGGTACAATATAATGAGAGGAAGTGCAGTGTACAAGAAACATAACTCTATTCTTGCTAATTACAGAGTTATTGCCCTTTGATATTTTTTCTTGTCCAGAGCATAACTTGAAAAGTACCGGATGGAATTTCATCAAGCTTCATACAATGGTACAATATAATGAGAGGAAGTGCAGTGTACAGGAAACATAACTGTATTCTTGCTAATTACAGAGTTATTGCCCTTTGATATATTTCCCTTTGATATTTTTTCTTGTCCGGAGCATAACTTGAAAAGTACCTGATGGAATTTCATCAAGCTTCATACAATGGTACAATATAATGAGAGGAAGTGCAATGTACAGGAAACATAACTGTATTCTTGCTAATTACAGAGTTATTGCCCTTTGATATATTTCGCTTGTCTGGAGCATTACTTTTAAAGTACTGGATGGAATTTCATCAAACTTCATACAATGGTAGAATATAATGACAGGAAGTGCAGTGTACAAGAAACATAACTCTATTCTTGTTAATTACAGAGTTATTGCCCTTGATATATTTCCCTTGTCCGGAGCATTACTTTTAAAGTACTGGATGGAATTTCATCAAACTTCATACAATGGTAGAATGTAATGAGAGGAAGTGCAGTGTACAAGAAACATAACTCTATTATTGCTAATTACAGAGTTATTGCCCTTTGATATTTTTTCTTTTAAAGTACTTTTAAAGCCAACAGTGATAACAGTTTAATAAAGTTCATGAAAGAACCAAGTTGATAAATACATGGAGTTCGAGCAAAGCAGGTTCGATATTGTATTCCTAGTGCTCTTGTTTGTTTCTTATCCATAAAACTGTTGTCCCTCAACATAACTCGAAAAAGTATAACATTTATTGATTGCCATGAAAGCTTGTACACTGCACAATAATTAAAAAAGACCGTTTTCAATTTTAACAAAACCATAAAAAAATTAACAATACAAACAACTCAATCCATAACATTCTCTTTTATTAAGAATTTCTTTTGTCTGGAGCATTACTTTAAAACTATTGGATATAATTTAATAAAACTTCATACAATGGTTAACCATTTTCTGTCATGGCGGCGTTCGGGGGTATTCATCACTACAGTGATAGGTCTAGTTTCTGTTGTAACTATCTGTGTAACAAAATACTGTTAATGTAGACACTGTATGGTTTACAGTTTCATAATCACATAGGATCTATATGTATGTGGTCATCTAGAAAAAGACAATGCAAAAAACTTATGTTTGGAAAACATGCAAAGGAAACGCAAAAAATGTCATCTACAACAGATGGTTGTTTAAAACAAGTTTATAGATGAGAAAACCCTATATTTATATATATCATACATGTATATAAAAAAATTTATTTATTTTTTTTTTTTTTTTTAAAAGTCAGATGGGGTAGGGGGACTAACCAAGATCCGTTACTCCTGCCTGTGACTGATACTAGTGACATCGAAATGTCAAAAAATACAAAGTAATAGGTTTTGCAGAAGTATTTATTCCATTAAGGACTTATCGTTCAAAACTTTTGCTTGAGAAAGGTGCATAAGGAAGATGATGGTTTTACTCCAATTTATTTTTAGGGCCTTCTCAACCACTTAAACTTTATCCTATATATAACCTGTTCATACTTCCTTCTGTTAATTTTATTTGTAGATTTGGCAGTAATGGATTGATTTTCATGCCCCGCAGTTCGAAGAGTTGTGAAGGGACATTAACTGTTACCACTGTCTGTCCATTCTTTTGGTAAAAAAATGGTTTTAGATCAATAACAGCTGAAGGGTTTTTTTGTGTGTACCTGTATAATGATAAAATACAGGCGAAGTAAGATATTTGTCAACATGAGTTATGGACCCTTTCTGATCAATAGTGGAGCGTAGGGGGTTGGGGCATTCATGTCGAAAGACACATTTTTAGCTTAATATCCTGGTGACTTCCATGTGATGTTATATTTGACTTTGTTGTTCCAGGTGACTTCTGTATGACGTTACATTTGACCTAGTTGTTCTAGGTGACTTCTATGAGATGTTACACTTGACCTTGTTGTTAAAGGTGACTTCTATGTGACGTTACGCTTGACCTTGTTGTTAAAGGTGACTTCTATGTGACGTTACATTTGACTTTATTGTTCAAAGTGTCTACCATGTGACGTTATGTTTGGCCTTGTTGTTCCAGTTGACTTCTATGTGACGCTACATTTGACCTTGTTGTTCAAGGTGACTTCTATGTGATGTTATGTTTGACCTTGTTGTTCCAGGTGACTTCTATGTGACGTTATGCTCAAGGTGACTTCTATGTGATGTTATATTTGACCTTATTGTTCCAGGTGACTTCTATGTGATTTTTTGTTTCACCTTGTTGGTCCAGGTGACTTCTATGTGACATTTTGTTTGACCTTGTTGTTCCTAGTGACCTCTATGTGACGTTATATTTGACCTTGTTGTTCCAGGTGACTTCTATGTGACATAATGTTTGACCTTGTTGTTCCAGGTGACTTCTATGTGATGTTATATTTGACCTTGTTGTTCCTGATGACCTTTTTTTGATGTTATATTTGACCTTATTGTTCTAGGTAACCCTCACCTTGATGCTATCGGGTCGTTGGTGATCAGTGGCATGCTGGGATTGGTATCCGGATTCTTGTTTAAATCTAATTCAGATAAATTGCTTGGCAAGTAAGTATTTGTTAAAAACCGATTACCTTGTCTTTATTAGCTCTAGAAGTGCTTATGCGATGGCGCATTGTCTGTCGTCTGACGTCTGTCGTCTGTCGTCTGTTAGCAGCACTTTCTCTGAAACCACTAGGCCGATTAAACTGAAACTTCACATGGGTGTTTCTATTGCATAGGAGACTATACAGAAGATTTTTTTTTTCGATCTGAAATTCAAGATGGCCGCTGTTAATAAAAATAGTCTAAAACTTAAAAAATATTCTTCTCATGAACGGCCCAACAGATTTTCAAAATGTTTATGTAAAAATGATGACCAACTATAGTTTTGTTAGATTTGTTCAAATGGTGTCCCTAGGGTTAAATATGACCCCGCTCCGAGGGTTCAATTAGGGGACACGTGTCGTTATAATATTTTTTTATTTTTTTTGTTTTTAAAATGGAAATGATTTTGCCTATATCTTCACAAAAGCATTGTTTGGTGAAGGAGGTTCAGATTTGTAAAAATGACTGGGTTCCACTGTCTTAAGGGATCATGAGGGGCCCCAAAAGGGTACAAATTGGGAATTAGTAAAATTGTTTTCTTAAGAAGCGGTATGTCAGATTTGTTCATATTTTGCATAAATTATCCCTATGAGTAGGGGTTTGATTGCAGATAAGAATTTAGGGGCTAAAATATATAGGGGCCCTGAAAGGGGACTAGAATTTTACCTAGGGATACTATGGGAAAACAGAAAATTCTCTTTTTCTTTCATCTGTTCTGAAACCACAAGGCCAGTTAAATTGAAACTTCACATGGGTGTTTCTATTGCATAGGAGACTATACCGAAGAATTTTTTTTTTTCGATCTGAAATTCAAGATGGCTGCCATTTCTAAAAATAGTCCAAAACTTAAAAAATCTTCTTCTCATGAACGGCCCAACAGATTTTCAAAATGTTTATGCAGTAATGATGACCAACTATAGTTTTGTTAGATTTGTTCAAATGGTGTCCCTAGGGTTAAATATGACCCTGCCCCGAGAGTTCAATTAGGGGACACATGTCAGTATAATATTTTTTTTTTTTTTTAAATGGAAATGATTTTGGCTATATTTTCACTAAAGCATTGTTAGGTGAAGGAGGTTAAGATTTGTGAAAATGACTGGGTTCCTATGTCTTCAGGGGTCAGGAGGGGCCCCAAAAGGGTACAAATTGGGAATTAGTAAAATTGTTTTCTTAAGAACCGGTATGTCAGATTTGTGCATATTTGACATAAATTATCCCTAAGTGTGGGGGGTTGATTGCAGATAAGAATTTAGGGGCTAAAATATATAGGGGCCCTGTAAGGGGACTTTTACATAGGGATACTGTCGGAAAACAGAAAATTCTCTTTTTCTTTTCATTTATTCTGAAACCACTAGGTCAGTTAAATTAAAGATTCACATGGATGTTTCTATTGCATAGGAGACTATACAAAAGATTTATTTTTTCTATCTAAAATTCAAGATGGCCGATGTTTCTATTGCATAGTAGAATTTCAAAAAGTGTTATGGCCACTTTGAGTCAGTAGAGCGTCCTCAGGCCCTCTTGGGCCTCTTGTTTTTTTGTTTATAAGACTTGAGAATTACATAATGTGGAAAAATAAAACTTGCATATTGGAAAATGATTTCTTCTATAGTTGTGCCTTAGGGTAGAATTTATTTTTTCCCTTTTATGATGTTTCATTATCATCAGCAAATAGAAAACCGAAGTGCATGTATACATCTACATATACTTAATACGATCTGAATAGTATGCAAGTTTTGGTAAACTGCTGATTTTAATCATGGAAGCTTCCATCCTTTAGGGGGGTGGGGGATTTGAGATAGACTACAAGATAGACAGAGTTACCTATTCATTTATGATAAAATGATACTACATGTATAGTCAAACATTGGTTTTTGTTTGTCAGTTTTTGACTACACACATAAATCACCACTTGCCTCTCAATGCTAAGGTTTTATTCAAACTAAGGTTCAAGTACTGCTGGGTCAGAAAGTCTTTATGTGAGAAAGTTTGCCAGTTACTTGCAGAAGATCTTAGGATCTACTCGGATTTTTTCCGTCTTTCTCCACAAAACAAAATGCCATTTAATGGTGATTCTAATTTATATATATTTGCTTACCAGATAAGGAAATCTGTATTTTTACCAGGGTTAGATATTTCTATTTCACCCTAGGGCCGAGATGACATTTTTGCGCTGTGGCATTGGAATCCTCTATAATGTAAGGTTTAAAATATATGATGTAAAAATCATAAAATTAACATCTTATCATTGTTAATACTATAATGATGAATTAAAATAATTACTAGTATTTAATGTTTTTGGTATGCAAAAAAAAAAAAAAAAAAAGAATCTTTCATGACTTTTCATAGAAAACTGTTATCCCTTGGCATGCAACTTTCTATCCAAACCTCAAACCCATTTAAGATTATATGCAGATGGAAAATTCTGTCCTTTAGGATAACTGCTATCCCAGGGGAATTTTCAATCTGCACGAAAAACACTGTGAGAGGTACTTTTTCTTGCATACAACTTTAACTGTGTGATTTTTTAAAGATTTTTATTCCATTTTATTTTTTATAGAAGCGCAAAGGAATTTGTCATAGAGTGATTTAATGAATAACCTTACGTAATATTGAGAAGAATTTGTGATAGCGTGAGGATTTTGTGTATGGTGTCATGTCATAGCACAAGGGGGGTAGGTTGAGTGCATGCAGGGGATGTAGGAGGAAAAATCTGTACCCCGTAAAACTACGCGAAAGTCCTTGTCTGGTATGTAAGAATCTTACTTAACCCTTTACTTCATAAAGACGTCTTTGGACACCTCTAATATTGAAAGCATTAATTCACCACGTATCAGCAATGGGTGAATTATGTTTATATAAACTGACAGAGTGGAAAACAGTGCAGGAAGTGTTCAGATTGCTCGTTATGAGCAATCTGAACTCTTCCTGCACTGTTTTCAAAGGTCTTCTGTGATTGGTGCAGGAAAACGTGTATCTATGGAGTAAAGGGCTAATATAAATCTCCCTCTTTCACATCCCCCAAACAATAGCAGACTTAAAAATCACACACTTTATACACATATACATGTATTTGCATTGTATGTTTTTTTTAGAGCAAACATAAAAAAACACAATAACAGTCACATGATTCCTACATGTTGTATGTTACTTCAGAGCTTTACCATATGAGGACGAGATAAAGAAGTACATGGAGAGTGACCGTTTTATCAACGCAGTCTTGGACAACAAGACATTGGATATGGGCGACCAGAGCAGGTTCAAGTCAGAGGTCGTCCTAGATGCCAGACTTATCACACAGCATTTCCTTAATACAGAAGTGGACCAGGATGCCATGTTTGTGGTATGTTGTACCAGAGTCTAGACTCATTACTAAGTCAGGTTTATCTGAGTCTAGACTTGTTTATAAGTCTAGTTTATCTGAGATAAGGCACACTGTTAAGTCAAGTTTACCTGAGTCTGGGCTTATTAATATGATTGATTGATTGATTGAATATTTAGCGTCATTTTTATGCCATCGAGGGCTAACAGATGATCAGTTAACCTAACCACTGTTTCCTGGGATTAACCAGTACTTGAGCACACCTCGTCTCCGCAAGTACCTGATAACTTTCCCACTTGAATCAGTGGTGAGAGATGAATGATAATGAGACGCAATGTCGTATATCAATCATCACGGAGACGACTTTTTAATAAATCTATTTATACATTGCACATGTTTTTGGAAATGAAAATGAAAGAATATCCCAAATTAATTATAAATGTGCATTACATGCCTTAGCAAGCTTGACGTGTATTTGAATTGTAAAACTTCTCATTTCTACAGAAATGGCAGTCTGTGAAGACGTCAGACGACATGGGCTTGTTTCTGGAGGAGTTTGGTAGCCAGTTATATGATCAGATTGTTGCTCATGTTGACAGAAAAGAACGGGATATAAAGGTAAATTAGAGGAATGTGTCAACTCCATTTAACGCCCCTGCAAGGTATAGCGGTTGGGCCATATAGAGTTGCCTTGTCAGTTTATATGTCACACTTTTTTGACTTCTCTACTCCTCCTAAGCTTCTCAGCCAATTTCCACCAAACTTGGCAAGTTTCTAGGAAGTATCACTATGAAGTCTAGTTGTGCATATCGTCATTACCAGTATGTTACAGTCTATTGACTTTTGCGGAGTGGAACATTTCTGGTTATGTTTAATTATATGCCAGTCAGTCATGCTAATGAAATTCTTGACTTTGGTCCCTACATGTAATTTGATTTTTGTTTGTTATGTTCATACTATTTCATTAAATACCTTATAAAATGGTTTCCATGTCGTTCTATCACCAAATCTCACCCCTCCACGTATATATATATATATACTTGGGTATGGTAAAAACTTCATGCATGATTCAGTCTTTGTCCATAAACAGCCTGTGTTGTCAGATATATTGAGCTGTTTACTTGATTAACTTTGTGAATTAATTCAACTTTCTGATTTCGTGTGCATGTATCATGTGAATTGAGTGAATATTGTCATTTGGTGTGTGCAGTTAAGTTAGGCATGGTGATGTGTGTATGGTAGTGGCAGAGGTAATAGTATATATATTTGTATTTAGCCCGATTGTGAAGAAAGCTCAGAGTTTGTATGAATTGTGGTAGAGCATCTGCCTCGCATGCAGAAGGTCATGGGTTCAGTCCCCGGTCAAGTCATACCAAAGACTTTAAAAATGGTATTAGAAGCTTCCTCACTTGATGCTCGGCATTAATACTTGTAGGAGAGTTCTAGGTCTGGTCGGCCTGGTGCCCATATAATGTGACTGGGTGGGGTATCATACCATGTGTCTGCGACATGATACTCCAGTGTGACAGCCCTCAGAATACTGCCTCAAGTAAAGACCATACCGATAAGACTGAAACATCATTGTATTGTATAAATACTTTGATTTATTTAGAAAGACCAGGTTCTTCCATTTATATACAGTCAAACCTGTCTTAAGCAGCCAGTCGAATAAAGGATCAAAAGTGGCCTTTAAGACAGGTTGTTGCTTAATACAGGTTAAATTGCTTCGTAAGCATAGAAATTGTATATAGAAAATGTGGCTGCTTAATAGAGGTGACTGCTAACACAGATTTGACTAGCATAATTATTAGGCAAATATTTCTGTACCGATTAACTTACCTGAAATCTTTTCACAGAAAAAGTTTCCTGAGATACGTCACATAGACATTGAACCAAGTTGATGCAAACGACAAAAGTACCGAGGCACTGAAGCAGGCATCGTCCAGTATCATCATATCTTCTGTCGAGTCTAAATTAGAATGCCTGACAGGGTTGGAATAATTTAAAAATCATGTTCCTGAACTCTTCCTGGACTCTTCAGTAAATTCCTGGATGTGATTTATCTCCCTTGTGGTATTTTAAGCATACAGGGCATTATTAATGAGTTGTGTTCAAATATATTACTATATAAGTATTTATATGTTAAGTATATGATTTTGACTGTTGAAGACTGTAATATGTGTTACTGGTGCATCTTATTTTCACACAGAAGTAATATTGAACAAATGCGATTTAATCATTTATGTTTAATCGCAATTATATGCTCATGTATATATATACAATTACTTGAAATATACACACTCAAATACTGGAAAATGTGTTGGTTGGAAGTAATGTCGTCTGTGCAGATGGGAATCCCGGTGAACTATATATAGAACTGTCATTAGTAAGCAGGTGTCTGATTTTATCTTTAGTCTATTTCATTCCCTGACATGTCTTGATTCAGGTTAGCTAGATTTAAATGGAAAAGTAGGAATCCCTGCCTGTCCCACAATTCATAGCTTGCTCAGAAGGAATCCCGGTGCACTATATATAGAACTCACCAGTTAGCAGGTGGCTGATTTTATCTTCAGTCTACTAGTATTTTATTCCCTAACCTCTCCTGATTCAGGTCGTTAGATTCAATTGAGAAAGTAGGAATCCCTGCCTGTCCCACAATTCATAGCTTACTCAGAGGGAATCCGGGTGCACTATATATAGAACTGTCACTAGTAAGCAGGTGTCTGATTTTATCTTGAGTCTATTTCATTCCTGATGGAAAAAGTAAGAATCCATGCCTGTCCCACAATTCATAGCTCACTCAGAACCTTTGACGGAATTGACAGTCGTGTCTATTGATTCTAGTTTGATAAATATTGAATCAACAAGATACTTGAATCTTTTCTCTTTTAAAAACTATTGATGTCTTTTTTAGAAAGAAAGAAATATAATTCTCTACCTAACTTTAGATTTAGGAGTTTAATAAATACTCGTGTAATGTTTTATCATATTGTCATGTGTTTTCGCGCTTCTTGATGTCACTGACCAATCAACATATTCCAAATCTTTCCTATTTAACAGCCCATTGCAGGGACTGATTCTACAGTCTTATCTTTATCACGTAGAACCCAATCGAGAACTTGTACTTAACATTTCATTTTCTTACAGAAACCTGGATTTTTAACAACTTTGTCCACTTTACTTATTGTTCATTATTGTTATACCTTGCTTGTTAAACTGTTCAAAAATGAGTTTTTTTTAGATTTTGGTTGATGAGTTGGATACAGATTACCAAAAATATATGGTGTACAGATGAATTTTATAGTTCGGTTGGATATGGATTACCAATAATATACATGTATGTCGAAAAGATGGATTTGATAGTTGAGTTAGATAACTTTGGTGTTCAGATGAATTTAAAAGTCAACTTTAGATACTGATTACCAAATATATATGGGGAAAAGATGGATTTGATAGTTGAGTTAGATAACTTTGGTGATCAGATGAATTTAATAGTCAACTTTAGATACCAATTACCAAATATATATGGGGAAAAGATGGATTTGATAGTTGAGTTAGATAACTTTGGTGATCAGATGAATTTAAAAGTCAACTTTAGATACCGATTACCAAATATATATGGCGAAGAGATGGATTTGATAGTTTAGTTAGATAATTTTGGTGATCAGATGAATTTAATAGTCAACTTTAGATACCAATTACCAAACTTATAATGGCGAAGAGATGGATTTGATAGTTTAGTTGGATATTGGTTACCAATTATATATGATGAGTTCAGACAAAGGTCATGCATTTAAACTTCTTATTTGTACACTGTAAAGGTCTCACTACACCATTGTATTTTACTCTATATGTTCTATATAAAATAAGACTAGGATTTTGTTGCTTATAAAATGATACATAAAAAATGTGTTGTTGTTTTTTCACAGCAGGAATGTATCTGCTTATAAACTTGCAAAGTAACTTGTGGGTTGGCCAGCTTGTTTTTTTTAAAGACATAGAGAAGTCCTCAAAAGTATATACATCTGTTAAAATCCAATTAAAGTCACTTGTTCTTCACCAGTTGTGTCTTATTTCAATTTATGCTTTGCCAGTTTTTGCTCTGTTCATCTGCATAAAAAAAATCACAGCCCCAATGAACCATTTTGAAAATATTTTTAACCAAATTACTACAAACACTTTTTTTTTTTTTTTAGCACAAGCATTACTGTCAGTAAAACAGGGTGTAACTGTGTAGTGAGTTGTGTAAATGTTTGTAAGAGTAATTTATTGTTGAATGTTTACTGTTTGTACTGTTTCTATAGCTTCATTGTTAAATACATGTGTAACATTTCACTTTTTTGTCCTATGCAATAAAGAGATGAAAACCAAGTTCTAGTCTGTTGTAACTATCAACATGTTCTCCTTATTGCTTGTTTACTGGTGAAATTGAAGACTTAGAAAAGTGCTGACTGCATTCTTACCCAGTCTTAATTTAAATTTGATATTCTTTTTAGCTTGCTGGGAAGAAGTCCAAGGAGAGCTATTGTCATGACCCCGGTGGCGTCGGCGTCATCGTAGCCTGTAGACACCCAGGTTAAACTTTTGCGTACAAGTTTCAGATTTCTATGCAACCACTCATTGGATGTCAATGAAACTTTGCATGTGTGTTAACCATCATAAATGGAACACACAGAGACAAGAACCATAACTCTGGATTGCATTTTGGCACAGTTATGGCCCTTTTTGGACTGAGACACCCAGGTTAAACTTTGCGTTTAGTTGCATACAGGTTTCACATATCTATGCAACCACTCATTGGATGTGAATGAAACTTCACATGTGTGTTCAACTTCATCAATGAAACACACACAGACAAGAACCATAACTCTGGGTTGCATTTTGGCACAGTTATGGCCCTTTTTCAACTTAATTTTTCAGGTTAAATTTTTTTATCACGTAAGATATCTATGCAACCACTCATTGGATGTGAATGAACCTTCACATGTGTGTTCACCATCATCAATGGAACACACAGAGACAAGAACCGTAACTCTGGGTTGCATTTTTGGCACACTTATGGCCCTTTTTGGACTTAGACACCCAGAGGCGAGCTTTGTTGTCTTCTGACAGGTCTTATTTCATTATGAGACAAGTTTTTACAATTAATACAAGTGACACTATATATCTTCCTGGGTAGTACCACTATATGTCTTCCTGGGTAGTACCACTATATGTCTTCCTGGGTAGTACCACTATATGTCTTCCTGGGTAGCATCACTATATGTCTTCCTGGGTAGCACTACTATGTCTTCCTGGGTAGCACCACTATATGTCTTCCTGGGTAGCACCACTATATGTCTTCCTAGGTAGCACCACTATATGTCTTCCTGGGTAGCACCATTATATGTCTTCCTGGGTAGCACCACCATATGTCATCCTGGGTAGCATCACTATATGTCTTCCTGAGTAGCACCACTATATGTCTTCCTGGGTAGCACCACTATATGTCTTCCTGGTAAGCACCACTATATGTCTTCCTGGGTAGCATCACTATATTTCTTCCTGAGTAGCACCATTATATGTCTTCCTGGGTAGCACCACTATATGTCTTCCTGGGTAACACCACTATATGTCTTCCTGGGTAGCATCACTATATGTCTTCCTGGGTAGTACCACTATATGTCTTCCTGGGTAGCAATACTATATGTCTTCCTGGGTAACACCACTATATGTCTTCCTGGGTAGCATCACTATATGTCTTCCTGGGTAGCATCACTATATGTCTTCCTGAGTAGAACCACTTTATATCTTCTTGGGTAGCGACACTATATATCTTCTTAGGAAGCCCTTTTCAATATATTATTTTGGCATATTTAAATAGATATCTTATTGGCAATATGGAATTAATGAGTATATATAGACATGGTATATTAGAAAAAATATTTTCAGCTATTTTGTAAATTTTAAAAAAATCCTGATTAATTCCTTTTAAAGAAGAAGTGTTCATACATTTATTTTTCAGAAAAGCATACGTTGCTGGTGATCAAGACCATGTATGTTTAATTTGTTTGTCGAACTTGGAATAGTTTGAGGATCACTCCTGCCAGTGAACTTTGTCTGGGGCATATCTTTGCATAAGACAAGACAATCTTTGATATTTAAGAAACTTACATTTGTGCTCATTTATTATTGAATTTATTAAAGTTGGCAAAAAATATTATTGGCGGCTCTGCTGAGCATCATATCATTTTTGGCAAAGAGTTTAATAAATTCAATAATAAATGAGCATGAACGTAAGATTCTTTTTATAGAATAATTCAGCATATCTCCTGTATAAGGAATGAGAAAAAAAATCGGGCATATTAGTTGACATTATTTGTTATATGATGTTGCGTCTCAAATATTGTCATTTTACCATGGTAAATAAATGTTATTTATTGTCAAGGTACTCAGAAAGTACATCATTTTACGTTGTTGTTGTATGGTGTTTAGCGTCGCTTTCAACAATTTTTCAGTCATATCACGATGGTGTCTAATTGAGACAGTATTCTGAGCGCTGTCACACTGGAGTATCATGCCGCAGACACATGGTATGATACCCCACCCAGTCACATTATACTGACACCGGGCCGACCAGACCTAGAACTCTCCTCTAAATGCTGAGCGTCAAGCCAGGAAGCTTCTAGTACCTTTTTTAAAGTCTTTGGTATGACTCTGTCGAGGATCGAACCCACAACCTTCCGCATGCGAGGCGGACGCTCTACCACTAGACCATGACGCGGTCATCATTTTACGTACGAGAGCTTAGTTATACTGAAAACATCGAGTGAATTGGAAATGATATTACCCCTAGGTTACTATCAAAACCATGACGTGGGTTTATACACCCTTGCATCATAAATTATGTGATAATATGTCATTATTTTTATCCAGAATCACATCATCAAAATTGATGCAGTACTCAATTAAGTAAATGATGATTATCAAATTATTTTTCTTACTAATAAATAACAAAGTAAAATCAATTAACTGTTTTATGGTTCAGATATAGAAATTTACTACACAATGTCTTGGTTATACAAAACCGACTGTGAAAAATATTTACATTGGATTAGCTCAGTCGGTTACGCGTCTGACTATCAATCCAGGGGTCGTGAGTTCGAATCCCCCGCCCGGCAACAGTCTCCGTGTTGATTGATATACGACATTGCGTCTCATTATCATTCATCTCTCACCACTGATTCAAGTAGGAAAATTATCAGTTACTTGCGGAGACGAGGTGTGCTCGAGTACTGGTTAATCCCAGGAAACAGTGGTTAGGTTAACTGATCGTCTGTTAGCCCTCGATGGCATAAAAATGACGCTAAATATTCAATCAATCAATCAATCAAAAGAATTATGGTGATTGGCGTAAGGACACAAATAAATTGTTCTAAATGACTTTGAAAACAGAACTGAATTACATAGTTGATAAAAAATGTGCTAGTGTAGTATTTGTGTTAAGGAATTCGAGGAATTAAAATCAATTTATAAAAAGGATATTAATGAAAATGACCTCCAGTTCCTTTAAGATTATTCCAAATAATTTAATTGTATAGATATATTTCAATATATGACCAATAACCTCTCAGTGATATGTTACTTAATAACATAGATCCACAGGTTAATATAAATCCAGCTTACGCATATACAGATCTTTGTAAAAGGCTGATATTTCGGATTGTGTCTTTTGCATTGTTTTGATAATGCTTTACCCATTGTGTAAATTTAATAATTTTGATACAAAAGTAAAGCTGATAAATTTGTTTAATATTTTCAAATATCAATCATAAAATAGTTTTGTTCAGAAATAAAAAAATGTTTAATAGCAAAAGAAAAAGGTGTACTTATTTCACCAACACTTACTGCTCACAATAGGAATATGCATTACACACAGAAATATGAAGAAGTAAATTTTCCATGGATGGTGAGCATTTTCACTGAAGTTTTTAAGAATTATCTTTATTTATTAATGTAAAAATGGTGAAAAAGAAGAAAAATATCGCATAAAAATAATGATAACCAAAACATTTCTTAATATTTTTTAAATTTGAAAAAAGAAATAAACATATGATCAAGTTCTTTCTTTTGCTACCAAATTTCCAGAGATCTATCGATTAGTCTAGGAGGAGTTGTGTTTGAAAATGCTGGAAGATGCCAAATGTACTATCTGTTGCAGTTACTTACTAACTTGTATCTCAGCCCGTGTGGTTCCGGCTTTGAATAGAATCACTGTCGATCTCTGCAGAGGGATAAGAAATTTCCGAAGGGGTGTCGTGTTCATTTTTTATATTGTTTTCATGTTCATTATTGTGGTTTAATTAACATCCCCTGTGTGGTTCCAGAGAGCCATATATATGTATGTATGTAATGGCAAGAATAGGATCACTGTGGCTCATGCATGTCGTAAGAAGCAACTATTTGAGTAATACGATAACATTTGCTGAAACTCTGCAGTTCTTCAGGTATCATGGTTCTAGGTTCATTCTGCATATTCATTTGTCGATGTATTTTTTTTAATCTGTATGTTAATTTGTTGTTTTTGTACATGTGGAGTGAACCTGGAATCTTCCTGTCTGTTGGCGTCAAATAACCTATAATGTGTTGGTACGCCGTAAAACCCTATTCATTTATTCATTCATTACTTGTATCTCTGTTTGTGTCTTAATGGTATTGAACCCAACTCATTTGGAATACTTTGCGTGAGAAAGTTTCCAGTTAATTGCGGAAGGACGATTGTTCTTCTTAGATTGATACCAAGAAGTTCCTCCAACGTTAAAGTAGTTGCCATATGTCACTTGTAAGGTATTGAGGTATTGACCACATTTTTAAAAAAAAAATCTTTTTTATTATTTCATATAAAAAAGTAAACTTTATAAAAAAAACAAAAACATTTTTTATAGTTGATCTAATTAAAACAAAACTAACCAAAATTTTTAAACATGTTATGTCTCCGATTTTTTTATTATGTATGTCTGTTATACAAGGAAACAATACTTGAAGAAAGTATATGACAACCCCTTAATTATAATTTATTCATAATCATTTTAAATCACACCACTACGCACGCACACATGCACGCGTACACACTTCACAAATTCACCTTATTTATTGCTCACAAAGTTCAGCGGTTTATGCTCCACAGAAAAAGCTATCATCAGAACACTCAAGGAATTATATAGAGAAGGAAATGCAACTGACTGACAGTTTGTGAACGCTCGCATTTTCACGCAAAATCTCGCAATATCTCGTATTCAATTATCTTGACTTCCATTCACCTCAGGAACACAGATCAAAATTGATCGAAACATGTTTAAACATCTAAGATTACATACCACTTACAGTTTATGTTAAGAAATCAGTTGCCTGTGAGTTATGAATGTATTAATTTGCCAAATAACAAATTCTTCGTGTGCTGTTTTATCATCATTAGCCAGAAGATGTGTTTCCTATCCTTCTATACAAATCCTTGAGAAAAACTGTACAAACTCGGAAATGTCACACTTGTCATGCAAATCATTTGATTCTTATTTTTCCATGTGCATGTCAGCTGAGTTACCATTTATATTATAATTTACCTAGTTTATCATCGGAGTTGATATTAAAACTCTGGTTATATTATTAGTATGTAAATAGTATTGAGGTGTAAGTTAATTTGTCCCTTTTTGAATTACCAATGACGTAACGATTACGTCTGTTTTGGTATGATTTATCACATTGTTGCTTTAATGTATGTTCTTTACACCACGGTGCCTTCCGCATCTTATCTATACCCATGATAACCGTCCGTAGAGTTATACCCATCGTTATGTCGGCCACCTCTGCGTCCATCCTGGGGCGGGGGCCCAGACCTGTAACCCTCGGGCGGTCCGGTGTAGTAGTCTGTTCGTCCTCGGTATGGTTCGCGCTGGTCGTATCCCTGGCGATACGGTGCGCTTCTGCTATCCTGATGTGGAGCTTGCTCCCGCACTTCTGAGCGGTATGTTTTCGGGGAACCTTCATAGTACATATTTCGGTGCCCGCTGGCTTCCCGTGATTCTCGGTACGGCTGGATAGGTATGTTATCGTCGTTGTAATTGGATTTGTCGTCATCGTCTTTTCTTGATGCGCAGCAAATGACAATCGAGAAGATGATAAGAATAAACTGAAATAGAATGTAAAATACATCAAGCAATGTCTCGGCTACGATACTCGTATCACACAAGCAATGTGTCAGTCACGATACTCGTATCACACAAGCAATATTTCAGTCAAGATACTCGTATCACACAAGCAATATTTCAGCCAAGATACTTGTATCACACAAGCAATGTCTCAGCCAAGATAATCGTATCACACAAGCAATGTCTCAGACTCGATTATCGTATCACACAAGCAAAGTCATAGTTCCTAGTATCGTATCACACAATCAATGTCAGTTCCGAGTATCAAATCACACACTTAATGTCAGTTCCAAGTATCGAACCACACATGCAATGTCTCAGTCACGACACTATTATCACACAAGCAATGTCTCAGCCACAACACACGTATCACATAAGCAATGTCTCAGCCACGACACACGTACCACGCAAGCAATGTCTCAGCCATAATACTCGTATCACACAAACAATGTCTCAGCCAAGACACACGTATCACACAAGCAATGTCTCAGCCATGATACTCGTATCACACAAGCAATGTCTCAGCCAAGACACACGTATCACACAAGCAATATATCAGCCACGACACGTATCACATAAGCAATGTCTCAGCCACGACACACGTACCACGCAAGCAATGTCTCAGCCATAATACTCGTATCACACAAGCCATGTCTCAGCCAAGACACACGTATCACACAAGCAATGTATCAGCCACGACACGTATCACATAAGCAATGTCTCAGCCACGACACATGTACCACGCAAGCAATGTCTCAGCCATAATACTCGCATCACACAAGCAATGTCTCAGTCACGAGACTTGTTTTACGCAACAAATGCTATAGCAACGATATTCTTAACACACTAGCAATGTATCAGTGACGATACTCGTATCACACAAGCAATGTCTCATCCATGATACTCGTATCACACAAGCAATGCCTCAGTCACGATACTCGTATCACACAAGCAATGTCTTTGTCAAGATATTTGTATTACACAAGCAATGTCTTTGTCAAGATACTCGTATCACACCAGCAATGTCTCACTCATGATACTCGTATCACACAAGCAATGTCTTTGTCAAGATATTCGTATTACACAAGCAATGTCTTTGTCAAGATACTCGTATCACACAAGCAATGTCTTTGTCAAGATACTCGTAACACACAAGCTATGTATCGATCACAATACTCGTATCACACAAGCAATGTCTCGGTCACGATATTCGTATCACACAAGCAATGTCTCAGTTACGTTACTCGTATCACACTCGCAATGTCTTGGTCACGATACTCGTATCACACAAGCAATGTTTCGGCCACAATATTCGTATCACACAAGCAATTTCTCGGTCACGATATTCGTATCACACAAGCAATGTTTCAGTAACGATACTCGTATCACACAAGCAATGTCTTGGTCACGATATTCGTATCACACAAGCAATGTCTTGGTCACGATACTCGTATCACACAAGCAATGTATCGGTCACAATACTCGTATCACACAAGCAATCTTTAGGCCACAATACTCGTATCACACAAGCAACATCTCGGTCACGATATTCGTATCACACAAGCAATGTCTCAGTTACGATACTCGTATCACACAAGCAATGTCTCAGTTACGATACTCGTATCACACAAGCAATGTCTCAGTTACGATACTCGTATCACACACGCAATGTCTCAGTCACGATACTTGTATCACACAATCAAAGCCTCAGCAACGATATTCTTAACACACAAGCAATGTCTCATCCATGATACTCGTTTTACACAAACAATGTCTCATCCATGATACTCGTATCACACAAGCAATGTCTCAGTCACGATACTCGTATCTCACAAGCAATGTCTCGGTCATGATACTCGTATCACACAAGCAATGTCTCAGCCACGACACTTGTATCACACAGCCAATGTTTCAGCCACGATACTCGTATCACACAAACAATATTTTAGTAACAGTTATCGTATAACACAATCAATGTCTCAGCCACGATACTCGTAACACACAAGCAATGTCTTGGTCACGATTGTCGTAATACACAAGCAATGTCTTAGTCACGATTGTCGTATCACACAAGCAATGTCTTAGTCACGATTGTCGTATCACACAAGCAATGTCTCAGTCAAGATACTCGTATCACACAATCAATGTCATTGTTTCGAATATCGTATCACACAAGCAATGTCATAGCTCTAAGTATCGTATCAAACAAGCAATGTCGTAGCTCGGAGTTTCGTATCACGCAACAATGCCATAGTTCCGAGTATCGTATCACACAAGCAATGTCATAGTTCCGAGTTTTGTATCACACAAGAAATGTCATAGTTCCGAGTTTTGTATCACACAAGTTATGTCTCAGTCAAGAAAATGGTATCACGCAAGCAATGTCATAGCTCCGAGTATGGTTTCACGCAAGCAATGTCATAGCTCCGAGTATCGTATCACGTAAACAATGCCATAGCTCCGAGTATGGTTTCACGCAAGCAATGTCATAGCTCCGAGTATCGTTTCACGCAAGCAATGTCATAGCTCCGAGTATCGTTTCACGCAAGCAATATCATAGCTCCGAGTATCGTTTCACGCAAGCACTGTCATAGCTCCGAGTATGGTATCACACAAGCAATATCATAGCTCCGAGTATCGTTTCACGCAAGCAATGTCATAGCTCCGAGTATCGTTTCACGCAAGCAATATCATAGCTCCGAGTATCGTTTCACGCAAGCAATGTCATAGCTCCGAGTATCGTATCACGTAAACAATGCCATAGCTCCGAGTATCGTATCACGCAAGCAATGTCATAGCTCCGAGTATCGTATCACGCAAGCAATGTCATAGCTCCGAGTATCGTATCACGCAAGCAATGTCATAGCTCCGAGTATCGTATCACGCAAGCAATGCCATAGCCCCGAGTATCGTATCACGCAAGCAATGTCATAGCTCTGAGTATCGTATCACGCAAGCAATGTCATAGCTCCGAGTAACGTATCACGCAAGCAATGTCATAGCTCTGAGTATCGTATCACGCAAGCAATGTCATTGCTCCGAGTATCGTATAACACAAGCAATATCATAATTCCGAGTATCGTATCACTCAAGCAATGTCATAGCTCCGAGCTTTGTATCACACAAGCAATGTCATTGCTCCGAGTATCGTATAACACAAGCAATATCATAATTCCGAGTATCGTATCACTCAAGCAATGTCATAGTTCCGAGTAACGTATCACGCAAGCAATGTCATAGTTCCGAGTAACGTATCACACAAGCAATGTCATAGCTCTGAGTATCGTATCACGCAAGCAATGTCATTGCTCCGAGTATCGTATAACACAAGCAATATCATAATTCCGAGTATCGTATCACTCAAGCAATGTCATAGCTCCGAGCTTTGTATCACACAAGCAATGTCATTGCTCCGAGTATCGTATAACACAAGCAATATCATAATTCCGAGTATCGTATCACTCAAGCAATGTCATAGCTCCGAGCTTTGTATCACACAAGCAATGTCATTGCTCCGAGTATCGTATAACACAAGCAATATCATAATTCCGAGTATCGTATCACTCAAGCAATGTCATAGTTCCGAGTAACGTATCACGCAAGCAATGTCATAGCTCCGAGTATTGTATCACAAGCAATGTCTCAGTCAAGATACTGGTATCACACAAGCAATGTCATTGCTCCGAGTATCGTATCACACAAGCAATGTCATAGCTCCGACTATCGTATCACACAAGCAATGTCATAGCTCCGACTATCGTATCACACAAGCAATGCCATAGCTCCGAGTATCGTATCACGCAAGCAATGTAGTAATTCCGAGTATCGTATCACGCAAGCAATGTCATAGCTCCAAGTATTGTATCACACAAGCAATGTCATAGTTCCGGGTGTCGTATCACACAAGCAATGTCATAGTTCCGGGTGTCGTATTACACAAGCAATGTCATAGTTCCGAGTAACGTATCACACAAGCAATGTAGTAATTCCGAGTATCGTATCACGCAAGCAATGTCATAGTTTCGAGTATCGTATCAAGCAAAAAATGTCATAGCTCCAAGTATTGTATCACACAAGCAATGTCATAGTTCCAGGTGTCGTATCACACAAGCAATGTCATAGTTCCGGGTGTCGTATTACACAAGCAATGTCATAGTTCCGAGTAACGTATCACACAAGCAATGTCATAGCTCCGATTATTGTATCACAAGCAATGTCTCGGTCAAGATACTGGTATCACACAAGCAATGTCATTGCTCCGAGTATCGTATCACACAAGCAATGTCATAGCTCCGAGTATTGTATCACACAAGCAATGTCTCAGTCAAGATACTGGTATCACACAAGAAATGTCATAGCTCCGAGTATCGTATCACACAAGCAATGTCATAGCTCCGAGTTTCGTATCACACAAGCAATGTCATAACTCCGAGTATCGTATCACACAAGCAATGTCATAATTCCGAGTATCGTATCACGCAAGCAATGCCATAGTTCCGAGTATCGTATCACAAAAGAAATGCCATAGTTCCGAGAACTGTATCACACAAGCAATGTCATAGCTCCGAGTAACGTATGACACAATCAATGTCATAGTTCAGAGTAACGTATCACACAAGCAATGTCATAATTCCGAGTATCGTATCACGCAAGCAATGTCATAGTTCCGAGTATCGTATCACAAAATAAATGCCATAGTTCCGAGTACCGTATCACACAAGCAATGTCATAATTCCGAGTATCGTATCACGCAAGCATGGTCATAGTTCCGAGTATCGTATCACAAAAGAAATGCCATAGTTCCGAGTACCGTATCACACAAGCAATGTCATAGCTCCGAGTATCGTATCACACAAGCAATGTCATAGTTCAGAGTAACGTATCACACAAGCAATGTCATAGCTCGGAGTAACGTATCACACAAGCAATGTCATAGTTCAGAGTAACGTATCACACAAGCAATGTCATAGTTCAGAGTAACGTATCACACAAGTATCGTATCACACAAGCAATGTCATAGTTCAGAGTAATGTATCACACAAGCAATGTCATAGTTCAGAGTATTGTATCACACAAGCAATGTCATAGTTCCGAGTAACGTATTACACAAGCAATGTCATAGTTCAGAGTATTGTATCACACAAGCAATGTCATAGTTCAGAGTAACGTATCACACAAGCAATGTCATAGTTCAGAGTATTGTATTACACAAGCAATGTCATAGTTCCGAGTAACGTATCACACAAGCAATGTCATAGTTCAGAGTAACGTATTACACAAGCAATGTCATAGTTCAGAGTATTGTATCACACGAGCAATGTCATAGTTCAGAGTAACGTATCACACAAGCAATGTCATAGTTCAGAGTATTGTATCACACAAGCAATGTCATAGTTCAGAGTAATGTATTACACAATCAATGCCATAGTTCACAGTATTGTATCACACAAGCAATGTCATAGTTCAGAGTAACGTATCACACAAGCAATGTCATAGTTCAGAGTATCGTATCACACAAGTAATGTCATAGTTCAGAGTAACGTATCACACAAGCAATGTCATAGTTCAGAGTAACGTATCACACAAGCATTGTCATAGTTCAGAGTAACGTATCACACAAGCAATGTCATAGTTCAGAGTATCGTATCACACAAGCAATGTCATAGTTCAGAGTAACGTATCACACAAGCAATGTCATAGTCAGGAAGTTTCGTATTATACATTTAATTTGTAATAAGCGCATGTTCATTGTCTTATACTGCCGGAGTGTTCGACTGAATATCAAAGACATAACCTGAGCCTAACAAACATGGTTATCTACCTAATATATCTATTCAGAACTAGGTTACATGTAACGGTGTTTTATTCTCTCACAAAATAAACTTATTTCATTCACTTAATAATAGTGGACTATTTCCTGAAAATATATTTCAAAATAATTGCGTACCTGCACCGCTGCGACTCCAGCTCCGGTCCCTATCAACACCTCACTGTTGTCTGTCAACCATTCATCAAATGCCTCATAGCAACCCTGTGATAATGAGAGAATACATTAAGACTTTAACACTTGGCTTCTGGTCCGAGTTTCGCTGAACATCTTGACATTTCCCTCAAGTTAAGTTTTTGAAATGCAATAAATTCAGTTACATTGACCATTTTGCATGTTATACTTTACTAATAACCTTAGATGTTTTCCAACTTTAATTATATGTGATCATTTAATGAGCGAGAGTAATGATTTACAGAAATTGATTTTTTTTAGTTGAGGAAAATCTCAGCTTGAGATATTTAGTGAAACCGGTCTCTATTTCACCAATATATATAGGTATGTACTAAAATACTCAAGACATAAGCCTATCATTGTTTTTTGTTCTTTATTCTATAGTAAATAAAGCAAGTGTACATGCTTGTCATTCAAAGAGATACCCAAATGAAAGAAATGAAACTTAATTTTATTGATGGAAACGTCTGCACTTCCAAAATATGATGAGAAAAGTAGCGGTTATTTAGCACATAAGAGATGGTTTTTGTTCAGTGTGTACACCGTTGGCAAAGTGAAAGCAGGACTTTCGAAATCCTTTATTCAAATCCCAATTTCCAAGCATTAATTTGTTTTCTAAATTCACAACTCAAACATGACAATGCCTTAACAATTTAATTCTAAGACAAGCAGCTAGGTGATTTTGGACTGGTACCGGTTCAACTACATAATGGTTTCATTGATATTGATTACTAGTATATGATAGATAAATAACCAGTCAAAATTGAGTTAAGTTTTTAGTACTTAGTTTAAACATATTGTATTGCTATATAAACACATATTACAATATATATACATTATACATATAAATCAAATAGAATTTTAGTTAAAAGTTTCTGGCCTAAGTTTTCTCAACATTAGATACGGTCATTTTAAGTATTTAAATAAAATGTTGGTAAAGCAGGGGCCGGTTTCCCTCAACATCTCAATCTGAGATTTTACTCAACCCAAATATCTCAATATATCTCAATACTTACTTGAACTCATTACACATCAAATGACTTCACATAATTGAAGTTAGAACGAATTTTTACTCATTAGTTTAGGATAAAATGCAAAATGATCAATATGACTTTCAAATAATGAGTTGAGGAAAATCTCAAATTGAGATGTTTAGTGAAACGGGGGTCAGAAGCCTAGTGATATTGGTTTTAATGGTGGATGGAAGTGGACGAACAATAGCTTGAATTTCTCTTCCATCGTATAGTGTTATTAAGGTTTATTATTAGGTTTAATTTTTAACACACATATATATATATATATCATAATTTTTATTGCTTGAGGAAGACCTCAGATCAAATCTGAATAGAACCACCTGTCTTTTCGTAAGTAAATGGCAAAGGTCACTAAAACACGTTTTATCATATATGGGTATATGAGAATGTGTAGATACTATTTATTATAAAATTGTTACCATTGAAATGTACGAGTTGTTGCTATTTGGTTGTATACCACAGGTGAAATCGGAAGAGTTTTTGCAACAAATAAGCGGAACTGTATAGTTTGTATTCTTTTTCCATTTTTTGGCGTTTTCGAAATCTGTATAGTTATCCACGCCACAGCACTCCATCTGAAAGATAGAAGGGAGACATTGATGGTTGGAAGGTATGGGGGTAATTAAAGATAAATATTGCCCTGTGGAAGGTATGGGGGAAATTAAAGATTGATATTGCCCTGTGGAATGTTATAGGGACATATTGACGGATTGAAAGTTATTCTCACTTTTTTTTAATTTGATTTTATTTAAACTTATATAACTCCGATTGTGAAACAAAGTTATTACAACTTATACAACTTCTACGCAGTGATGCGCGCACAAAATGACCTATTTATGTGTCGGCGTGACGTAAAACACCATTCATTCATTCATTCATTCATTCATTCATTCATTCATTCATTCATTCATTCATTCATTCTACGCAGTGGCGGAGGATCGAACCCACGGCGATCCGATTACGGGTCTGATGCTCTACCACTTGACCACGCACTCCGTTGAAAAGTGAATTGCAGGATTTTGGCGATTAGAAAGTTAATGGGAAATATGGCTGGTTGGAAAGTTTATGGGAGAATATGGCCGGTTGGAAAGTTTATGGGAGAATATGGCTGGTTGGAAAGTTAATGGGGGGATGGGGGTGGAGGGGGTAGGGGGATATGGATAGTTGGAAAGTTAATGGGAGAATATGGATGGTTGGAAAGTTAATGGGAGAGTACTAGTATAGATGGTTGGAAAGTTAATGGGGAATTATGAATGGTTGGAAAGTTAATGGGAGAATATAAATGGTTGGAAAGTTAATGGGAGAGTACTAGTATAGATGGTTGGAAAGTTAATGGGGAATTATGGATGGTTGGAAAGTTAATGGAGAATATGGATGGTTGGAAAGTTAATGGGGAATATGGATAGTTGGAAAGTTAATAGGAGATTATGGATGATGGGGAAGTTAATTGGAAATATTAACAGTTGAAAAATTAATGGGAAATACTGACAGTTGGAAAATTGATGGGATATATTGACGGTGGAAAGTCAATGGGAATTATTGACAGTTGGAACGTTAATGGGAAATGTTGAAGGCTGTTTAAGGTTGGAAAGTTAATAGGAAATATTCACGGTTGGAGAGCTTATGGGAAGTATTGTCAGTTGGACATTTTATGGGAAATATTAGCGGTTGGAATAGTAATGGGAAATATTAACAGTTAGAAAAGTTAATAGGAAATATTGACAGTTGGAATAGTAATGGACAATATTAACTGTTGGAGATACGACAGACAGAATACTAACTACAACCCTTCTTATATATATAGACCAGACTTGTTTTATTTATTGGTTTACGAATGTTTGGGTTGTTATGAGGGTGGACAAAAAAGAATAGAAAAACAAGCAAACCAGTAAACAATACTTTTTTTTCAAACAATGGAATAAGATATATGGTCTTCTATAGATCCTTGTCCAAGCCAAACATAAAATTAATGTAAAATATTACTATTTCTGAATTTGTACGTGTTAAGTCTTGTAACGATAGGTTTGTGGCGTACATATTTTGTTAAGTCAAGAAACTATAGAAGAAGAGACCTTCTATCTCTGATTCCGTTGTTAAGTCAAAGACATAATGTGTTTTATGAATGCAGTTTTTTTTTATTTTTGCACATTTAAAATCTTTACCGATTAAAAGATATAATAAAAAATAGATCTATGTATAAATGAAGAAAATACAATCCACGTGTATCAATATGCTAGTTTCAACAAATGGAAACATTCAATAGGAATGGTTGATCTCGCGAACAAACAAATATTAACCCTTTACTTCATATAAACACCTTTAAACACCTCTAATATAGAAGGCTTTTGAAAACAGTGTAGAACCAGTTCTGATTGCTCGTAACTAGCAATCAGAACAGGTTCTGCACTGTTCTCTGCTCTATCAGAATAAATAGGTAACATGTATCTATTCATGGAAATTGACTATTTGTGGCGTTTGAGTACAGAAGAGTCCACTTAAAATGCACATGGAGTAAAGAGTTAAATAGTAAATATAGATATGCGTTCTTAATAATACCGTCTATAGGCCATCATACTGCACTGTCTTTTATGTAACTGGGATCGATTTCACTAAACATCTCAAGCTGAGAGTTTCCTCAATTCAAATATTTAAATCTCTCTAAATCGTTACACATTAAATGACCATACAGAAATGAAGTCAGCACATTCTTTACTCATGGCTAAAAGGATACCATGCAAAATGATTAATAGAAATCAAGGATACCATGCAGAATGATTAATGTAAATCAAGGATACCATGTAAAATGATTAATGTAAATCAAGGATACGATGCAAAATGATTAATGTAAATCAAGGATAGCATGCAAAATGATTAATGTAAATCAAGGATACGATGCAAAATGATTAATGTAAATCAAGGATAGCATGCAAAATGATTAATATAGATCAAGGATACAATGATTAATGTAAATCAAGGAAAGCATGCAAAATGATTAATGTAAATCAAGGATACCATGCAAAATTATTAATGTAAATCAAGGATAGCATGCAAAGTGATTAACGTAACTCAAGGATACCATGCAAATTGATTAATGTAAATCAAGGATAGCATGCAGAATTACTAATTTAAATCAAGGATACCATGCAGAATGATTAATGTAAATCAAGGATAGCATGCAAAATGATTAATTTAAATCAAGGATACCATGCAAAATGATTAATGTAAATCACGGATACCATGCAAAATGATTAATGTAAATCAAGGAAAGCATGCAAAATGATTAATGTAAATCAAGGATAGCATGCAAAATGATTAATGTAAATCAAGGATAGCATGCAAAATGATTAATATAAATCAAGGATATCATGCAGAATGATTAATGTAAATCAAGGATACAATGCAGAATGATTAATGTAAATCAAGGATAGCATGCAAAATGATTAATATAAATCAATGTAAATCAAGGATAGCATGCAAAATGATTAATGTAAATCAAGGATACAATGCAAAATGATTAACGTAAATCAAAGATACC
Organism: Panopea generosa; assembly: GCA_029582155.1. Lineage (NCBI taxonomy): Eukaryota > Metazoa > Mollusca > Bivalvia > Adapedonta > Hiatellidae > Panopea > Panopea generosa. The sequence goes on from CM055894.1 coordinate 40,596,468, forward strand.
ATGCAGAATGATTAATGTAAATCAAGGATAGCATGTGGAATGATTAATTTAAATCAAGGATACCATGCAGAATGATTAATGTAAATCAAGTTATAGAGTATGTTTAAAAAAATTGAGTTGAGGAAAATATCAAGTTGAGATGTTTAGTGACACTGTGGCCTGGTCGCCTGACATGACGTGTACGTACCTCGTGCATGATAAAGTTCATGGCCAATGTAAAAGAATCGGTCCCGTTAAAGCCTGTATAATCATCTTCCAGTTTGCTTTTCAGTGGACTTTTGAACCAATCTTCAATCTGAAAGGCGGGACAAAAAATGGCACGTTTAGTTATTATACACACGCATATAAACACTAAAACACAAGACAATACTAACAGCATTTGTAATTCCTACAGCGGGTCGGTGATGTAGTGAAATGTACATCGGCCACTCATGCCAGAGGTAGCAGGTGCGACCCCAGGCTCGTCAACATCCTCTCATTAATAACATCCAGGTACTGAATAAATTCGAGAGCGATTCAAACTTAAAGGCGCTGGGCCTATTTCTCAATCGAGCTGAACTAAATGAGTGTAATGGTATCAATTCCTAAATGGATAATGTCCGTGACCAAATGGTAAGATGCTGTCGTCTAATGACCACTAAACTCTCACCGCTGAGGGCGTGGGTTGAGTTCAGCTCGGTCCAAAAACTTTATATGTGAAAGTTTATCAGCTACTTGAGAAAGGACGGTGGTTCTATACTCAGATACGTTCTACGGTCTTCCTGCACCAATTAAACTGTATATGCCGCATATACTCATGTGTTTAAAATGGCGTTAAACCACATTGAAAAAAATGGTAACTGTCACTCCTTTATATCAGCAATTCACTCAGTACATTTAAAAACGCAACCATTTTAACTTTCGACTATTTTTAGTTTATGGACAAGTGTTTTGTTGAAATCAAAATTATATTTCAGGTATGTACATAAAATTATGTCCTTGTTAAAAAAGGTGTTGAAAGGTAAATAATCTGGGCGGTAGTGCAGTGGATAGAGTGTTGGGCGCTCACGCTCATGCTAGAGGTTGTAGGTTTGATAAACATCTCAGCACAAAGGCCACTCAAAACACACTCAATACTTGTTCTACCCATGAAGCGGATTCGAGAGTGGTCCGTACTCAGTACTGGTTCTACCCAGGAAGCGGACTGGAGAGCTATCCGTAATCAGTACTTGTTCTACCCAGGAAGCGGACTCGAGAGCAATCCGTTCTCAGTACTGGTTCTACCCAGGAAACGGACTGGAGAGCTATCCGTAATCAGTACTTGTTCTACCCAGGAAGCGGACTCGAGAGCAATCCGTTCTCAGTACTGGTTCTACCCAGGAAGCGGACTCGAGAGCGACCTGCACTCAGTACTGGGTCTACCCACGAAGCGGACTCGAGAGCGGTCCGTACTCAGTACTGGTTCTACCCAGGAAGCGGACTCGAGAGCAATCCGTTCTCAGTACTGGTTCTACCCAGGAAGCGGACTGGAGAGCGACCTGCACTCAGTACTGGTGCTACCCAGGAAGCGGACTCGAGAGCGGTCCGTACTCAGTACTGGTTCTACCCAGGAAGCGGACTGGAGAGCGACCTGCACTCAGTACTGGTGCTACCCAGGAAGCGGACTCGAGAGCGACCCGTACTCAGTACTGGTTCTACCCACGAAGCGGACTCGAGAGCGACCCGTACTCAGTACTGGTTCTACCCACGAAGCGGACTCGAGAGCTATCCGTACTCAGTACTGGTTCTACCCACGAAGCGGACTCGAGAGCGACCCGTACTCAGTACTGGTTCTTCCCACGAAGCGGACTCGAGAGCGACCCGTACTCAGTACTGGTTCTACCCACGAAGCGGACTCGAGAGCGACCCGTACTCAGTACCGGTTCTACCCAGGAAGCGAACTCGAGAGCGGTCCGTACTCAGTACCGGTTCTACCAAGGAAGTGGACTTGAGAGCGGTTCGTTTGAGCTCTGAGATTTTTTTGACAGTCAAGCTAAAGTAAATAAGTGCAAATTAAAAGTAAATAAGGTATATAATATATATATTTAATATCGGTACCACTATATTCGCCAGAGGACAAAACATTGAAAATAAAAAGCAAAAGAAAATTAACCTTACCAATAAAGCAATAAACATTTGAAATGATCTAACAGTGAATGCTGTTATGTCAAATCTTACTCGATATTTTGAAAGAATATTGGACAAAGTCCAGGACAAACAATAAGACACAGTCCCGGGTAAACAATCAGTGATAAACGACATCGAAATGCACTTGCAATGCCGGAAGAAATAAAGAAAATGTATATAGAAGTAAAGCCAAATAGAAGTCGTAAATTACTAGTATTTTGATTATATGAACGTATATAAACTCGTGTGACAGTCGTACATACTCGGCATTTTCCGCTATACTTCGGATTTATGAATCATAACTTGATATGCATACTAGTACTTGACCGTGATGCTACATCATGACTGTCAAAATCAATTAATAGCGAAGGTCCACTTCTCAGTGATGCGGAACTAACAATTATATTTATAGATCGTCCTGTCACTATCAATAACGACATGTTAGCTTCGCTTACCGTTGATCTTATGGTGAACAAAAGAACGACAAAGACAACTTCAGCTACGAAAATGGTTATCAGGACAATTGTGTACTGAAAAATATAAAATAAGCAAAGGTAATGCATTGAATATAAGGAAATCTTTTAAAAATGTGTGTTTGCTGTGCTCCGTTTTTTTCACATTTAATAAGCGGTCTTTGAGTAGTTTTTTTTTTACAATATTCAAAACTGAAAACTTGTGTTAAAGCATTGATGGAGATTGGATCTTGTAAGCATTTAATGTAAAATCAGAACATATCAGAACATTTTATCAATATTTGTAAAAAGTACACCATCGTGAAATATACACTATACCACCAACATAATAACATATTAAGATAGCGATATGTTTATTTGGTAAAACGACACTATTGATTTCTATTATCCTGTAATTGGTATTACCTCTTCAATTATTCACTTACCACAATCAATAAAAACTTGACCTTACAACAGGCGCCAATGCAGCCGGCGATACCAAGAAGAAAAAAGAAAACTCCGATCACTATAAATGCCAGTGCAGCATCCGCCAGAAGGTCCCCTATGTTAAGGTTCTCTATACTGACATCTTTACCTGCCGCGGCCTCCTCCAGCACCTTGTTAAAGGCGCTATACGCGTCCTGCAGGTACGTGTCCAGGAGGTCCGACCCGAAACGGACAACACAGCCGATCACCAGCAGAATTATACCGATCAACTGAAATATATAGGTGTATATATATGGTTGAGAATCGAACCCAGGACTGGGGGACCTGCCTGGGTGTCGTGGGTTCGATCCTCCCATACAGTTAATATGGTGCTCTTGAGCAAGACAATTTTTCCCGCATATGCTTAGCACTGGTTCTACCCAGAAAGAAATTCGAGCTTGAGTTTATAATTTGTTTCACAATCGAAATAAAATAAATAAGTTTACACTAAATATATTTGAGCAGTCCCTTTTCATCTCTTACGTTACTTATATGTTGTAGCTCGATTACGAGGAAAAATTAAATCATATATCCATCTCTCTCGAGTCAGCTTTTAGGTAGAACCAATACTGATTGTTGTTATTCAATTAAGAGGCATTGTGTCGAGCTGGGGATCGAATTGGCAATCTCTGACGTGAACGGTCAGCGCTTTCTCCACTACACGACCTTAAACATACAGTTAAACCTGTGTAAATGGCAACCTCTATTAAACAGCCATTTGTCTTAAGCAGCCACATTTGCTATTTCCCATTTCTATACTTTCAGAGCAAATTAACCTGTTTTAAGCAACAACCTGTCTTTAAAGGTCATTTTTGCTCCTTCCATTGACTGGCTGCTTATGACAGGTTTGACTGTGTAATATTTTTTTCAGATAAAAATAAATCACTGCCGTAATTTTCATGTTAATCTGAAGATAATGCATATAAGGGTCATTATTCATTTGCTTATGATAAACTAACTCAATACTGAAATTTAGAAAATGTCTTTTTTATTTTAAATGATGGTGTCATTTTATTTGAATGACATGGTTTTCACAGTAGCTAATAACTATCTGGCTTTATATGGCTATCTGCCTAATATTGTATATCTTTTATTAGTTAAAAGTAAAGCTGGGTGAACAAAACAAGAGTTTATGAATATGAATTCAATTCAATGACAAAACAAGCTACACTGCACATGAAATACTACTGAGATGTTCTTCTTGTTGTTGTACGGTGTTTAGCGTTGATTTCAACAATTCTTCGTCATATCGCGACGGTGTCTACCTGAGGCAGTATTCTTGGCGCTGCCATACTGGACACACATGCCAAATACACATGGTATGATATCCTACCCAGTAAAACAATCTTTATCGTCATTTTTTTTTCAATTAATATAATAACGGGAAACAGCTTCTAACCAGTATAACGCCTACAACTTTGTTGCTGTGGTGGTGTGCACTGATACAATCACAGACAGAACACAAACACCACTGTCCATACACATATATTTTTGTTTACGTTATATCATAAGTGTGATATTGACCCTGCAGCTACGGATATGTGTCTTACGCGCGACACGTCTTCATGTCACATGTGTGCCAAGTTATTTCAAAATCCCTCAACGAATGACATAACTACAGACCGTACACGAATAGCCTTTCAATATAAACATATATGGTCTTTTTCACATAATTGACCTCTAGGTGTGACCTTGACCTATGAGCTACGGCCCTCGTGCGACACACCAAGTAATTGACAACAACAGAAAGTTTCAAAGAGACCTGTGCATTAATGAGTGGATAGCGTGCTGGAAATGACTTCGCCGTTTGGCGGGCAGATACACGGCCCTGGATGGACATGGAGGACCAGAATAAACATCCACAACTCCGTTGCGGGGAAGAACACAACAGTGGACGAACTATTCAAAGGACACAGCTGCCAAAACAGCATAATCGCAATCAATTTATTACTTATATTTGGTAAAAGGATCCCATGTAAGAACAGACCACAACCAATAAATAACAAGTACAATACACAAGTATAGAATACTTGACAACAGGGATAATCGCCTTGGAGCAGTCAGTAAATATTATTGAGCTTAAACCATGATGCCCAACCTTGCTCTTCCCCCGTGGTCGCACCAAACCTCTTTTACCGTCAGAGGAGTTTCGTATTATTCAAAACAGTAACCTGTAACCTGAATATTTAGATAATGCTTAACATAGACAGAACGAAATATTAGTACATATGTATACATAAACGGACCTTACTCGTCTTATTAACTATATTGTAAAGTTGATGATTACTTACTGAAAATAAAATATTGATGATGACTAAAATTGTCTGTCCACATCCTTCACACAACCCCATTCTTGTCTGCGGTTATATTCCTCTCTTTTGTGGTTAGGACCGAGTATTGTATTTCTCTAATACTTTCCGTAAACACTCTTCTTTCAAGCTCACTTTAAATACACTCCAGATGTAAATCACACGATCAATCACATCATACGCTGAATCAGGTCACCTGATTACTATTAAGTTAATATAAGTCCTTTTCTGTTTCTATTTTTAGAACACCAATACTGTTTTCGTATAAAACTTCCGAAACTTGGGTCTTGGCACCTGGAAAAAAAATAGAAGAATTGAATAAATTAGTAGATACACTATTAATTATAACAACAACCGAATCATTAGTCTATGTTTATATCTACTGTACATACAACCTTATAATTAGTCTATGTTTATATCTACTGTACATACAACCTAATAATTAGTCTATGTTTATCTCTACTGTCCATACAAACTTATAATTAGTCTATGTTTATATCTGCTGTCCATATAAACAAGAAACTTAAGTGATCACATTAAAGATACGCGCTGTGTAGATTTTAATACGAATGTATACCTTTGTATCCATGTAATTTTTGTATCTTTGAACAACGTTAACCTGTGTTTTCTGTCCTCATATATCAAGCTAATAATATCATCTAATGCTGACATACCTTTTATTAGTAATTTTGTTATCCGGCTTAATTATCCCAGCAATCACATGCTAGTCAGTAAGTAGTTTCAGTTTTATGTGCTTTACTAGTGACATATACTGACTGATAAACCGTGTATATATAGTGCAACATTTAGTACTGTAATGTGAAATATATTACGTATTTACTGATAAGATAAGAAACTAGGAAGTACACAATATACATGGTGTCATGTACAATGCATGCAGGCGTTATTTAAACATTGATAAAACGAAGTCGGCTACTCCTCAATATAACGAGCCAATCAATTGTATATTAGTTTATTGTAAGTAGCGTTTTTAGATATTGTGATTTAGATTTTGTGAAAACATTGTATTTGAGACTTAATTGAGACTGATTTTTGTTCTTTAATTTCTTTTAAAATTGTTGATAAATGATAAATGATATGGTAGAAATCTTATCTTAATAGAATTTGTCAAAACCGGGTGTGAGCTCCTTGTTGATTCATTACAGCAGTGCATCGTCTACACATCAAATTCATTTGCCTTTAGTTTCAGAATAATTACAGCAGAGAAATATTGAATGTAGCTTATGTTTTTAGACTTTATGTACAATTGCTGTGTAATGCTTCTATAGTTTTGTCGATACAGGTACTTCATCATGAGTGTCCCGTGCACACGTGTAAAACTATAAAAATGCCCTATCACGAGCGCATGGTTTCTAAAATAACCAATAGTGGTCTTTAAACCTAGTCAGACGTTTAACCAATCGTGCAATGACACCATCTTTAAATTATTTCTAGGCTTTAAGACGTTACATATGATCCAAGTATGTATCGTTACTTGTTTGGCTCGATGTATGAATACATGTTACTGCATATATTAAATTGTATTGAACTGTAGATACTAATTTAGCAGTCACTCAGTTATCATGTTTACAACTACCTATAAAGATATGAGTTGTATTGCTAATTAGCGAACCAGTAGGACACACTTCGCCAGAACAGTAAGAGTTCGTTTGCAATTTTAGTTTAAATAATATGAAGATGGATAGTTTTAATAACATATCCAACTGTGATAAAATCTTCCAAACATTACTTACAAAGATCATATGGGTTCGTATATAGAGTAAGTCACTATAGTATAGAACGTCATAACGGTTCATTTACACGCCGGTGTAGTATACAGACCCATAAGAGCTGGTCTACCCACATTGCAGAGCCACCGTGAATAGATTTTGTCAGGTATATACATTATCTCCATTTTATACAACTAACTGGTTATTTACCACCATTAACAGGCTTAATTTCGTTTATCATTAAATATTTATTGCCTTCTGTATTGCTTACATCATGGTAAAAGTCACGTAAATATTTTAAAGGAAATTTGTCAGGTAATTTCAAACTTTTAAAATTGGCTAAAAACAATTCTTCCAGTATATCATGCTTATATATACACACTCAATGACACAATATTGCCTAAAGGATGTTTATTCAAAAATGCAAAAATCATATACTCAAAAGGGATTTCCTAACTTGGGCTACGCATTTAGGTTAGACTGAAATAGATTTCCCGCTTAAACTGGCAACATATTTTGTGACGTATTAAATGAGTCACTTGATTTCACTTGATTCCAATTTGATCCATTATATAGGTTTACACATAGTAAAAAATATCACCTTAGAAAGATTCCGAATGACGATGCAAAGGTGTCGAGCAGAATTTAAGTGCTCTATATTTTAAGAATGGGGATTTCGTTTCAACTTTACCACTCCAATTTAAATATCGATTTTGTCACCTTTTGGTGGATTTGACAAACCAAACCATTCGGATTTTGATTATTAATGATAATACGATGTACTTTCATCCATTTTAATATTTATTTTATTTTTAAGACATCGTATTTTTTCGGATGTACTCACTTTAAATCACTTCTTCCCATGCAATGAGTCCACGAGGTATACATCTGAAGCATTGCTTTTATCTATCATAAATTAAAATGAGATATGTTTCAATCATACCAGATAAAAGTATACCTTAGGGGCACAGAAAGCAACACGAGAACGAAAATAACACACTCGGTTTTATATATTCGCAATGTTTTTTTAACTGAATACAAAATGTAGAACATATATAGCTTTATAAATATACCCTCTGCATATTCCTTTATGAAAAACACTAATACATCATTTTAATATATATATTTTTATCTGGTTCCATTTTCTCTAATACATTATAATTTTGTAAATTTTAATTTTCTCTCAAACAAATATTGTAAAGTTTTGCGAAAGAAAACCACTATTTAGCAAAGTGTGCACGCTTTTGGTCTAACGGATGATTTATGACAATAGTTAAAATAAATCTTTCTTTCCGACACTTACATTAAAACATCCAACATATTTGCTTAGGCAAAATAATGAGAAATTTAAAGTAAAAAAAAAACAACAACCAAAACATAACACTTGTGGTTTTGTTCAGATGATGTGTCATTTATCAACACACATAAGACCACCGCTGCGTGTAAGGACAATGGCAACAGTGAAAACGTCTTGAAAATATATGATGATCAGCTGAGATGTAGCGAAAATGCTAATCTTAACTTGAAACATAGTCAAGAAAGAATTACCCAGGCACTACACACGGTCATTATCAGTATGCTACTTTTGAGTAATCCCCTCCCGGCTGATATACGACATTGTGTCTCATTATCATTCGTCTCTCACCGCTGATTCAAGTGGGAAAGTTATCAGTTACTTCCAAAGATGGGGTGTGCTCGAGTACTGGTTAACCTTTAGGGATCCCAAGGTTAACTGATCGTCCGTTAGCCATCGATGGCATAAAATGACGCTAACTATTCAATCAATCAATCAATCAATCTGCTCTTTATCTATATCTACACTTTCCAGGCCATAACAGGTAAATGAAAGATAATTGAAAGGTGATTAGAGAAAATAAATGACGGGTGACGAATACTAATTATGACATTAACATTATATTAAGACAATAAGACAATATCAGTCACGTGATTATTCAAGTGAGTATACCGTTATTGAACATTATCAGTTACATACGTATCACCATAATGTAAATATAAATTAAACACACCTGTTGGCATTGATCGCGTATTTCGTTATATATGTATATACTTTTATTGGCGACCGTTCTATTCGTGATGAAAGACGGGAGAAGAGCGGGTTTGAACGCACTCGTAAACCAGGTTTAAAGGGAATATAATTGGATTTTTCAAAATTATTAAATTGGCTCAAAACATTTTTTTTCTCAAATATAGCATGCCTATGTATACTCACTGACACCACAATGACAAAATGACACCTATTTAAACAAGCCAAAATAGTAAATTGAAAATGGTTTTTTTATCTCGGGCTACGCGCCTATGTAAAGAACAGAACAACAGAACAACAGAACAGAACAGAACAGAACAGAACAGAACAGAACAGAACAGAACAGAACAGAACAGAACAGAACAGAACAGAACAGAACAAAGTGAACTGAACCATCCGCCTAAGTAAATTACATTTAATATGATTCCTATCATACTTTATAATGATTATATAAAGCTGTGCTTAGGTTTGTTGTGTTGTTTTATTTCTATTTTCTCTTGGGCATAGATTATTATAGGTTTAATTAATTCTACAATCCTTTACGATCTGAAATATGTCGAAAACTACTTTTTGAAAGAGCCATAAGAACTCCTATACAAATGATACTTATACAAATGATACTTATACAAATAATACTTATACAAATGATACTTATACAAATGATACTTATACAAATGATACTTATACAAATGATACTTATACAAATGATACTTATACAAATAATACTTATACAAATGATACTTATACAAATAATACTTATACAAATGGTACTTATACAAGTGATACTTATACAAATGATACTTATACAAATGATACTTATACAAATGATACTTATACAAATGATACTTATACAAATAATACTTATACAAGTGGTACTTATACAAGTGATACTTATACAAATGATACTTATACAAATGATACTTATACAAATAATACTTATACAAATGATACTTATACAAATGATACTTATATAAATAGTACTTATACAAATGATACTTATATAAATGATACTTATACAAATGATACTTATACAAATGATACTTATACAAATGATACTTATACAAATAATACTTTACAAATAATACTTATACAAATACTGCCTTGTACGGCATTTATAATGGTTGGAAATGAAAGGTACTTTAATATTTATATAGGTACTAGTACTTAACCATACAATACTAACCTTCAGATAGTTACCATACAATACTAACCTTCAGATAGTTACCATACAATACTAACCTTCAGATAGTTACCATACAATACTAACCTTCAGATAGTTACCATACAATATTAACCTTCAGATAGTTACCATACAATACTAACCTTCAAATAGTTTAACTTGATTTTTTTTAAAATATCTTTGATATTAAAGTTAACTCGATTTTCAGTAAAAAGTGAAAAGTCATTTCTGATTCATTAATCTGTAACGCAAACATGTACCCTGCCCGCTGTATGTTTGTATTCACTAAAGTATATTTGTGTTGTGGGAACGTAGATAGAGAGAGAGAGAGAGCATAGAATTTAATGACCTTTTCAAAACACCTAAGGTTATATGTCGCATTTGTATTCGTAGAGAAGATCTATGGACAAATCAACGTTCTTCATCAAGTAGCTAGCTTGCTCGAGCTAGTTTCAAATCCATTATTTGTACTGAATAGAAACTTCGCACCAACCATGGCATATTTTACAATGTGTAACTACCGAAGTAATAGTACCACGGCACTCGTATATACAGGCATATGTTTTAAAACTGACTGACTGATAAATAAGGACAGATAAGGTATCACGGCAACCACAATCCAAGAATACATTGTTACTCAACTATACATGTTCCAGGGTCAGGCCCGGTTAGCTCAGTCGGTAGTCATGAATCGTGAGTTCGAATCCCCGCGCGGCCTAAGTCTCCGCGATAACATTGTGTATCAATATCAATCATCTCTCACCGCTGATTCAAATGGAAACATATCAGTTACCTGCTGACTGTTCTGTCCGTATAACTATTTAAATCACGGTTAAAATACACAACTTGCAGATGTAAGCATATTTCATGAATTCTTAAAATAGTTCAAATATTTTCAAAATCATTTTAAAACACTGTCACATTATTTTCATTTCGACGGTTCAAAAATGACAAGACGCAATATAGAGTTAATATTTATATTACATATCAAGATCGAAAAGCTATAATAAAAACTAAAAATAAAATATCGCATGGAAGACATTTCATTTCCACGAGATCTAATTCGATAAGATAACACCAATTTAACATTAATGATCTCTATACAAATATTGTACATGTGACCGTGTGTGTGTACGTATTGAGTTAGTATGACTGGTATAATTATCAGGATAAATATGACTACGCCTATATGATACACACAGTCCCATTACTAGTGTATAACTGAGCTTTTGATGGTAATTTTACACGCACGCACACATACATTGGATTACATAGGCAGATCCAGACTGCTCAGTCAGGGTGAAGGTTAACAATCTCGCGTCTCGGATCTTCGGGAGATTTTTCTATAAATGGACGGTGAGGAGGTGAGTGAGGGAGAAGTTATGACAGGGCTGCGTTCAGCACGGTTAATAGTTTACTCTGTTTATAAATGCAAACGGTGACCAAACGAACAAATGTAAACGAAAATCGGACTACATCGGCGTTGTCCGTACATTTCTCACGGAGTCACATGATTAAACACACGCAAACAGCTGTCGGAGACGTTTGCTCTGTTAGTAAACGTTTAAAGCGAACATATCGTTAAGTTCACTTCTGTTAACAAACATTTGAGAACAAATTGAACGCTTAAGCGAACTGAGCGCAGTTCAGGTCCAAGCACATAATTTCACCATCTAAACAGCTTTAAGTACCGATTTGTGTATATTTTGGAAATATCGCCTGGGTTAGGTCTCTAATCCAGGGGGTGGGGGTTTCATGCAAAGAATTTTCACTATTTTTTTAAGTAAATTGGAATTCGCAGGTGGTCCGGACACTCTGTTCACCCCCAGATCCGTCAGTGGCATAAAACCGGTTTTGTGACCTCAGCGGTCAGGTGGCGGTATGTTTAACATGGACAAATACCGACGTTCAGAGGACGATAAGAAAGGTTGACAGAAAGTGGTAGTTTATGTGGTAGACGAAGAAAAATGTTGTCAATTGAGTATGAAGCAAATAGTTTAATATGCAATTGTCGTTTAAATAGTCAATATTCCAATATGCTTAATATGCAATGTCATTAGCATAGGACAAGCGAGTGTATGTAATTTGTCCATCGATGTATTTTTACAAACTGTGCATTAATTTACATAATACTTTGAAATCTTTAAACAAAAGCATTGTTTCAAAGCCAGAAGTATAACAAAACAAGCTTAGATATTTTGTAAATTGTATTTTTTTTTTTAATATTACATTAAACATGTATTTGCATATTTTTTATAATTATATCGTCGCGAAACGAAAATTATTCAATTTCTGTATTTTGCAATTTGTATACTATGTTTGTATGTAATGGGCTATAATCGTGTTATGTGTGTAGTAATTAAACACTGTAGAAAGCGACGACACCAAAATACCTTACATTAAAACACACTTCATGTGTCCGAAATCATTTACTTCTTTATCAGTCTGATTATTATTCTTAATGTATGTATGCGCATGCGTTCGGATGTCTAATCAGTCTTCCATTCTCTTACTTAATATGTTATCTGAAAAGTTTTATTCTGACATCTTGTCCTAATCTGTTAATTAAACAACAAAACATAGAAATACGTACAGTCACAAGAACCACGCAAGAAAACACGAACACTTTTGAAAACAAAATTTTACGACTGTATTACTAGAAACGCCACACTGATAACACCCTTAACCTAATTAAGATGAGACAACATCGTGTACGTGTGCTCTAAACCGTTAATTGTATGTCGAGACACGTGTATACAGAAAATACAACAATAATTAATTTCTCAACTCACCATCTTCTTGCGCAGCCTTCACTTTATATACACACACGCAATGTTGAACGTTTTTGTCACGTGATTTATCAGTTAATGTTGAAAGTTAGTAATGTAAAATAACTTACTTTCAACTTTTTGCACCTACATTCCATTCAAACCACGTGGGACATTCGCGTCAAGGAATCTTACTTAAAGTAGTATTTTCGTATAACCTTAGATTGTTTGCTTTAGTCATTAACCCCTCCCAAATTATATGTTTGACCTCGAAGATACATGCTGGGTCAAATATAGAGTAAGTAATACACGTCCAGCACTCTGACTGTAGCAGTTGCTCTGACTATACCAGTTATCATTTATCACACGTGTGTTGATGAAGTTATTATATAGTAACATATATGAGTAAAATATATAAAACAGTAAAACATGTACTGAGAGGCTAATAATTATGGGGGCGCCGGATGAATTTCAGAGCGCCAATATCAAACTATTGTCAGCAATATTTTCGGTTTAAGAGTTTACATTTTAATGTATTCCATTCATAATTTCGTCAATATGAGCGTTATTTTTGACAAATCATTAATGAAATATCTTTTCATAAAAAGTCATATTCTAAAACTGTATCAATTGCTTACAACAGTTTGACAATGTTGTGCATTAATTTACATAATACTTTGAAATCTTTAAACAAAAGCATTGTGTCAAAGCTAGGAATATAGCAAAACAAGCTTAGATATTTTGTATTTTGTATTTACTTTTAGATAGCATTATACGTGTATTTGCATATTCTTTTTATAATTCTATCAGGTTAATCAGTTTCTGTTGTTTTTGCAATATGTATATTATTTTGTATGTTTGTTTTTAATGGGCTATAATCGTGTTATGTGTGAAGTTATTAAAACACTGTAGAAAGCGACGACACCAAAATACCTTACATTAAAACACAATTCATGTGTCCGAAATCATTTACTTCTTTTACACATTCATTTACACATATATGTGTACATATTTAAATAGTGTATCATATATTTTAAAAAAAAATCATAAAACTACAAAAACTTAAAAAAATTAGAATAAATCGAAATCTTACCTCACGAAATATTGAAGTCACCTGCGATACAGATGCTTACACACAAACGTAATCCATCATGGCCGCGTTATTACGAAATAACTAGGTTTGATTTGAGACTGATAATAATTGTCATGTGCACATTTGTTGTTAAGCAGTGTTACCGCTGTCCTACATGCTATAAGTGACAGTGTATTGCCGTATCTTTAACGAGACACCTGTATAGTAAACAAAGGCTATCTTAACGTCCCGGATAAAGATAAGGGGTGACCATAAAGTTTATAATTGATTTCACCGTAGGGTAGTTATAAATTAATTATGATTGTTGTTGTTGTTGTTGTATGTGTTTAGCGTCGCTTTCATATATCGGAACGGAGTCTGCTTGAGACAGTATTTTAAGCGCTGCCATACTGGAGTATCATGCCGCGGACACATTGTATGATACCCCACCCAGTCACATTATACTAACACCGGGCCGAGTAGACCTAGAACTAGCCTTTAATGGAAGTATATCAGGAAAAACGCTATAACTATTTTAAAAAATAAAATATTTTATAAAATGGATAAAAGTCGCCATGTTATCTTTAATAAATAAAAGTCGAATGGTTTGGCATGTAAAATCCACCAAAACGTGACAAAATCGATATTTAATTCGGAGTGATAAACTTGAAACGAAATTCCCATTCTAAAGATAGAAAGTACTAAAATACTGTTTGAAGACCATTTGGACTCTTTCTATGATGAAACAATTTCTACTACGTGATAATAACCTGTATAACAGATCAACCTGAAATCAAAATGTAAACACGTCACGTAATTCATACGTCACAAAATGTGTTGCAATTTTTAGCGGGGAATCTATTTTAGTCTTACCTAAGCGCGTAGCCCAAGTTAGGAAACCTCTTTTCAATATATTATTTTGGCATGCTTAAAAATATATTCCTTTGGCAATACGGGGTCAGTGAGTGTATAAAAACATGATATAAAGGAGAAAAAGTGTTTTTAACCAAATCTAAAATTTCGAAAAACACTGATATATTCCCTTTAAATTAAATGCTGAGCGCCAAGTGTGAAATCTTTTAGTGCCTTTTTTCAATTTAGTATCTTGGTGTCTTGGCGACGGGGATCGAACTCACGACCCCCTGCATGCGAGGCGGACATTCTACCCCTAGGCCATCACTGCGGTTAAATATATCATTTCTAGAGTTCATGTTTATAAGAGGTGCTACGATTTATACTGACTGAAAGGTGTGAGGCAAAAATAATTAAACTTGAAACGGTGTCCGTCTTTGGATGATGATGATGATGATGATGATGAAATTGATGACGATAGTTAAAATGATGATTATTATGATGATGCAACTGGATATGATGATACTTCTTCCGTATGTTTAGATGGTGTTTGATGTGACTATTATTTTTCAATGTAATAAACTTGTTCCAAGGTTGGTGTCCTCTTGCGTGATATGTCTCATGTTGGGAATTTCGTCTATTGAAAGTAGAATGAGAAAAGACCTTTCAACAGTTAAATTTTATGTAATGTGTGTAATATGATTTTTTGGTCCAATGTCTGAATAACGGAATCAAACATTGTAGATTTTCAAATTAAAACAAAGGAATTCGGCAGAGTATAAAATATGAATTTAATTTTAATATACTAAATTGCACAGGTTATAATACTATATGAAAACAATCCGTAGCTATTATACTTGAAATCCGAGTATGTATAAATTCAGTCAAATATTTTAACAGAACTCATTAACATAAGTAAGTTCAATTTTGAAGATTTTGTAATAAGAAGACCAATTATGGATAACATTGATGTGTAGTTTGTCATTATAACTTGCAAACTTACTCATATAAATCTAGCCGGTCATATGACTTGTATTGGTTTTGCACAATCACATTCTCATTATTATTCTGTGACTAGTTTTATATTATATTTTATATTCTGATACCTGAAATGTGTAAATGTTTTGTATACCGGTATAACTATTAATGTTATAACGAATACTTTAACAGTTTAAATTACTAAATGATATTCTTGTTTTTGTTCTTCTTTTTCTTTTTCTTTTTCTTCCTTTTCTTGTTCTTCTTTTTTGGTCTTGTTCTTGTACTTCTTTTTCTTGTTTTTGTTTTTTCTTTTATGTTCTTGTTTTTCTTTTTCTTGTTGTTCTTTTTTTATCTTTTTTTCTCGTTTCTTGTTCATGTTCTCCTGTTTGTCCTTGTTCTTGTTTTTTCTTTTCTTGTTTTTGTTCTTTATTTTCTAGTTCTTGTTCTTCTTTTTAGTTCTTCTTTTTCCTGTTCTTCCTTTTCTTGTTCTTGTTCTTGTTCTTGTTCTTGTTCTTGTTCTTCTTCTTCTTCTTCTTCATCGTCATCATCATTTTCGTCTTCTTTTTCTTCATCCTCTTCTTCATCTTCTTCTTCTATAACCACGCATGTGAATTAATTTGTGACAAAAAACTGTAAGTAATTGTTTAAATAATCATCAGCTAATATTTAGAAACATCACACAAAGTTTAAAATATTAGCTCAGAAAGAAATGTAATGATCAATTAATTGTAATAAAACTTACGAAACTGAATAAAATTTTCTTTAATAATCACAAAAATGTCATGATTTGATGAATAGAACACATTTGACATATTTTGCATTCCTTCACGGAGGATCATTATTTCATGCATCAGTTTTCTTTTTAATATTTTTCTGTCATGATAAAAAAAAACACTAAATCGGTTAATACTGTGATAGATGAGGGATGTTTTATACAAGTGTCAGACATATACACATTTATCCATAACGTCCCCGTTTGTAACCGCGGCGAATATCCATTCATGTTTTCTAGAAGAATACCCGTGCGTTTAATAAAGGAGGAAATGATTTTGATTGGTTGGAAATCAACTTTTCATTTTTGTAGGAACATGAAAATTAAACTTAAATAACGAAGAAACGCCGGATGAATTTCAAAGCCACATTATCAAACTATATTGTAAGCGATATTTATAGATTTAGAATTTGTTTAAACTTATTAATTTTACTTCGATTGTGAAACAAGTTCTTACAACTTAGGCAAATCACGCTCGAAGTCTTCCTGGTTCCAGTACTAAGCATATGCCCATATGTTTAGGAAAGGATGAACTGATTTTAATTGGTTGGAAATCAACTTTTTTATTTTTGTAACAACCCCAAGGATAATCTAAAATGATGACGAAACGCCGGGTGAATTTCAAAGCTATATAATCAAACCACATGTATACTGTAAGTGATATTTACAGATTTAAAATATGTTGTGCATGTATTAATGATTTTGTCGAAATAAAAATAATCATATTTATAATATCTGTATCTATACATATTCTAAACATGCAAATATTTCTAACTGTAGTTTCACTTTCACCTGGAGTTTCTTTATCATTTATAGTATATGTAAACCGAACTACTTGATTACTTATAAAAGCCTTTGTCATTAAGTTTACGTTATCAACAACTCACAAAAAAAACAAAACAAAAAAAACCATAATAATAACAGATCAATAACGGACTCATCATTGTTCATGGCCTGAAACATTCTGGTATCAGTATAGCGGTTTACAGAAAGGGCTTAACTCAATTTTCAACACATTGCGGGTTATATATACAATTTAGTTTTTTTGGTGGAGGAAGACCTAAGACTGATGGTCATAAATCCGAGTTGAGCCCCCGTCATTCCGGAAGTAACTGGCAAACTGTCTCACATAAAGCTGTTTTGACCGATCTGGTTTCGAATCTCCAACCTCGATGGTGAGAAGTAAATGATCTTGAGATAGAACCTTGGACCCCGATTGACCGCCATGTGCATCTTAATTGTGTTAAGGTGTTTAACTATATTGTCATATGATTTAAAAGAATCTTAAACTCGTTCCTATTTGTTATTATAGCCAGGAATACATTTAATTATGATTATATCTGATAAAACGACAATCAAAAGGGGTCATCTCACCAAAAGGGGCTATCTCACCAAAAGGGGCTATTCATCAAAAGGGGTCATCTCACCAATAGGGGCTATTTCACAAAAAGGGGCTATCTCATCAAAATGGGCTATCTTCTCCAAAGGGGCTATATCATCAAAAGGGGTCATCTCACCAAAAGGGGCTATCTCATCAAAAGGGGTCATCTCACCAATAGGGGCTATCTCACCAAAAAGGGGCTATCTCATCAAAATGGGCTATATTCTCAAAAGGGGCTATATCATCAAAAGGGGTCATCTCACCAAAAGGGGCTATATCATCAAAAGGGGCTATCTCACCAAGAGGGGCTATCTCATCAAAAGGAGTCATCTCACCAATAGGGACTATCTCACCAAAAAGGGGCTATCTCATCAAAATGGGCTATCTTCTCAAAAGGGGCTATATCATCAAAAAGGGTCATCTCACCAAAAGCGGCTATCTCATCAAAAGGGGCAATCTCACCAGAAGGAACCATCTCACCAAAAGGGGCTATATTACCAAAAGAGGCTATCTCACCAAAAGGGACCGTCTCACCAAAAGGGGTTATCTCAACAGAAAGGGCTATCTCACCAAAAGGTGCTATCTCATAAAAAAGTGGTTATCTTGACACGGGACTTGTTAGTAAGGGATCATGACTTTCTTCATAAATCCTACATTAAATAGAAAGTCGTGTAAACTTCTGTAAAATTTTGATTATTTGTTTATGACCATTGATAAATGTTTTTCATGAATCGGTAGCTGGAGTTATTCTCATATCAGTATATGTACGGGTTTCTGCAAAGCTATTTTGCAAAATGATAAGATCTTGAACAGTCACCACGTGACACGTTATTGCAACCACGTGACACGTTACTATTTATTACACATGCGCGTTGGTTTGTTGATATATAAACAATACCTCATACGTTTACTATATAAAACATTAAATTTTAAATATGAAACTGTCAATCTAGTGTGACAAATATGGAACTTACAAATTGTGTGGAGAGAATTATTTTAGGTTTTGTTTCCAGTTTTCTTCTTTAAGCTACAACGGCAAGAAATAATTTAGACACATTGGTGACAAATCATTCCAAAAGTTGGAAACATTGTTTTATCTAGGACCACTGTCAGTTTCTGTTGATGGTTTTATTTCGATATACACGGTAGCTAGTTTATTTGTGTACTCGAATACATCATTTAACCTTTTGTGTCAGTACGTCGTAAACGTCCATCTTTTTATTGTCTAATACATAAACTTATGTCACATCGGACAGTTGTTGTTGTATAGTGTTTAGCGTCGCTTTCAACAATTTTTCAGTCACATCGCGACGGTGTCTACTTGAGACAGTGTTCGAAGAGCTGTCACACTGGAGTATCATGCCGCAGACACATGGTATGATACCCCACCCAGTCACATTATACTGACACCGGGCCGACCAGACCTAGAACTCTCCTCTTAATGCTGAGCGTCAAGCGGGGAAGCTTCTGGTACCGGTTTTAAAGTCTTTGATATGACCGGGCCGGGGATTGAACCCACGACCTTCCGCATGGGAGGCTGACGCTCTACAACTAGACCACGCCGCGGTACAAATCGAACAGCCATCACTTTGTTATAACAATTACCGGACAAGCGTCTTTTGATAAAAACTAACTATATATACGTAGATATGTATAATATCAACATTTATATAATATGATTAAATTACAACTAATATGGGCATATATGCTGTAGTTCTATTGATTCACCCCGCTTCCTTTGATGCGAGATTCGTGTGAGATCCATGCCAGATTTGCATACTTCTGCCACCAGATTTCATATTCAACAACAAAAATTTAATTGTTATCAACACAAATAAACAAAATCAACAGACTGATATGCGACTCCAACAAAATATTACATTCTGTAGGCGGTCTCGGTCACCAAAACCCTGTTACACATGTTAACGTTTCCTCATTGATTCATCCCCTCTGCTTATTTACTAAAATATCCACCATTATGGGATATTTAAGCCAGTACTATACTGTTTGTTAAGGTATAGGATATTTTCTCATGCATTAGACTTTTTTGGCTAACAAACTGTTTCATATTGGTTGTTTTATAAAAAATAATATATAATCTGTTGAAAATGGCGTAAAACACCATTCAAACGAAACAGGCCTGTAGAGTAGTGGATAATATATTGACCAATCAAGCAGAAGTCATAGTCTCAATCACAGATTCGACTCAATGGCATTTAAAACGAAACATATATAGAGCTGGTCTCACCCAGGGAACGAAAAGAAAGCGAGTCATAAAATCCTTAGCGTCTCACACCACTATTAAATTTCCGATAGGGCTCCATTGTAACATTATTGTCAACAAAACACAGAACTAATTAATGTGATGGTGATACGATAATGTATTCACAACATCATCAAAAAATAGATAGATGGATGGATGAATGGATGGATGGATGGATGGATGGATGGATGGATGGATGGATGGATGGATGGATGGATGGATGGATGGATGGAGGGATGGAGGGATGGATGGATGGATGGAAAATAAATAAAGCATATTAACACATCAAATCCTTTTAAAACACAGAAAGGAGAAATAAAAATTAACAACGAATTTTCACTATTTTCCTATTTTTACACAATTAACCTATATTTGAAAGCAAATGATCACACAATGAAAGCAACGAGACTGTACTTAACATACCAGACGCCTGTCACTAAAAATGAACCTTTGGTTTACGTATGCTTGACGATAAAACTACGTACGATATTTTTACTTGGTAAGTGCTTCATTTCCTATAGCAGTCACCAGATGTACTTACGTTTGCTTCATTCACATACATATTTACACTGTTTGGGATTGACCATGTAACATAGGCGTGTTGTTTTTTTTTAAATATTAACTTCTTCATCCGACATTTTTAGCAGAAATATACTTTGCATTCGTTTCAACGTGAATCATTTGTCCTGTAGATAATCTAGGTATTTTCACTGAAACTCACATGAGAGTGTACAGTAACTATATTGGGCTAAAATGGTTGTCTATGTAAAGTACTTTGATTTTATGTTGGGTGACTTTGAATATTTTGAAATAAACAAGATGGTGTCAAAATTGACCGTCAATTTGCTTGAAATGCAATATTAAGATAACATTACTATAAGGTATAAACTTATTCATACTAAAGTATAAATCTAAAGTATGGAATAAATGTATAGTTATCAGAAATCAAATAAATATGCATCTCAAATTTAAATTATTCAAAACCAGTTTTGTACCAGATATTTAAAATTGTATAAGACTTGTTTCCATGCCCTTTCGCTCGGTGAATGCGGTAGATTTTCTTTATATATTACATATTATTGTAAATGTGTAAAATATTGGTTGCGTCTTATCCATATGGATAATCGCAAATATCCCAAACAATGCTATATCATGCTTCGTAATTTGGATGATGTAGGGCGGGTTACATGGGCAACACATGTTAAATCATTACTTTTCAGATACAGATTTGGATATGTCTAGATATCGAAAAATGTAGGCAATGAAAAAGCCTTTATATTCAGTTTTAAACAGCGTTTATTGGACTGCTCCTTACAAAACTGGCATGCTGATTTATATCAGTCGAGCAAAGCTAGACATTATAAGTATTTTAAAACTAACCTAGATGTAAAAAGGTATCTCACTTTGAATATTCCAATTAAATTGAAAATAGCACTCTCTAAACTACGACGTTCAGCTCATTCACTTCTAGTTGAAACCGGAAGAAACACTAATACCCCATACAAACAAAGAATATGCTTTTTATGTCACTCTGGAGAAATAGAGGACGAATTTCTGTAATAATGAAATGTGCGTATTATGATGATTTGAGAAATCAGTATCTTTCAAAATTTTTGAATGGTAACCATAATGGATAACATTTATTCTATAAATTAATGAGTACACAAAACGATCATTTGCTGATAAAACTCTCCAAATGTGTACTAGAAATGTTCAATAAACGGAAATACTTTATTCAAGTCCAAACTAAAACAAACTAAAATATGATTATGCTACACCGTTATAAGATTAAATTAACACTTGTAAAGACGATATAACATTTTAGACACTATATGTTTGATAATTCATGTGTTTTCTCTACTTACTCCTGATATTGCCTTTATCCTTTTGACACATTGTTGTATTATTATAATATTTGTGTGTTTTTGTATTATGGGCCGGTGGCCTAAATTACTTGAATAAACTATTGTCATTGTCATTGTCATTGTCAAATAATTTATGTAAACCGGGTTTAAGTTTGTTTTTCAGTGGCGATTTTTTTTATTTCTTTTTAGTAACCCTTGTTGTCACTTAGTTTATATGTATAGTTTCCTTAGTCTGTATAACGATCCCAGCTCTCCCGATTTGGTCCGTAAAATAGTAGCACATTTGAGCACGTTGATTTGCAGTTGCTTCAGAGAAAGTTTGAATGACGTCCTTGTTTAGGCATAGTACCACCATTGCAAAAAGGAAGTGCTCCGTGAACATTTTGATAGCATTGTCATGTTTGAATTGTGAATTTAGAAAATAAAATGATGCTTGGAAATTTGGGTATGAATACATGATTTCGGAAGTCTACTTTCACTTTGTCACCACTGTACACACTGAGCAGAAAAAAAATCTCTTATATGACACATGACCCCTACTTTTCTCATCATATTTTGATAGTGCAGAGGTTGACAAACAGCAAAATGTAAGTTTCACTCCTTTAATTTGGGTCTCTCTATGAATGACAAGCCTTCAAACTTTGATTAGAATAAAGAACAAAAATCAATTGTGGGTTTACACCTTTAGTAAGCGTTCAATTGCTATGAATTGTGGGACAGGCATATAATTCTCTGCTTTCTTACATTAGGGGTTAAACAGAGCTTAGTATACACTTGATCACCGTATATGTATTTGATAAACAGTTTTGTTGATAAACAAATTTACCTACAGGTCATGTTACTAAACATTTTGAACATCCCTCGTATGACAATCGGCGTTGTAAAAATAATAGATTTCCTCCATATCGCACACTTCCTGAACTATAGGTTACCTACACAGATTGTGTTACACGGTGACGCCCTGTAGGAAAACAAGTTACATAGATATGGGCTATAATATAGCAGTGTCGACCAGAGTGCTCAAGTGCCGTTTGTATTTGCAATATGATAAATTCATCAATTGATAAGAAATGTTGTAAACATTGAATTTATAGGACATAAATCGATAAAACGATATCTGCATATCGCCATTGTTGTCGAAGGTATATGTAAGATACAGACACATGTGCTCAAGGAAAAAAACAATATTACGACGTGGGTAATTGTTACGTAATTATATGTTTAAAATTAGGATTCTTGATTTTGCCACATTTTAAGACAAGAAAACTATGTTATCCGGGCGAAACTAGAGGAGCAGACCCGGAGCCCCACTCCTTTAAAATCGAGAAAAACATACATATAGTGACTTTAATGAATGCCAATGCTATTTAAGTAATTATTTATAATGTTGATACGTGTATGTGCATGTAATTCTTTTTGAGATATCAATGCGGAGACTGCAACATTTTCCCAACACATTTGCTCTTTATGCAGGTAGTGTCAGCTTACTCGATTGTTCGTTATATAAATGTAAATACGTTATCATCGTATAATTGACAGATTACACAATTTTACGTGTTTGTTTCCGAAAGTTCACAGGAAGGTATGCACCTCTTCCCTTTAACATGTGCTCCCACCGCTATATGAAATCCTCGATACGCCTCTGATTGCAATTAATTAAAACTGCATAGTACCTCAATAAAGGTTTATATGAAGGAAAGTTGCAGGGGCGGATCGAGGATTAATTTAGAGGTGGCGTACATAGGGGGTGCAGCTCAAAATCTGAACGAGCATACATGTTTGTCAGTAGAAATATACTTAACATTGATAAAATATTGGGGAGGTGGGGGTCATTCATTAATGGAACAATACTGGCTTGCGTTGTGTTTAGAAATTTTGGGACGGGTCGTCAAACACCTTTTTCAGTTGAGCGAATAGTAATACATTTTAATGATTGACCGATATCATAGCGTTTACTATGTAGCCGACTCCGATTGATTAAACAATGTAAGAGAACAACCGAAGACCGACAAGCGTTTGAAAGATTTTACATTTGAAGTCGTAATGTCTTTACCTAAAGTTTATCTCCCAAATCAAGTATATTAGACTACAACGAAATTTATGGCTGTCCCGCAATTCATAGCACTTTAATGATTACCAATTTGTGACGTCAATCATTTTTCGCTGAAGCAACTGACTAATCTGCCCTTATCTCATTGCTATGTGACGGACACAAGCCAGGAGAACTGGGCCCATTCTACAGCATATCAACAAATCTATGCATGTAAACGGTATACAGACGACTGATGATCGTTATCTCGTCAATTAAATATTTGGTTTATCTATACTGAACGAAACAGCTAACCCGCTACCTGGCATTTTATGTACCTGACATTTTACGTATTATCTCAAAAAAAATCTTTGAAAATTGGACTGGCATAAGGAATAACATTTTGGCTATGTAGAGCCAATACAAACTCTAATGGCGTTACTCAATAGTTTAACGAAAATGATGGAACTACAAAAGTGACAGGTAAGCTGTTTCTGTTCAGTATAGTTTCAGTTGCAATTATGTGTAAGTGTTCATGTGTTCGTTCTCTGAATAATTGTTTTATTCATGTTTGCAGTAGTATCGAAGCTGTAACACCATCGGTTTTTAAAAGTATTCCCATTCAGATTTAGACAGTCAACACAATATCTTGATTTTCATTATGCTTGGCCGTTGTAAACACACCTTATCAGTTGAGTAAAGGAATTACAACCCTATACAGACGTCAATTCTAAGTAGGTGTTGTTGAGTATTGATTGCATGCTCCATCTAAAACAAACAAACAAAAAACATGCAACAATGTACTTCGATGGAAATTATATACTTACACTAACAAATCACCAAGCGATCCCTGCTACTGACTTTCCAAGGCAGTGAAACCTTGTTGTCTTTTCTTGCTGTTGAACGTTTTTTCCAAGTTTCTATTTCTTCTAAACGCTTGGCAACAATGGGAGATGTTGTAATAAAATACTACGCACTATGTAAGAAATTAATACTTGTTTTTTATTGATCAAAATTCAAAGTCAAATTTTGTATTGCTTATTATTGATTCAAATCATCAAGATCATTGGTAATGCGGTATGTTCTTGAACACAAATCTAACGTAAAAAATGTAAACAGAGAAAACGGCGGATTCTCAAGGAATCGTCATATGGTGGCATATTATTTTATTTATTTTTGAATAGGGTATATGACATATCAAGTTTTAATAGTGAAGGAAAACTTCAGAATGATTCTAAATAGAATCGCCGTCTTTTTGGCAAGATGTGCAACACTGCCCACATAAACATTTTGGATTGAGTTGGATTCAAACAAATTGCCTAATCGGTGACAGGTAAGTGGTTGTTAGACGAAAATGCATTCAACCACTCGGCCATGGAAGATCCTGGTCACATTTTAAAACATGCTTGGTTGTTTTCTTTCAAAAGCAACTTTTTTTTTAATTACGAATCCTGTTCATATTTAAATACAGTTATATTTTTTATTGATAGAAGCGGTTGTCACGCAATATTTGCTTATTTGTATTTGAGTTATGTTTATAAAACTATTATGTAAATATATTTGATTGTCACAGGGTGGCGGAGAGGGGTGCAGATGGACAATATACTCGTATATATGACTTTTACAAATGTTAGTATACATACAATAAAACACTTATAATATGTAATCAAATGGTTAACTCATAAATGTCAATCAGTTAGATTCAATAAATTACAAAAATATGGAATCCATTCCTCATGTATGTTTTGAAGCTCACTACTCCGATCCTTTGATATACGTTTCTAAACAAGACTAATCCTCGTCCGCCATATGTCTGTGTTATGATTTCTGCATCGCAGCCGACCCGACTCGGCTAACACCTACTGTAAGGAGCTGGTACCGTCTTCTCGACATTCTACCAAATGACCCCACCTTGAAAGGGATTGTACCGTCTTCTCGACTTTCTGCCATAGTAAATATGCATGAATGACACGAGTATTAGGTATGCATTACCCGTTTGTAGACATAGTTATAACGGTAAGTGAGAGTGAATGTACGTTTCTCCAAGTGACAGGACTTCTACTGTCTCTTGGCGGTTTACACAAGGATGCGCAGGTAAGTTTTTTTATCTCTTCCGTCGATTGTTGACTTGTGTGCAATTATTATGTTAAAAATACATTCAAATACAATAAAAATGTTCCTCAACAATGGCAAATTGTTGTCAATGGTTTCTCTTGTTAGAAATGGCCGCACTTGCTTGTTACGTTTGTATACCTGAAAAACATATACAAACAAATTAGTAATACTTGACCGCATATATATTAAATTATCCTAATTATGTGTAAGTTTAAGAACATTGAATCATATCCACTAATATATTTTTTATAAATATAGAAATAAAACTTACATCAGAAAAATAGATTACGAACCTTTCATAATAAGGAGTCATCAATTCATTGAACATTTAAGACTACGTTTAGCTATGTTGATCGATACTTTAGGTTAAGCATAAGGGTATTATGGTAAATATATGGTAGCAACATAAATTACTTTAGTACTAAATGTTTTTCTAAAAAAGTAGTGATTTGCTCAATAATAATGCAAATTGAACCACAACGAATTTAACCTAACTGGAACACTCGATAATCAAAATTATAAAATGCTATAAAGTCTGTATTTGATTAACATTTAAGATTCAGCATATCATTGTACTTTTATAAATTCTTCGAAGTAATGCATATTATGCTCATATATAACATATGCACAGTTTGCGTTAATAAATTGTTATACTATTTTTTTTTTCTTTAATACACATACACGGATAACAATGACTAATCTAATATAATATGTCATTCGATTTTCATTTTTGTTCAACTAAACTAGTTGTTTGCCAAGAAATGGTATTAACTTGATTGAATCTGAACTGTACACGTTGGCAATTTGCACTACTCTATTTGATTGTCTCTTAATCTTTGAGATTGGTTTCATTTACTACCATACTATTGAAATATGTTCCTAGTATATTATCAATAAAGTCAACTGGAAGTATGTATGCAATTACAATGCATTAAACGGGACCTATTTATCTCTGAGTTGGTAAGTAAATATGGTGCGATTTATATATTTAAATGAATAAAACAGGCGAAGGCGCCGTGTCATTTAAATAAATTAAAATTAAGTCAATCTGAATTCTAAGGTGTTATTGCCATGACGGATTTATTTCCCTTTAAATATTGCCAATATGCATGGATCCTGTCGAAATGCACATTTCAAGTAGCACCAATAACTCTACAACAATATTTAATCAATCCGGCTATATATAAGTAATATGTGAAATGATATTAAACTGGCTTGGTCCATAAATCATCCCCTGTAAGAAAAGATGAATAGTTCATTGTTCAGAACTTAAAGAAATATGCGGACCACAACCGGTAGGTTTGTTACTCTGCCGTTGTAAAACGTTATACAGATAATCTGCATTCGTGTACGCTTCATAACTCATGAAAATATTTACAATAAATAACTCCACATATTGATCGCATAAAGGCAAAGTTCAGAACGTCGACGCTAAACTTGTAAATATAATGTCAAGGTCATGCTAAGACGTTGAAGTTATGAAATAGTTTCTCTTTCCATGAACATAGCGCATTCAAATATGCAAAACGAGTAATATTACTAGTTCAGCTGTGACTTCTGGATCATAATTAACATCAAGTATCACAACACTATTAATAATAAGATGTATTTGTTTTCCAGCATGTATTTTGAACATATTCGGCGGTTATCTGAATTCAACGAATTTTCTTGGTCTATTACGTAACTATATAAATCAAATGCTGACACAAACTGCTTAAAATGAAAGAATACATTCCAAATATGAATAAACATCTCTAAGCGCTATTCGATATAAACCAATACCTTTGGATGGAGATTGAACGATATCTGTATACACGTGCTCATTGGCACTACTAGACACAGTCAGCTCGTAAACCGCACTAGTATCACTGAAATAAATATTTTTATAAATAAACCGACTATATCTTATATCGAAATTTATATTACATGTGTATGATTTAATTGTCGAGTAAAGTGGGTTCATCTATAAACACTATATCGTTGTTGTATATAAATGTGTACTTTACTTTAAACATATTTTATTGCTTTTTTATATACATGTAGTAGCAAAAGGGTTGGGCCACAAGTTATCCAACGTTAAAATCGGCCCTTCCCAGCAACAAATTATTTACAATTAACAATCATGATAGCAGTAAAACATATTCATATATGAAGCAAAAAGAAAAAATGAAATAAAATACATTGTTCAAATATATGCTTCCGATGCTGACCTTAAATGAGGGGCTCCATTGTGAGGTAAATACTAAAATTAATAAGATCTATTCTTTATCAAAACGTTTAGTGTCTTTAATATAAGTTTGGACATTGTTAAATACAGCAATATTTTCATTGTCTGAAATATTATCTCTCCCATGTAACAGGGTTTTAACACTTAAAGGACGAAGGTGACGTGTAGCATGAAAGAGACGAAGTCAGTCGCTTAAAAAAGAAGGACATTGCATGAAATAGTGTTCGGCATTATCTTTTTCATGCACACATTTTTCACAAGTTGAATATAATTTTAGTTTGTTGACAAATAAATCATAATTAAGGTTACTGCAACCATTTCTTAAACGTGCATGAAAAATAGATAATTTACGAGGACCTGTTAAATAAAAAACATGGTATTTTGGTGGGTTTAAACAAATGATTCAAAAGCTGGCGTTTAAATGATACACGTTATTCGGTTTTAATAATATAATTGAATTCACTGTTATTGTTGTTTAATATCATTGAAACATGATTTCAAGGAGGTGGCTAGCTTATTTATGCCTAAAGTAATACATAAACATACTTCATCAGAATCGCATTAACTTAACATATTCCATACTATACGTTTGCCATAAATTTATGCAACACTGCCTTTGTTTTATTTTTGGCATTGTTTTAGTTTACGTAGTAAAAAAGATATCTCAGCAACATTAACAGTGCAACTCAAACGGAAAATAGCAATTTTAAAAGCCACAAAAAAGTCAGTTGTACGTTTTTGAATTGCAATTTGACTCGGCAAAAATGCTGTATTTGGCTGGGCGCCAACAAGACAGAACGAAACAATGCTGTATCTGGCCTGTTGTTATGACGTTTGTTATGACACGACAAGACGTCAGCACTACAACACACCACATTAATTTGTAGTGTTGATGCCTTTGAACAACTTGTGGTCACGTGAAAACGGTCGTTCTGCCTTGATGTCGTCCTGTCGAGTTGGCGACCTACTGAAACGCTTAAACAGAATTTGTCGAGATTTACGTGTTACCTTGTCGGCGCCCCGCAAAATGCAACATGTCATAGCAGCAACCAGCCACCATAATAATATGGAGCAATTCTTTTTATAATATAAAGAGGAAGCCAGTGGTAAAATATAGCCTATTGCGACAACTATTGTTTTAACTAATGTTTTCCTAATTATTTCACCAATTTATCACAAAAAAACTTACCTATCTGGTTCATTAAGTGTGATGGCTCCGTCAGTATTTTCTGAAATAATACAAAATACCATATAAAGTTTCAGGAGAAGAGGTAACAAGTTTAAAGTAAACGTGTCTATTTTTACGATAATATTTTATAACGAATAAATACACATACTATACTTATATCGATAATATAATTTGTGAGTTATATTTGTTTACCGCACTAGACATAAGGTTGTATCCTTGTATGCGATATATATACGTGATATCAACCGTTATGTGGTACTATGGTTGTCTTTTATTATGGTGAAAAAAACACACACAAAAATAATACATACAAATTAGTGTTTTTATTTCCGTGGCAGACATGGCTCTGCCTCTCGCTATCACTCTCTCTCTCTTTCTCGGCGGTGGCAGACATGGTTTTGATCTGCCTTCTAAATCGACAGTTTTTATATTACTAACTGGTAATTAAGATATTTACGTGTGCCATCTTTTGATGCTTGTCACACATGTGTCTATAAATAATACTAGTATTTCATCTATCTTCGATTTGACATTATTTAGTCATAACAAGTTATAATGCGGTACCAGCTTTGGTTATAATGATCCACTTTCAATAAATTGTCTTTTTCATGGTTTATTATTGTACATCATGTCAATTTCTCGCTAAAGTACCAACTTCTGCATTGTTGATGTTTAATGTATGTTTCATCAAGAATGGCAAAACACCGGTCAAATTGACCTGTAACCGTTGTATACGCTCATCAATATGGCAAGCAGCTGTACGCCCTTCCAACTATTTATTGTTTAATCTATCAATGCTTTGTTAAATCGATTGTTTGCTTTATCAGTCGTTTGGCGAACTTATCGTTGCATTGACCGATAATCTGATAGACCAATGGTTGGACAGATCGATAGTTTGATGCCATTCACTGCTGAATAGACTGAACGTCTGAAGAAATAATTATTGTATTGATCGATAGTTTGACAGATAAGTGGTTGGATCGATCAACAGTTTAATAAATGCATTGATGAGTTGAAGAAACCAGGTTTGGAAGTTATAAATTAATCAACAAATACATTAAAATAACATATAAATAAAATCATTATTGATGTTGTTAAAATCTATCAAATATATATATTCATTGTTTCGATAAATGGCGGTACATAATCTACGAGAAAATGTGTTTGCAATCAATTAATCAATTAAGTTTAAACATGACTTCAGGAAAATGAAATATCTATTGAAATATTCAACAAGATTATGTTAAAATCCAGTTTTGAAAACTTAATATCATCATTTAATTAGGGCATTACTAGCTCAGATTTACCAACCTATAGCGGATACATTGTTGTAATACACATGCTGACTTTTAGGCGAACCTTCTTTGTCTTGGTGACCTTTGTTTTCACCACTGAAGCATATGCATACTCCTGAAAATTTAAAGCGTGTACATGGTTTTAGAGAAACAGTTTAAAAGAATTGAATCATTAACATAGAAATCAGTAGCATTGTGTGTTTGGTGTAGTTGATTGATGAATGACAACAAATGTTATTAACCGATACGAAAGTGATGTATTGAATCTATATCTAAGACGGGTACAAAGCAAGGCTAGATTTTAAAAGTTGATGTTTTGTCTGCCTCCGAGTCTGTCTAATTTCTTAACCTAATAACACACATACACTTTTAAGATGATTTAACCACAAACGTGTTATCAAAGTGTTTACACTATAGTTTTTGTTTTACAGTTTGATGATAAATATTGAAAAGAAAAAGGTAACTATTTCACAGTAAGCAAAGTGAAATGGTCATATTATAAAAAAAAGAGAAAAAAATCAAGTTATTTTACTTAAATAGTATAGACAAAGATTTACCCATATTATGTCGTCTTTGAAACAAGCATACTATAATCCAAACCATTAAACCAAGTGCCAAACCTCCAATAAATGCTCCAATGACTTTCGGTGTGCAGTTTGTACAAGAAATAGATAATGACTGAATATCTGAAATAATATGTTGCAGATATTTCAAGTTGTATAATAATTATGTTTATAGTTTTACAAATTGTGTATAATCTATGAATCACTGAATGTCTATTTTTGACGCTTTATTAGTAAAGTATACACGATTTCTGATGTATGCATGTAATATCGTATGTCTTTAAGCTAAAGGGCCAGTATCCAGCTTCTTATTTTCAATCAAGTATTTTTAATATTTCAATGTAGTAATTAACCTACACTTTTTATATAGTTCAATATATGCTTATGTTGCTTTCTCGTCTGAGAAGCATACAGTTTATAAATGAGTTTCTTTTTGATCTTTCAAAACGCTATATACCATCTTTCGTGCGTGTGTATTTGTATGCATCTATATGTATGCTATTTTATTACAAACCTCTTTAATCCTTTCAATATTAAAGTAAGTCAATGCTACATACAAACATGACTTCTGTCAGAACATTAGCACTTCTGTGTTTAAATATATTTTGAGCAGCGTAATTGTCATTTGATATGAGATTCATTTTTCTTCGAAATAGAATACATTCTTATTAATAGAATGACATATATTCATTCTATCATATTAAAGAATGAAAAAATGAAAAAGTGCGATATTAATTTCGTAATAAAATAAGATGGCAAAAGGAATAGCAAACCGCCACTTATTCAAAATTAATTAATGAAATGCAGCATATAACTGAATAATACGTCAAATACCTGCAGTTTTGAATTCTTCTATTGCAGTTGTGCTGCTGTTTCCAATAGCATTGTGCGCTGATATCCGTATTTCATATATTGTTCCACTAGACAAGCCAGTAAGTGTTGAATTTGAAGCAGGTTCCTTCACTGTTTGAACCGTCCAAAAATCGTCTGATGTCTTCTTATATTCTATATAAAATGTTTGCACCAAACCACCATTAAAGCCTGGCTTCCAATTGATTGTCAACGACGAATCTGTTGTTAACCGTAAAAAATGACGTACCTTCGTTGGAACTTTTGGTTTATCTGGAGAGAATTAGAACAATAAGTTTTCTTTGATGTATGAGATTTGTTGATTTATTTAGAAATCGGGAATTTTAATTGTACATCCATTTTCTGCTATCGAGATTAATTCTAAGCAAGCATCATCACAACTATTGATAGGAAATTAGAAAACTTTGAAATAAGTAACTTTACTGATTGAATCTTGTTATTTTCCCCATTCCTTTAAGTTGTAACTTTAGACAAATAAGAACAATAACCGTCTTACAGTCGCCATTGTTTACATTCGAATAGTATCTATTTATAGTTGGACTATTTTAAACTCATATTGCCAATTTGCTTAAAGCAAACGAATCTCTGGTTTGCTCGCATTGAATCATTATTTTTAAAGAACTGAACAAATGTTCTACTCTAAATGCTAAATGCTAGTGTTCATATGTGACTTAAATTCCAAGTTCGCCCCAAATGTGTGATAGGAACATACAGTTGTCAAAAGTGATATTGTTCGTTAGATTAATCACATAGCAGAGATCGAGAGTTGTGTAAATTATAGTAATAACAAAGCATTAGAACCGTCAAACATATACAGTTCAAAACTGTAATTTAAATTTGCTTGGGATACAGCAGTTACCTTTACTCCTGCAGTGGGGAGGTGGAGGAAATGTTATCAATAGCATTTATGTATCGCTTATAATGTAACAATATTTATACAATATATATATATGGCGTAAACGAAGCTCTTCCGGGTTTCCGTGAAAACAGTTATCTATCCGAACCGAAAAAGGAATGAATTATTCTTTTTCTTGCATACACATTGAATACTGATTTTAACTTAATTTATCATTATAAATTTTACAACGATCTCTTTTAAGACGTTTAATTGTATGATGTACGTCATTTATTTTATACGTTACGTCATTTAGATGGTTCCAACGTCAGAGCACGAGAATTTTATTTCGACCCAAGGGTGACATAGAAATATCTCACTCCGGTCAAAACGCCGATATCATTATCCGGTATGCAAGAAAATTACGTAAATTGTAAAATACAAACCTTTACGAATTATATTGAACAGATGACTATATGGTTTGTCTACGCCATTGTCTATTTCCAGTTTGTACTGTCCATAATGTGATTCTTGTATATCATTTATAATGAGTTCAAACTGGCGACCATATGATGATATAGTGATGGCGCCTTCAGATGTAAGTATCATCCAGGTGGACTCTCCAGTAAGTCTTGACCATACAGTGGTTGACGGATTAGGATATGCCGTTACTGTCATACTCAGTGTAACATTGTCATGTAAAGCCTTTGTGATATTTGTCACCGATTCTACGGATTCAGATGGACGTGGTGAACCTAGCAATACATATATATAATTTGCACGTAGTGGCTTAAATGGTCTTGACATTAACATGTTTAAAATATTCTTGCTTTTATACACTGATGATATCGTTTTATTTTCAGAATCAGCAGATGAATTACAACAAGGTTTACATTTATTGGATTCATATTGCAATGAATGGAAGCTTAAAATAAATACAACAAAAACAAAAATCATTATTTTCTGAAAAGGTGGCAATTTGCCGAACAATATATATTTTATATGTAATAATGTTGTCATTGATATTGTTAACAGATTTACCTACTTAGGCACATTTTTTACAGTCGGTGGTCCTTTTGCTGAAGTCATTAACACTCGACCGCGGCGTGGTCTAGTGGTAGAGCGTCCGCCTTGCATACGGAAGGTCGTGCGTTCAATCCCCGGTCGGGTCATACCAAAGTCTTTAAAAATGGTACTAGAAGCTTCCTCGCTTGACGCTCAGCATTTAGAGGAGAGTTCTAGGTCTGGTCGGCCCGGTGTCAGTATAATGTGACTGGGTGGGTATCATACCATGTGTCTGCGTCAGTGTGACAGCGCTTAGAATACTGTCTCTAGTAGACACCGTTGCGATATGACTGAAAAAATTGTTGAAAGCGGCGATAAACACCATACAACAACAACAACCATCATTAACACTCTATCAGGTCAAGCACAAAAGGTTATTTTTGAAAAAAATAGATACTTGTATAAATTTACTTTCATATCGCCGAAGCACAGGGTAGATCTTTTCAAGATAATTACACCAATTTTTAATTACGGAAGTGATGTCTGGAGATTTAATGATGGTTAACCCTTGCAAGAGCACATTTACAGGTTTTAAAAACAATAAAAGGTGTTAACAAATCAACGCAGAAAGATTTTGTGTATGGTGAAGTTGGCAGACTATCTCTTATTTGTCAACGATATAAAATATTATTAAATATCATTCGACGGAGAAATATACTGCATGCGTTTTCACTCCGCATACTGAATTATTGACGCCAAGTCAGTTCGCGGCGAAACTCGAAATGTTTCGCATAGAAATACAGGTAAGTGGTATTGTGTGTTTTTACGTTTTCGGTATATGTACAGAAAAAATATGTTTGGCATAAATTATTGTAATACGAGCACAGGGAGAATATGCTTGTTTGTTTATTTTGTGCACATGCATAAACTGCGTTTACAAAAATTGCATATCACGAAACTATTATGCTTTAAATTAGAAGTTGATATGTAGATTAAACTGTCGACTAAATAATAGCGATGACAATAAAACATAATTTTAAATAACATATTACATTCATTTAAAAGAAATGTATCGCCATTTGATACTTTTACATTTAGATCTTCGCTGGAGAGTGTCGTCAAAACGACCCCAAAACGCCTCTCACCGTTGATTCAAGTGGGAAAGATATCAATTACTTGCGGAGATGGATGTGCTTTAGTCCTGGATAACCTTCCAAGATCCCAAGGAAGATCGAGTAGTTGGGTTAACTAATCGCCTGTTAACCCTCTATTGAAACAGACCTTTAAAAGGACATAATACACATGTGATTTATACGTACTGTATCAATCCAATCCGCTATTTCAAAATACCGTAATTTATTTCTATGCGTAAACTGTTCACCACTCCATGTACATAGTTACATAGTAAATATGAAAAAGAGTTATAATAACGGTCTATAAATGGAACAATCAAAACAAAAAAGTCGATCTCAATAGTTTTAGAGCAATATCCCCACGCTAAACTGTATTATAACTACATGAAAAGGTTTTACTAATATTACAGAAAATCCGACAAACTCAAGTTAAACTCATTTAAAATGCATCCCAGAAAAGATATTCATACATACATACATACATACATACATACATGTGGACTGTGAAATGACCATGTCTGGTTTCTTGTGGAATGGAGAACCAGACAGGCTCTGGTTTAACGCAAACAAAATTTTCAAATATGTTTATAATTATTTTAAAAACAGACGTATTTATTCCTCTATTATATAATTTCAGTATGAGAATGCTATGAGGCACGTGATCGAACGCTTGTTTGACGTAAAAAATACTTGTATATTGTTCAGATGTTTTTTTACAAAATACATACTTTTAGTTATTTCAAAATGTTTCACACAATTGCTTGTATTCACAAATTTCACGATATTGAATTTCTTCAACACAGTGTATAAAAAATCAAAGTACTGCGCCACGTTTTGTCTGCCCTGTGGATGGCTGGAAAGTGTTTCCACGCCATAACTTTAGTTTTCAAAACTATTTTGGTGATATTTTGTATAATATACCTGACAATCAAATAAAGATTGGACCAAGTGTTAATAAAAATGTTACTGTCTACAATGTTTTTATAAAAAAAAAACAGTACTGTAAAGATAATGAAATCTTTGGAAAATATTACGTTAATACAACGTTATTATTATTATATTTCAAAAATAGAAAACTTGATAGTATTATACTTACATCTTACAAATAGCTGTTTGTTTCCAGACAACGCAGGGATGTCATTGTATTGGTTAGCACCAGTGCATATATATGTCCCTGCATCTAAACATGATGCCTTCATTAGTGTAAATGTTATCTCCTTAGTGTTATATTTAGCCAGCTGTTGCCGTCCGTCTTTTTGAATTGTCATAGTGGCACCTGGATTACTGCTGACTACACATCGGAAGATTACAGAGTCATTCTCATCTACTGTCACAGTGTTTCCAGTAACACCCAGTACTTGGAAACTAATTATGGATGCCTTGTCTGGGAACGAAAGTAAAGATATAATAAAGTATAAATACATATGATTATTCCATTTTTGAAAGTTATTAATTAGTATGAATATTACATATAATTTGCCCTAAACAATTTTGTATGGAATCAATCCATCATTACAAAGTTCATGCTCAAAACAAAACAAGCATTTATTTAATTAATTATAATATACTTCTGCCCAGTCATTAAGCGCCACTTACACTGTACATCTAGGATAAACTGCTCTGAATCAGTCCCATTTACATTTGGTTCCCCTGTTAGGTCCATAACGTTGTAAGCTGTACATGTATATGTATCTGCATCACCCTTCTGAACAGCTGAAATAATCAATGGATTACCCGTCCATGTTCGACTGTCACGTGACCTAGTCCATGTATAGTATGTTATAGCAGGTAAACCAGGTGTTACAGGACAGTGTAGGTTCAGGGGAGAATTTTCCTCTTTCGCTTGATTTGAGATGGATCCTACTACCGGTTTATCTGAAATTTAAATCGTTCTATGGGCAGTGATTTCTTTTTTTTGAAAAGTGGTTTGACGCCATTATCAACACATTTCAAGTTATATGTGGCATATCCAGTTTTACTGTAGGAGGAAGACCTCAGACTGAGTAGATCCACCGTCCTTCCGCAATTAACTGGCAAACTTTCTCACATAATGATTCTGGAGCGAGTGGGACTCAAACCTACGACCTTGACGGTGATAAAAATCTGTATCAATTGTATTCATTCTTGGCATCGACTGTAATTTTTAAAGCATTGTCATTTAAAAAGTGTAAATTACTAGAAATTGCGATAATAGATGGATTTGTATAGGTATAATGATAAAATGTACGTATAGGATATTGTATATTGTACACCACTTTATGAAATTAAACTGGCAATAATGCAATAAATTGAATTGTTCAGTTGTTTTTATTCATGAGGATAATATCCTATACACCACCATTCACTTATCTCTACGACATGTTAGGGGTTTAGACTGTATTTTAACAAGATTTTTGACAGTTGGTGAATTTTGTTTTAAATTGCAAGAATTCAATATCAAACAGGCAATAACGTTGCGACTAGACTATTGATATTGAATACGCTTTTACTATTAATTGACAATTTGAAATTTTATATTAAAAAAATGCATTAAAAGGCTAATTTAAAATTTAATGCTGATTGATATTAAAATAGCAATGTTATGATTGTTTGTATTCAAATATATATTAAACATTATCAAACATGGTTTAGAATAATTAATGGATACATTATGTGGTATGATAATAGTTACTGTACTAAATATCATTCCTTAGTAATATGTTTATGTTAGAGAAATGTTATAAGATAATACGCACACAGAACGCCCACAGTAATAGTTGTAGAGTTACGTCCAGTAACATCCCCACCAAATGTTGTGTCCATAGTGTTTTCAGCATGACATGTCTGTGTCCCAGCCTGTTCTCGTGTTATACTATCTATACTCAATGTATGTGATGATGATGACACTTTACCAGTCCAGCGATAACTTGACGTGGCAGGTTTACTGATGAATGAGCATGTCACTGTAAAGGACTTCCCTTCTTGTACGCGTAGAGGTGTGGTTACTGTTACTGAGCCACTGTTACGGTAGTGATACACCAGGGTGGGTTCGGATGGTCCATCTGGTAATATCATTGAAATACAACTGACATATTGTAACAAACATATACAAACTATTCTGTGACTCCACGGGTTTGTGCTAACCAAATACATGCATATCCTGTAATAATCATCTTCAAATAAACTGTAGAAAATAAAAAATACAAAAAAAAAAACATTAACGATATTATTGGAAGGAAAAGTAACACTAGTATAACATTGGGCATTCTGCAGAAATAAACATATGCATATATATTAGCGGTCTAAAATCCCATTTTTCATTAACATGTCGAATAAGACAAACGCTCCAATAATATATCTAAAACTTTGAGTTAAAACTTTACATTTAATTTCTTTCGTACAATGAAAATTTGAACAAGATGATTGTATATCACACATGTTGACAAAAGGAACGACTACAACAAAAGGAACGACTACACCAAAACTAAAAAAAGAAATGTTATAACATTCGTTTCACACTATGTAATTTATAATGATATTGGGAAAATTTTATTGGTGACCGTGCAAAGTAATTTAATAGAATTTTAAATGATGGTTTTGAATAAATAAATAATCTGACATCCCCAAAGTATAATCTTATTAAAACACAATCAAACAAGATCAATAATTTCCATAAACTGTATTTTGAATTAACCCCTTTTTATCAAAATGTTATATTATGGAATGGGTTCGGAACTAAATTTCTTTCTACATAATTTATATCAGTGTTTGATAAAGAAATTCATGAATTATCGGGGTTAAAACAAACTTCATTATATCATATAACATAAGAACACCTTTAGAAAATGTTCAATCTCAGTAGCTACTACTTACATAGTACACTGAATGTGACTGCAGCAGAATTTACACCAGGTACAATTCCTCTGCCATTCGGTCTCATATTATTACTGACAGTACATGTACGTGTCGTATCCATCTGTATGTTTGTGACAGTCAATATGTGACTGGTTCCTGGCTGAATGGTCCATTGGTATGATGGTGAAGGGTCACCAGACGATGAACAGAATATCTGGAAGTAGTCTCCCTTTACTACACTCACGGGGTTGCTGGTAGTGATTATAGGCCCAGCAGTGTTGTTGTACGTCAGAGTTGGTAGAGTAGGAGGAACTAAATGTATATACATAAATACACATACAATTGTTTGTATTATAACATACACACAGACAAGTTTTTTACATGCATTATGTAAGTCATGTAATACATGATCGGCGCACAGATATAGATCCAAATTAATTGGCTATTACCATATAATAGAAAGAACATAACAGGTCATCAACATCCTCGTGTCGGTGCAAGGACGAAATAATAACACATATTAACACAACACAACGGTCGTGATAGCGGTAATGTATATTCATCTCATGTTGTTAAAATTGATGATGATGATGGATATTTCTACAGAAAATTGTATTAGTACGTTTCTAGTTGTATATTCTGTCAAACAAGATCTTAACTGAAAATGTGTCAAACAAGATCTTAACTGAAAGTTAGACAACCATTAATTGAAACTGATATACCACTTCGCTTATGGCAAAAGTAAGTTTAGACTTATCTCGACCGTTACCAAAATCATTGTCGGGTAACAATGGCTAAATATGACCTTGAAGAAAGTGCATTTAATTTGATGATAAGTCATGATCAAACAGCACACAATTTCCTTACAAAGTCAGAACTTTGAGACTGTAATAATAAATATATATCGTATAAGGTTTTGTAATCTGTGACTATATTTTACCAAATCAATTCAAGTAGTTCATGCGTTTTAGAAACATGTAAACAACATAAATATATAACGGGAGATTGTGGTTTGCTTGGATCAGAAATTTCCCATGGTAAAATACATGTACATATATAATGGATTTTGGGCAATTGCCACAAATCAGCTGTTGAAACTTCTAGTCATTTGTAAAAATTAAAAACAAAGTGACATTATTATTTAACCGCCTATATGCCTCACACATGTAAATAGAACGTGTATCATCCCTTTACATGAACGAATGATAATGCAATACTCAGATTCACTGACATCACTTCTTGAAATTCATAATATTACTACATTTACACTTCGGGATCAATTAAGCTAAATAATCAAAGCCCTCATTGGCGCCATGATTATATGATTTTGTTGAATAAACAATAACATTATACATTATAATTAGGACGTTTCAATAATGATTATCATTGTACTTGTATTTTAATTTGCTTCGTAAAAAAGTTCATTATGTTATTTTATTTTAATTATGGGGATTTAAAATTATTCAAATTGTGTGAGTTTTGAGAAATAAGGGACACATATAACATAATAACTTTTTTACAGACGATTTATTCCGTTGATTTACTTAACATTTTCAGAATTTGTTGATTGATTAAACATTAATTAATTTTATATGCTTATATATACATCGCTGAAGTCAGGTGCACTTAAATGCTGAGAAAGTTTACTGGTACTTTAATTACGTTACATGTTAGTTTATAGATCTACTAATGCATGCAGCTGATGCACTTAAATATTTATACGGAAGTGGTAGATATTGCTGATCAGTATTTGGTACATTAGGCTTAGGAAATATAAACTTATGGACACATTTTCACTAACATTGTATTTCAATATACCATGGAGACATTGTATCAGAAAGTGTAAAATCTCTTTTCATTGGCTAGTACAATTAAATTGAACCACTTTTGATAAGTAAACACTATTCACGCCTTCATCTGTCAAAATTCATTAACTGCCTTTAAGGTATAGTGCATCGGGCTTGGAAGATAAGCGAGAGAGAAATTAAGATTGAACAGATTGATTCATCGATTGAATATTTAGCGTCATTTGTATGTCATCGAGGGCTAACAGACGATCAGTTAACCTATCCACTGTTTCCTGGGAGACTGAAAGGTTTA
Organism: Panopea generosa; assembly: GCA_029582155.1. Classification (NCBI taxonomy): domain Eukaryota; kingdom Metazoa; phylum Mollusca; class Bivalvia; order Adapedonta; family Hiatellidae; genus Panopea; species Panopea generosa. The sequence goes on from CM055894.1 coordinate 40,637,963, forward strand.
CCAGTACTCGAGCACACCCCATCTCCTCATATTACAATATACCCATATTCCGAATCACGATGGATAGATGTCCATACTTTTGAAGATGTGCTCAGGACAAACAAAACTAACCAAAAATGTTTCTTGTAATTCAACAAACAAGAATACAAATACTTGTACTTACACAACACCTGCAGTGTAATTGATGAAGAGTTAGCACCAGTCACAGTGTCACCAACTGTGGGATCCATCTGGTTCTCTGCCGTACATGTATACACACCATTGGCTGATGTCTGTACAGCATTTAGTGTCAGTGTCGAACCAACATACTGTGAGTTACTTAGATACCTCCACGTGTATTTGGTTGGTGGTGGATTACCAGTGGTTGATGTGCAACTGATTGATGGGTTGGAATCTTTGATGACTTTAATAACTCCAGATACTATGTTGTTAGTCATACGAAATCGGGGTGCCGATGGAGAATCTGATAGTATAAACAAGTTAACACTTTATCTTAAGTTTTTGTATCAATATATGAGACTACAGGAGAGAGTAAACAGTGTTCAAATGTACTTTACCTGAAGTAATAATTCGAAAGTCGTAAAACAAGAGGTCAAATGTTAATGAGGACCCTCACCTGGTTTACAGTTGCATTTGCACTCTTAAAAATGCCCCTTCGTGACCATTTATTGACGTTTACTCTACCCGTTACTAGATCATCATATCGTTGAGAGTATGGATTTGAAAATCATGTATGCGCGGACGCTGTAAAATCGACAGAAGAACAACTGTTTGAAACACAAGTTTGATTAATAATAATTGGATGAATAATATAAAAAGTCATATTTCTGATAATTCGAAGGCACCAAAGCATCAGAAACTTACTTATGTTTGAATCTTACATAGTATGTTGACATTCAGCTGCGTAGATTGTGTTCCAGATATTGGATGAGAAGACTGACATTTACAATTTCCACTTTGATCACGTGATGCTGACCATGTTATCTCCTTTGCGACTGTCCTGCCAGAATTTTTATCCTGAACCTGACCACTGTAACATGTCCACGATAGCGTGGCTTTAGGATTACCTCCTGTTATGGAACATGATAAGATTTGAGGAACATTTTCTATCACGTTGTAAAAACTACCATTGCTGTATCCCTGTATTACCGGGGGACCATCTGGTGTAGCTGAAACAGAAGGAGAACACTATTATTATGCTAAGATAGGGCAGGTATTCGAGACACGTTCGTTCCAAAAATATTATGTGAAATAGTTTGCCAGTTACATTTTCGGAAGGACGGTATTACTACACAAATTCACTCTTAGATATAAAACTGGATATGCAATATATAATCTGAAATTGTGTTAAACCCCCATTCAAAATGAATGAAACCATAAAGGATATAGCACCATTAGAATGCACACATTTGAATATTCTTGGAGACTTTTATGTATTTCATCAATTTTTAATGTATATCTATATTTGTATACTGTTTTGTCATCAGCATAGAGAACACTTTCAGAGAATGTGTAATATACCCCAATTCATCAATATATATATATATATAATGTAGAAATAGTAAACGCATAAGAACATCCACTGGAGTATCACTGATATAATTTTAACATGATGGATACATAATTTTCAACTTTTATCTCCTATTGTCTATTTTACAAATATAAATAGAAAACTATCAACGTTGTATTTGCGAAAGTTTTAATTCATATAGTAAAAGTTCATGGTAAAACGTTTTTATCAGCCAACCTATTTACCTGTAACAATATCGTTTTCAGGCGTAAAAAAACTCTTATGGCAGGAATGTCTATTTTTCCCAAATCCCGATGAGTTTCATGAATTTTACACTTGAGCAGATATATCGAATTTATATTTATTTATTTATATTTTTTTTCTTCAAAAGGAGTAATAAGTGGTTGTATGTCAAGATATAACGTTTAATAAGATGTAGAAGGCGTAACACATTGCTCTTTTCTGTAAGAAGCAGTTATATCGATAGTTCTATTAAAACTAATAAGATGTTTGTTTAGACAATTAAGGTTATTTCAAAAATTTAGGTAAGACTGTCAGGGTTTCTATCATTTGATTGTGTCATCAATAATTAGGATATTTTTTTTCTTTTTATTACATTATTATAAAAATCTATTTTAGCCTGTCTTATAAACGACGTAACTGTATTGCGTTGCATATTATATCATTAGCCCTATTGAACTTATTATAATCATCATAACATCATCCCGGCTGAGTATGTCGTTTTAAACATTCAGACCTTGAATTGATAAAAAGAAATAATACTCTTAATATTTTTCAATACAAGTCAGGTTAATCTTCACCACCGGAGTAGACATTTCGACATCGGTATCAAAATCACGGATGCGTAAGGAAAAGGATAAATAACCCGAATTCGTCGTGCACTAATTTTCAGATGCGTAAAGTACATATGTTAAAATTATTTCATAAACTATTGATTAACTTGAAATGAAGAATGAGACATATAAAATGTTGGAAAGATATATCGCGGATGTCGTTGCAGGAGCACACACATGCAGTCGGAATGCTCCAAGCCGGCGTGTCAAAATGACCGGTGCGATGTTATTAATTACTTGTCGGTTATTGATTTAAAATTTTCTAAGTATAAAACGGGCCATAACTATGCTTAAAACAAAAAAAGAATACTACCTTTTATGGTAGTGAAGATTTATTGCTGTATGGCTAATAGTTACTATGATATGAACTAGATACCATCCCCCAAGATTTCAAAGCATAATCGCTTATTATGTAATAACAGCACGATCACCAGATGATAGGCGATCACTATCGGGATGCAGACCCTTTACACTTACGCTTAGGGTTATAGCGTGGATCTTATTGGAGAGTAAGAAAAATGTACCGTCCCTTTAGAAAAATATGGTAATGTAAAAGACATGTTCATAGATGCTATACGTATTGTATTTATTAGCACTATTTTACAAACGTACTGAAGCAATTTATAAAAAGCTGTTGAACTTTGAAATTCACAATACACGCTGCTCATATTTTAATGTTTGTGCCTCTTTCAACTTGTTTTGATTATGTTAATTAGTATACTTCTTTGTTTTATGAATGTTGCAGGTTTCCTTACAATAGAGATTGACCATTTGAACTAGAAACACGACTGCTGTATACCTAACAAACGTCGCGGCATAATCTGGTAGAAACCTTCTTTGTGAGAGTTTATCTGGCCGATGGCGGTGAGCGCAATACTAAGTGGTTTAAAATAAAAACAATTTGCGTTTCAATCGCTGTAACCTAGGGTTAGTTTCATACAGTTTAACTGATCGTTTCATGTGATATGAAACTGAAAAGAACATGTACAATTTTAAGTGATATATGAAATATTTGCCACATGAAGGGAATGGATATTTTTGTTGATTTTGAGGACTACCTATTTGGAGTTGACAGTGCCCGATATATTGAACTAATAATTAATTAACATTTGATTTTGGTATGCATTTTTCAATGATCAATTTTACAATACTATTGATAAATACATGTTAAAATATGACAAAGCGCGTACGTCATCAGACTTGCTGCATAATTTTCACAAGAAATGCCAATTTCAACAGACGCCACTTGTCGATATTAAGTACTGCTTTATCATCCCACATTATATTATATATGTGTAAGAGTTGTACGACACATTGATATTTGCATAACTTACGCAATGATTAAAATCCATGCAAGTCATTTCGATTACTTGAAAAGAACATGTCTATATGAATGTAATCAAATCAAATACCAGCAAATGTGATATCAGGAGTTTCCGTAGTATATAGTGTGTTTGTCAATGTCGGGAAGTCCATTCCACATTGAAATGTCACAGGTGTATCGGCATCCCCAGGAGACTGTGTGTACCGAAGTAGTGAGAGTGTAGACATGTAGATTCTCTCTTGGTCTGAACAGCTGCCTGCCTGGTCACTGACAGATTCAGATGTTGGGTACCGGTCAAGTGATCCATCATTCTGGAAAGGATACAGGAAATAAGAAAGAGGATGGAGGATGAAATTCATTTTCAAATGGAGAATATAAATAAATAGATAAAATAGATATGACATTTGAAATTCTCACTCTATGATTATATTTATCGCATACTCCAGACCACAATTTTTAAGGTACTAAATATATTGTCAATAATAATTTAATACAGACAACATATTACAGATTTTACATTGTAACACTGAGGGTATTGTCCCCCATTATCGATTGTGTTGCGCGTGGTCCAGTGGTAGAGCACCATCCGCTACGGCATTTAGAAGAAATTAACACACTTACATACACTTCAATTTGATTTCAAGATTTCATTTGCAATTTCTTGAATTAAAATCAATTTTGTATAATTACTTTATAATAAACCAAAAGAAAATGAACCTATCACAGTCTCTTGTATAAACCTTTTATATAAATTGGTACGTCATGTATTTTCACTAATCATCTTTGTTTTCAGATGGTTCTGATAAGCATGTGTTATGTATATTCATATTCAACTCAATGTTACCTGTTTATAGTACCAGTTAAAGGTAGGCGCAGGATAGGTACAGCTGGTGGTCTTACATGTGAAAGTTACTGCAGTTGTAGATAAGTCCTGGTCCTGGGTTGGAACACTGCTGTATGTCACACCTGCTGGAGTGGCTGAAATAGTCAATAATAACAATGCTTTATTATACGAAGTGTGATGGCTCGCTCAAAATACTTTCAACAGATGATCTAAAAAAATGTATAATTGACATACTTACACAAGTGGTGTTAAGCATATGCATCTAAACCGAATGGTATACATGTAATAGTATTGTGTCGATTGTCATGAAATTACAGCTAATACTGAAAATAGTTTTAAAGAAGTTTTGATTGCCTATAACACAGCAATCGCACTCACAAGAGTCACCAAGGATTAAGTTGAAATGTTTAGGAGGTAGTCAGTTTTAAATTGGTTATTTTTAAATATAAATTAAGAACATTAATGTATGTATGTGCACTGATGCATTTACATGTGTTATGCATTTTATTTAACTAGGGTATGAAATTTATTTTTGATTTTTAAATCTTTGGCTCAGTTTTTTATCGTCTTTTGTCGACGGAATTTGGTATGATGCATTAAGCTCTCTCAAATTTATACAAATCATGACCGTGTGGTTAAACTTAGTCTCGCCCCAGTGGTGTTTCTTTTTTTTTTAAGATAAAAAAAAAAATTTCTCCGTGCAAGGCAAGTAGTATTACTTAATCAATGACGCTCAGATTTGTTCAAGCTATAACCTTAGGGTCAAACTTTGCCCGCCCCGCGATAAATATTCATTTAAAAACTTTTAAAAGTCAAAACAATATTTTAAATAACTAATGATACTTATTCATTATTTCAAGCATCGTAATGTCTGAAATATTGTTACGGTGAGACTAGGTCCGTTAAAGGGGATTCAATATCCATAAATGCCAAGTAGGGGTCCAACTAGGGATACAATTGTGAAATCTTAATAATTTTGATCGCAAGAAATGATGAAACAAATACGTTCATATTTGGTTTAAATCATCCTTATGGAAAGGGTTTCGAATTTAATAGAATAAAGAGTCTTGAAACAATTTGGGTTGCAGAAGGGTTTTTAATTTTTACTAGTTTTTATTATTGTAAAACAGTTAATTTTCTATTTAGCTCATACTGTAGGAATTATTTCAATCATCCTAACTATGGCACATTGTTTAGTTTTAATAGTTAAGGTGATCAACATAAGATTTAATATCCATAAAAAAATAAGCATGGGATAAAAATGAAAAACTATAAAAAAAAAAAAAAAGTTAACAAGAACCTACCAGCCGAATTCATTTATATCATTCCTACCAGTAGGCGTTTTAAATGTGTTCAATTAAAAGAACTAGGATATATAAGGTCTCAGTAAGGGGCAAAGTAGCAAAGTAGAAAAACTATGGGAAAATTAAATTATCTAAATCTTAAATTCCGAACAAACGCAATACAAAATATGATACAATGTTACTTAATAAACAAAGCATGATGGTCTTGACCTTTCAGAAAGTAAACAATTGATACTAGAAATTGATTCGTTATCAGCTATATGTATATTCTTTGTATTGAATTAAGTTAACTGTAGATCAAGACAATAATAGCCTGAGCGACCTAAATAATTATATTAATTAGTCAATGTAATGATACTGGCTTGAATATTCTATCAGTCTGTGTTAAGTAGCAATAAGTGAAGGACCAAATAGAAAACCCCAAACTCAATACTTTTGTAATCGACACTCCATTTCTGCGACTCGACTCTCAAATCGTACGACTTTTTAATCATTTATTCCAATATTAGTTTACATTATACTCGTATATACATATTTTAGTATTGCTCCAAAATAAAGTTCTCACTATAATATCATATCACTCAATCATTTTAATATTTTCCGAGAGCGTATATTTCTTAGTTACAATTGTCTAAGTAGTATTGTTCTTCTAAAGGAAAATAAGTAGTAAATTAATGTCATGTTCTTCAAATTAGGATTTCTCTTTAAGGAATACTTTTTTTCTTACAAAAATGGACAACAAACGATCGCTTTCGAACACATATACATGTATATAAAACACCTATTTCAAATGATAAAAAGAAATAGAGAACAGACATATTTTAATTTGCTGTTATGTGAGAGTGCTCGACAACAATATTAGGATTCATTCATGCCACGTTTATTAATAACTATTTATATAATAATAGTAAATGCTATCCATGAAAGTTCAATAATTATTAAGATCTTATCTAATCTTTTCAAATGGATAGCAATTAATTGTAAGATTATAATAAATATAGTCTAACCGCCATTCATTAGAGAGAAAGAAGAACATAATGTGTTTGCTCTGCGACTACTTAACAGCAATATCACTTACAATAAACTACAAGTTGTAAACTTTTCTTGCTGATAGTTGATCCTTCATACCGACACGTCCACCACTTCATGTCCTCGGCCCTGTTGAGATTGGTGATATTTACATAAGCGTGTAGGTTGTCACCTGAGAATCTGTATCTTCCAACAACAACAGTTAAGCAATTGATTCCAAAGCATATTGTTAAAGACCGAGTACCGTCAGTACCACCTATAGTCTCCGTCTCTGTGGAGGTCTTGTACCAAGATAGCTGATCTGTGTCGGATGATGATTTTGTACATATCAGTTGAATAGATGATCCCTTCTCTGGAACAGCATTGTTTTGAATGGCCACCGAACTGATAGTAACTGAAATTTACAATGATTACAAATATCTGAAGCATTACATACTTATACATATAAAAATTGTTTCGAAGTACAGTGAATTTAAATAACGTGCTGGATGAATAATGCACTCATTTATATTTATCTCAAAATCGCCTAGTATATAAAGATAATATAAGTTTAACAGTTGTGTAAACTTTAATGAGTTTCGAAATAAATGAATATAGCAAATTGCACGTTTAAGGTTGCACTGACATAGAATAACAGCGCCTACCAGTAAACAAAATTTAAATAATTTATTATGTAAGGTGCTGTGTGTAAATATTATGATGTATGTGTGTATTAAATAGTAGCAGAAATCGGTTAGTAATGTGATAAAACTAATATCACATTGAATTTCGTGTCTATCAACTATTTAATGTAATATTATTATATAATCGTGTTTACAAAAATTATTTAATGACGAACAGAGCCTCGCTTTATATATTTTAATCATCCCATTTTATAAATTTAAAAAATAGATTTGTACCATTGTAAGGCATTGTATATATTGTATAACATTTAAACCGACATTCTCTTAAAATAGATAATCAAGCTTAATTATCATGTATGTTTTGAACTGGTTGTTTGAAATGACAATAAGTACAATAAATAGTTTTTCTATTCCTGAATAAGTTACATAACGTAACAATGTAGTGAAAAATACAGCACATTAATTATGATTTTACGCTGATTCAATATCGTTATTATTTTCTTTTGTTTAGTTTAGTTAAAACTTATTTATTGTCAATTCGATCGTGAAACAAGTTCTTACAACTTAGGCAAAGCACGCTCGAAGTCCTGCTGGGTAAAACCAGTACTAAGCATATGCGGAAAATTTGTCTTGCTCAAGGACACCACACATTTTTCAAAAGTGTTTTCGTTATTTTTTATTCATATCATATAGTTGTGGTTGGTTTTATTTGTTGCTACTTTTAATTGATCCATAAGTGAACATTACATATGTTTACATTTACATGGTGTTTTTTTTTTAATTTAAGTTAATTACAAGTGAAACTACATGCATACTTGCATTTCTACAATAAATTTCTATTATAGATTGGATACTAACGATTGACACACGAGTGTAAGTAGTTGAAGCAGAAAACACGATGTATTAAATAATAATAATAATAATGCAAATTAAGACACTATATGTTCTATGATATATGTATTGTATTTTTGGGATACAAATACTTTCGGGATATATAAAATGCACATTCTATGATGTAGCATATTCATGTACTCGCAGCTTTATATTACAGAGACTTAAAAGCAATGTATAGAAAACTTATATTTGAATGAAAACTGTGCTTCTCAATAATAATATTAGATGAGAATATACTGTTGACAATCTGTTTTATATTGGGAACTTTTCTTGAATTATAACCGAATGACAAAATTAAAGTTTTATCTGTATTATAAAAGCACACTTTCTTATTAATACTTATGTTTTAAATTATACCTTTCTGATTTAAAAGACAACACATTTTAGAGGTAAATCAATTCCTGTCGCAAACCTCTAAAAATATAACATTTTCAACATTAGTGACTGTCTCGGTATTTATCTATTTATTTATTAAAATAGTGTCATCATTTTATTAAAATAGGGATAAGTATTTTGGTGTCTGACATTCTATGATCTATATACACAATATAATTTCAAATCATTTCCATGGTTGACAGAATTGTTTGGCAAAATTGAACGCGAAGAACACTCATTTTATAGGCACTTTCTGTTGGCATTAAAAATGTCTTTAGCAAAATATTACTTAAAGCTAGTTTTAGTATTTCATGTCATGCATGGAGCCATAAAGGTAACATGGTTCGACACAACAGCATTTTTGGTTTACAAGTTACAAACGAAAGAATGTGCATTTTTAAGTTAAATATTTCCTGTTCTGCAACACGTATTGGTCTAAAATTTAGAACACTTCATGCATGCAATATTTATAATTGGCCCATCATAAAATATTCGATAGGAACGGGATGCATTTCAAGTGAATAATAAAATTAGCACGATTTGCAGCCCACGGAAAATGTACATGTCACACCCAAGACTCCTGCGTCAACACTTCAAACAGACTGGAAGTGACGCAGATCGCCGCAGGTCCGATAGAGCAAGGCTGTATGCTGCGCCATCTTGAGTAAGCTATTTTTCATATCGAGCAAGAAGGCCGTATGTGGGACCAGTACTATTATCACCTAATTAGGATGCTCGTATGCAATCAGTACGACGTCATTTACTCTGGGCGCGGGAGCGGTGGGCTCGGCTCTATTATCAAATGTGTCATAATTCAAGGTGAGTCACCATGATGGTCGGGGTCGGGTTTTCAGAAGGTTCAGAAGGAGAGTGTGCGGGGGGTGAGGGGGGGGGGGGCGAGGGGACGTTTTTTCAAATTGTTGCCTATTAAAGAGACATAGAATCGGGAGTAGGAGTCTAATGTGTTTCGGTAGAATTATGGAGGATGAACAATCTTGATGTTGTTCAGGGCAATTATAGTGTGATAATGCTCAAGGCTCTATCGACGTGATTCTGCGGCCTGTAGTTGGTTCTATTTCTGCAACGGCACTGCTCTGCCGTTTTGATTAACGACAAGGCTCGACACGAGGTAGAGCGCATCAATTAGCAGTTCATTAACGAAAAAACAACGTCAATGTGTTACCTTTGTCCAAATTCTTGCTAGCTATTAAACTTATTGTGCATATATGGGATGATATTGGTCTAAAGGTGAAGTCTATATCGGTGTCAACAATTTGACGTTACATTAAGCCAATCCGCGGCCACATCAAGCCGTGCATCAGTAGTTTAGATGGTCACACACGATTAAAGCAGCCTCAGCTTTTAAAAGACAACCAGCAAATATCCATAATGATTTTGTAATTTGATTATTAAGCGATTTGCAACTTTTGTTTTGGCCCTTATCTTCTTTGGGTAGCAAACAATGAAATAATCGCGAAAGCGAAGAAATTTACATAAAATTGGTCACAAATTGCCTAAACTTTTGTTCTTCTGAAAGAAATAATACGTTTAATTAAATAAAAACCTTAGTGCATAGTTTTGCAACAGAGTAATTTCAAAGTATGACTATAATATGTCATGAAAACGTAAAATAAAAACAAAATGTTTGAAATGCTCATGATATATGCATTTAATGCCCATAAACAGTATCTTTATATATACGTATTGTAATAATTATACTGGAAAAACGTTAAATTATGAATAAAATAGGAAAGAACATTACCTGCAGAAATTCTAAAGACACAGTGTACTACTAGTAAATGTAGTTGATAACCGGATCCCATAATCTGAAACATATTATTTGCAATGAAAACGAATATGGGAATGCAAGCACACTTAGTGGTATAACTGTGCATCAATTACAGCGGGAGAAATAGTATTATGTTTAACACGTGCAGTAAACTCCACACAATACCATACAAATAGTATAGTTAGGCCTACTAAGAAGGACGCTTATACACATATTAAAGCGGCATGACCAGTATTTGAATATATTTCTTTTATAAAGAAACAAACAACATGTTTATAAATGACTTACATTCTCGTGAAATTTTGATAACGGCCGATACCTCTCTTAAATGTAAATAGATCGTTTTAAATCTAAATTTATTAATCTATTTATCATTCTCATATGATTCTCAGTGATCCTAATATGAAATTAGCTGTTCCGCTGATGGATATTATCGTAAAACTTCCGATTTAACCATATCTACTCGATTAATTCCATCAACCTTTATTATTAGAACGGTCGCTAGATATGTGTAAGGTATAAATGCATAAGGCTTACATCGACAAATATGTTTGTCGTTTTGTTCGAATATTTTTTTGGATATGAGAAGCTGTTTATGGAGTTCTGTAGAAAAATAATGTTGATATACAAATTAACAAAAACAACTGATCATTGTCACGGGATTCGATCCCAGCGATAATAGCAAATTTGAATGCAAGTTTTGACGATAAAAAATGATATGTTTAATCAAATATGATCCAGAATTTATGCTTATTGCATTAAAAGAGTAGACAAGACCGGTAATGCCGCTTTAAAAAAGGAAGATATTATGTGACAAGCGAGAATATAAGTAAATTGAAATAAAGTAAATCAGCTTGTATAAATTTATAGGTCAAACATAAACAGATATGTTCTATCTTTTTTAAATTCCATTCATGCATATAAGTAGCTTGTCGGGTACTAGATCATGTAAACTATATTTTAAAAAACACCTATCCTGGTTTTCCCTGCTGACAGTTCATGTACCTACATGTAGAACTGCAGTGAAACACATGCCAAAGTTTCATTAGACATGAACGTCAGACTAGATCCCTGTAACTGCTTTCTCTTCCAACACTTTTAGGAAGAGATATATTTTATGGAATGCATGGGAACTGCTAGTTACCAAATTCTTAAGTGTATACCTGTTCTAGAATGCGAGAAATGTTCTAAATCGGAGTGTGCGGTCAAAACATTTGTTTTAGCTAAAGGGGAGTATTTTGAAGGAAAATGAAAAAAAATCAAACATGATAAAGTATTCTCGTAATCATACCTATCATATTATTTACGGAATAACGCTCGTGTATCCGAAATTATTGACTTTAGCGGTTATTTGGAGACATACACTTTGTATTAATACGGATTCACATATACATTGTATGATCACGGTTGCCAAAATTCATAAATCTAGTTGTTAAAGATTAAATTTAACTGAAAGCAACTAAAACGACACCATTTCTAAAAATGTACTAAACACGTTTTATGCTTATACAAAAATATAATTTATTCAAAGTTTAACATGTTCATATATACGTACAAGTATAAAATTTAAATAAACATAGAGCTCTTAAAGTAAGAAAACTTCACGTTTTTCTTTTCTTACCATGCTGAACAAGTTAAAATATATGAGTGTATATATACTCGTAACAAACGTTATGGAAGTTCAGTTATGTAAAGTGTTCTTAACACAAGTCATAGATAAAGATAGATACTTTAAACATTACCTTAATTACGGACTGCTTCTCGAAACATTGAGTTAAGATTGATTTTATAAGCAATACCAAGGTTTAGGGTTTGATCCTAGGCCACGGCTATGTGTGGTGTCCTTGAGCAAGACACATCTTTCGCATATGCTTTGTATTGGTTTTACCCAGGAAGACTTCGAGCGTGATTTGTATAAGTTGTAATAACTTGTTTCACAGTCGGAGAGAAATAAATCAGTTTCAAACTAAATAAAAAAATGTTTTATCAAAGCTATCACATCTTGGTTAACTCTACTTTACGTTACAATAACACTATTTACCTTTTAATTGTATATATATAGTATTTCACATGTATATCCTCACTTATAAGCGTCACTTGTAATGTTATATTCTGTATTAATAGAGTAATTTCCTTTTTCAGAATATGTGTACGCATTTGTACACTTAGTGTGTACAATAACTTCCTTGTTTAAGTTAATGTGTATACATGATATAGGTTTTTGACACACATAGCCGACTTGATGTACAAAATATACGCTGATTCAATATACTGGATGATTATGTGTAACTGTGTTTGCTCACACGTAAAGCTGGTGTCTCTTTATATGTTTTAAGCAAAGAAAATGAACATTAATAGTAATATATTGCCCAGAGTAAGAATTGAAGTCTATAAGACGATAACATAACATGTGGATGAATAGGCATCAAATATCATATTTAGGGTAAATTATTAAATATTGATTATTATAATACGAGTCTATAAATAAAGGCATTTGATGAAACGTGTCTTTTTCCTGCCGTTTATGATATGGATTTTGTGGTAACAAAGTGAAGTTATGATTTCTGTCTACTGTATCGCACCTCGGTCTTGCACAAAATAAACAACTTAACGCCGCGTAAAGCCGAATTTTAAATTTAATGGTATTTAGAAATTTAATACATTCATTGTAACAATTTACTTACAATTGTAACAAAATATTCGTCTATTTGAGCTTAATATGAAAACTTTGAAATTTCAAAAATATTGAACATACACAATTTCGCCTTAGGCAGTGTTAAGCTAACATACCTTTGAATACCTCAAACCTGGAATATATCTGACTAAAATCTTTCGAATTAATATGTATGCAAGTCGTATCAATTTCACAATATACATGTTGCTATTTTTTACTTCTGGTTTGTAGTATCAATTGACATGTATGCAAGAATGATATGATTACCTCATCTTTTTTTAAAAGTTAATATGATTATTATGTTTATATATAAGTTATTTAACTAGATAATTATAATAAGGTATACCAGAAGGTTTTGGTTATTTTTCAAAACAAAATATGACAGATTCTCAATTTTACATTTATAATGAGTTACTGTTTCACCAACATGTTCTCTTCTATAATTTTTGCTTTCTTCCTTGATTTCTTTTCATTTCTTCCGGTATCCATTCCTTGTATTGTTGACCTTTTTCTGATTCGCCCTGCAAAACTAGTTCCGTAATGTGTTTTCTGTCCTTTCCTAAGCCAAGATATGTCCTATGTTCATTTGTTGTAGCACAAGGAAAAGGAAAACACTGTCAATATTGTTGGTGCGTTTTTTGTGTTTTTTTTCCTTAAGGCACTCGTCATTTCCAAATATTGACGTTTTTGTTTAAGATCGGTTGTAAGACACAGCATATGTTGCTGCTACAATCTCCATCATCAGGTGGGTGCTATATTCATTGGGTGTTCCGGCGCATACCCACAACGCCCTCCTTTGGCGCCGACTGAAAATCGGCTACATATCGGTGGTTGATATATTCTTGTGCTCTGTGCTTTCTTATCATTGGTTCCTCCCTCTTGCAACATTATTAACAGTGAGGCGGCTTCTGCCTCCCAGAAAACATCGGCTAGAATTAACTTGCGTGATTGTCCTGCAATCCAAAAGATGGTGATAATGCACCATAGGTACTGCGCAGGTAACCCTATGCAATCTACTTCCACTTGGAAGCACCATGACCTCTTATATCTCTTCTAGCAGCTAACGATGAGGGCTTGATAATTTGTAAGTTTCCTATCAAAAACTCTCCTCCAGCTCTTCACTCCATGGCACTGTGAGTTCAACCAGTACTTTTGCTTCGCTTCGAAGCGATGTTATCTCATGTGAAAACTTGAGTTACTGCCTCAGGTCTGCTGTCCAATCACTACCCGTAGCAAGAATCCCTCTCCCATGTCTCACTCATCTACCTTCCTGTCCGTTTCTGACAAACGGAATGAATGGTGAACCCTTGCTGACTATCTTTTGAGCACAGTTGTATGGGTCATAGGTTCAGCTTTGATTTTATCATGGCGACATCTGTATCCTCCATTTGCCAGAACCAACTCAGTACATGCTACATATTCGATGGTTTTCCACAGAGCTTGCAGTCAGGATTTTTTATAAGCCCCATGTCTTCAAGTTGGACTAGGAAGCACATCATAGACAAACTTCATCGAAAACCCTTATCTATAGTCTTCCATGTTCCAGATGTCACCCTATGGCAGTTTGAAGATCCTGGAATTCTCTTCTATTTTGACTTTACCTGGACTAATGTACTCGGTTTTTATCGTTGACTTTATTCTAGCGCTAACGCATGGCATACCCTAGTACCAATCTTCCGGCTGTCACTGTTCCAACATCCGTCACTGCCTTGTCATCCTTCAATTTTCTTTCGATGCTTATCCTAACTCTTACCTCCAGAACCTTCACTTCCTCACTGTCATTGAACATGGCCGGTCGTGCGTTGATGATCTTTTCTTGACAACGGCACTTGCAACTTCCCTGTATAATACAATCTAAGTAGTTGATGGTCCTCACGATTGCTTCAGCCTTTGATGATGGTACACTGTATAGCAGTAACGACTAAATTAGGTTTGATAGGATACCATGCTGGTAGATCCATGCCTTCCCAGTAATTCACACTTGTTCACTCGTTCCAAACAGTCCTCCGTTTGCGTAATAAATGTCTTTGAGTTAGAACCAGAATCACTTTCCAGTGCACTTCATGGACTGCTCCCTGATAGTTTATATGAGCTTAGTCTAAGACTGGCGCTCCCCTGTGTCACTCCTTTCCTCAAGACAAGGTTCTTCGATTTCGTTTTAATTAGTTTTTTTTTTCTTTTCCTACGTGATGATTTTCCTATTATCTTGCAGCATCAACCTGCCCTCTGAATAGGTATTTGTAGGCACAGTCATATGAACAATGAGTGCTCTTGATAGAGCCTATTTTCATATTTGATCCCCTTGAAGGTTTATCGGCTGACTTCGATTAGGTTTATGACTGCGGCAAACAACACAATCGATATTGAGCATCCTGTTACGATGCCAAGTTTTAGCCTCTGTCAGTCTGTTGTAATGTCTTTTGTGGCGAACCGCTACACAAAGTTATCAAAGTAGTGTTGCAATATCTGACGAAACTAAACAGGAATGCTATATGGCTACAATGTTTCTATATAAGCTAGTGTGAAACTGAGTTGTATGCATTGACTAGGTCAAACTAAATCACTGCGAGGTAAACCATGTTTTCACGAGCATACATGATAAATGAGTTATGACACTAGTATGATCAGCACGACCGGACACTCCTGGTACCTATCTCTTCTGTACGGTTATATATTATTCACTTGTCCTTCAATACATATGAGGTCATTTTCTTAGAGAGAACTGCTAAGATATTTCCTTTCACGTTGAGGGGAGATATAGTTCTAAATTGGCCGAGATTTTGTAGAATCCACGTCTTTGTGGATAAAATATTCCTCCGCCTAGAGCCATTCCCTGCACATTTCCCCAACTTCCTCAATCGGAGCAAGATCTTAATTTTTGTACACCTTGTGGTGCTGAAGATTCCTTCTTAGCAATGTCCCTGCACAATAATTATGCGCAATCGAATTTGAATTACATCTTTAAAGTGCCAAATTTAGCCAAGAAGGTTTACACGTATCAACAATTTGATGCGTAAGGTTAAATTGGGAAACTATTGACAAAATAAACAATTGTATAACTAAAGGTTAGTGAAACTAGTAAACTGTTGAATATATAAAAAAAACACTAAAACATATTGGGCGAACTAAATTAAGATGACATGCTTTTAATAAGCCTGTTATAAGTATTGTTTAGAGAAAATGCCGTCATTAATATCAAATGTTTAGCTTTAAATATCAAGTGACATGATCGTGTGATAACATAGACCGATATAAATGCAATACGCCTTTGACAAAACACGTTATCTTATATTTTCATAGAGCATATCGTATTAGGTATGACAGCAGTTTTATCAGTTACATAAGTTATATAATAAACATCCGTATTGGCTGATTCGAACTATAAATAGAATGACAACATTTCAGATAAGCTTATTTGGTTTGTAGTTATATATATTGGGTATTAATGTAACATTACGTATAACACTTAATATATGAATGATACGTACTTTCGTCCGAAGACAGTTTATAATACAGGATACAGAAAAAAAATACAATTTGTGATTCATTGTAATTGAAATTTTATAATTAGTCAAACACAATCAGGTATTTACATGTATATCTAGCATAAAGTATCAAATTAAACTGACTCTACTACGTATACTACTCATTAATATGACTTTTTAAGAAAGATATATTTTATGATAAGATTTTACTGAATGGTTATATACTATAGTGAGTATTGCAGAGACGAATTGGTGACACAGTAGCTGTGCTCTTGTCTTGGCTTTAGCTTAGACGGACCTGATTAGGGAATGTACGTCCTTTTTGACTGTGAATCTGTTCTGTCTATTTCCTAGGGTACACTGGAACCTCACCCAACCTAATCATTGTGGTAGGGGATCATCCTGCCTCAGCTGCTACGCCATTGCTCTCATATGTACAGAAAAAATTAACATTTATTAACGTTGTGACCCACTTTCATCTAAGTTAAATCACCATTATGATGACTCATTGTAACATCATTTAAACGATAACCTATATACTAAATATCAAGGTATCTCTTAAACGTTTTACCCAAAATATATTAAATTATACCCTAAGACAAACGAATCCGTTAGTAAGTAAATGAAATTGTGGTAACGGTATCCAACCTATATAAAAATGGACTCACCATTCATTAAAATTAGATAATTTAGCAGTTTGGCGGGAAAATAACAAGACTAGTCTATAAATTTAGAGAATTAATTTGCATCAGTCATGGCATATTTAAAATTGTGATAAAATTGAAATAAACAACAAAAGTACCGTCGGCATCTACAAATAAAAAAATAATAAAAATAGGTCATAACACGTTTGCCTATATCTATTTACATAGAAGATGTTTACATTCGCTGAACGATGATAACATGTGTTTAAAAATAGACTAGTCCGCATAGCTTTCGTAGTCTTGATCATCACCGACACTTGCTTTTTTATAAGATAAACGTCCTCTTACGACCGTTTAAAAGCGCCAACTGATATCACTGTAATGTTTAGAGACAGTACAATGGCCTATTTATAAAAAAACAGTTGATTTTATAAATTAATAGTTACCTAACTTTAAGAAAAAAAATCGGCCCAATCAAAACTGCCCCAAACCAAACGGCCCCAGACCAAAACGGCACCACAAACCTTAGTCAAAACGGCCTCATACTTTTTGTTATATAAATGTGTTTCTTAATTGGTTCAAATGAAAAAAAGAACAATCAAGTATATTTGATGATTAACTTTAATCAATTGAGGTGTGACTACTTTAATTCGTGCGTTTTTTTCACTTGATTAAATTTACAACATTGACAATGAAGACAAGTACAGAAAAAAGCTAACACACACACAAACATTGACTCAGTCACACAAGTATGGAAACAAAAACTTGTTTTGGGGCCGTTTTGACTTGGGCCGTTTTGGCTGGGACCGTTTTGGTTTGGGGCCGTTTTGACTATACTCCAAATAAAGCGTAGAATACAGAATATATCACTTTGAACAGAGTACCCAACAGGAAATCAATCCTATCTTAATACTTAGCCAAAAAAGGCCGGTTTGCTATAAATACGTTTTTTCATTGGTGATAACTCGTGTGGTACCGGAATGGTATTTGTTGGTATCTTGGAATTGCCTTTCGTTAGTGTGGTTGTGGTTTCACAAGTAAAAAATGCAATGAAGCATTCCTCTCTCTCTCTCTCTCTCTCTCTCTCTCTCTTTCTCTCTCTCTCTCTCTTTGAGCGGAAGTAGAGAAGTTGTAACGCCACAAGCATGAGAGGGACACCCTTCCCACACACAACCCCCAGGTTACCTCCCCCAAATAATTAAAGTGCTCTTACGCCCATTAAAGTATCGATTACCTACAAAATTATATACTTATAATTACGCTAAGTTACTCAAAACTACGGTGTTCCGTTAGGGCAATCGTGCTGTCGCTTTGTCAACAAGCATACGCGATGCCACGATAGCACGATGAGACGATGGTGATGGCACGATAGTACGATAACACGATGGTGATAGTACGATGACACGATGGTGATGATACGATAGCACGATGACGATAACGCGATGACACGATGACACGATGTTGATGGAGCGATGCTACGATGGCACGATGACGATGATGCGATATAACATTGCGTCATCGTCATCGTGCTATCGTGTCATCACCATCGTGTCATCGTACCATCACCATCGTGTCATCGTGTCATCGTGACATCGTCATCGTACCATTGTGCTATCACCATCGTGTCATCGTACCATCACCATCGGGCTATCGTACTATCGTGTCATCACCATCGTGTCATCGTGCTATCGTTGCATCGCCTTCCTGTAAGACATGCAAAAATAATAATAATGGAAGTCATCATGGATTCAAGTATTCGGGGTTATTTTGTGTCAGCTTATACATACCCGGAGACACAAATGATGCTGAAAAGGGAAATTCATATAATATACACAGTCATATGTTTTCTTTTTATATCAAAATCACTAAAAGTGAGTTATTTATGCGTGCAAATATGTTATTACGTGAATGGTAAATTATTAAGAAGGTACATATAATGACTATAGTCATTTCGACAGATTCACAAAAAAAGTTGATGTCGATCCGGTAAACAACAGATAAAATCTTAAATGATAAAATAGTTGGTATATAATACCGATGCGTAGTGGCCTGCCTGCCTTCCTGCCTGCTGCCTGCCTGCCTGTCTGCCTGCCTGCCTGCTGCCTGCCTGCTGCCTGCTGTCTGCCTGCTGTCTGCCTGCCTGCCTGCCTGTCTGTCTGTCTGCCTGCCTGCCTGCCTGCCTGTCTGTCTGTCTGTCTGTCTAGCTGTCTGGCTGGCTGCCTGCCTGCCTGCCCGTTTGTCTATCTGTTTGTTTTTTGTTCGTTCGTTCGTTCGTTCGTTCCTTCGCCCGTCAGGTCGTTCTTTCGTTCGTTTGTTTGAATAAACTCGTCCCACATTTTGAGACAACTTGTCCCAAGTTTCGAGACAACTTGTCCCCTATTTAAAGACAACTCGTCCCACCAAAAGACAAGTCGTCCCAATTAATTATTTCCTGTACAATTTCAAACGGGAAAGATATCAGTTAGTTGTGCAAATGAGTTTAACTGATCTTCTGCTAACACTTACTTAAAATGTATTTATTTCACTTTGATTGGGACACAAGTTATTATAATAAATCACGTTCGGTGTATTCTTGGGTAGAAACAGTACTAAGCATATACGAATATAGTGTCCGTCTCACACATAACCGTGGCGGGGGATCAAACCCACGAGGCTCTGATCGTCTGTTAGCTTTCGGTGGCATAACAATTACGCTAAACACTCAACTCAGCAATCAAATGGTAAGAGAAAAGTGAACAAGTTCATTGTTTAAGTGACATATGACTGAATGTACATTGTATTGTATTGTTGGTTGTTTATTGTCGTTTTCAACAACTGTTCAGTGCTGGCACACATGAGTATCATGCCGAACCCAATACCTTCTAGACAACTAGACTAGTAATTCACTGGGAAAACTTTGGAATTCATTTAAATACATTAATCATTTTATTATATATTCATTGTCGTGTTAAAGTAAAGTACACGAGTAAGCGTTCCTCTTGATTTTCCATTTCTAGTTATAGAAGAAGAAGAAGTAGAATAAGAAGAAAAAGGAGGAGATAAAGAAGACTATAAACAGTTTCTCATCAAAGACAATGTTGAAGTAATATGCATATTTAAACACATAAACACAAAACGAGTTGAATTACTAACATGTTCATACTTTAATATAAAGACATAACTATACCTTCCGATACTATTATAAGAATCCCACTTAAATACAGGAAGGCGATACTACGATAGCACGATGGCACGATGGTGATGTGATGATAGTACGATAGCACGATGGTGATGGTACGATGACACGATGGTGATGGCACGATGACACGATGACGATGATATCCTAACGGAACACCGTACTTTGTAAAACTTATAACTCAAGCGATGCATCGCAATCCTCGTCCGGCATATGTCGGTGCTATGATTTCTGCATCGTAGACGACCCGACTTGACTAACACCTACTGTATGGAGATTGTACCTTAATCTTGACGTTCTGACATACTATCCCACCTTTAGTAGATTGTACTGTCTTCTCGACGTTCTGCAAAATGACCCCACCTTTTAGTAAATGTCCACGAATTCCACGAGTATAAAATATGCATTACCCGTTTATAGAAATAGTGACGTATAACGGTAAGCGAGAATGTATGATGTGGGCGTTCCAAGATGTTTAAGTGGAGTAAATCATGCATGTTACTGTCCAAGTGACGGGACTTCTACCGTCTCTTGGCGCTTTACACAAGGATGCGCCGGTCAGTTTATTTTACTTTTTTTCTCCCCCGTCGATTGTTGATTTGTGCAATTCCTTCTATTTTTTCGTTTAGTTATACCCTGTGTAGTCTATGTATTTAGCATTGTATCTTTTTTCATGCTAGTATATAAACTTTTATTTCATTAAAACACCTAGTTAATTTGTTTTTATTAATTAATATAACATATTTATTATCATGTTAAAAATAAATTCTAATATCATAAAGACTTTTATATTTTATTAGAGTGTCACATACAAAAGTTATACTAATAGTTAGATATAAAATACAATCAAACTTTCATATACGGCCGTAATTACGACCTATGAGGCACTTAAAACAATTTTTATTCACAATGTAAAACGCATATACACTTATACATATATATGCCTACACATATACACATAAGCAAACATATAGATACATATAAACATACACATAGTACACACATATATATTGAATAAATTATGCAATTAAGATAAATATATGCAATGATTTCATGCGATTAAATGGTTATATTTTTTTAAATAGTATACATTCATTTACACATTTTTACATGTGGTAAAACTAAAAAATGGGTCGTCTACTATGTTAAAAAAATTAGTTTACAAAGGTAATAATTAACTAAAAGAAATAGGTGCATAATTAACTTAGTATTTAATATTTAATTCTATCTAAAATAATTCCTATATAATTTGCTAATAAAACACTAATAATCTCCTACATTTTGATTAGATTTAAATTACCGAGATACATTCTTAAAGGAAAAATTCATTTCGAAACGAAAAGAACTAAATGAACAATTAAATAGCTAAAAATCTTCTTCTATACATTTTAAAAAGTGCATTTGCTAAATTGTATTGTAATAAATCACATTTCATTAAAAACATCAACTTTTCGGTTGATGTTAAAAGCAAAAAGCTATCGTTCATATCACGAGCTTTCTTTAGAAGTGAATATCTGAGGTCATAATAAAAGGCACAATCAATTAGAAAAATGAGCTTCATCTTCAACGTCTGACGTAGAACAAAATTTGCAGAGTCTTTCGTTGATAGGTGTTTTCGGTCGAGTATATCTCCCAGTTTCTACTGCAGGAGAAAGATTGCAGCTTCGAAATTTTGCTAAAACGCGACAATGGCCCCTGCTCATGTTACAGTTTACATACTACTCAGTCTTTAATTCAGTTTTATACAAACGGTATGTTCGCAATTTATTACCATTTTGACCATTTCTTTTGTCATTCATTAATTGTTCAAACCACAATTTTTTATCTTTTACATTTGAGTACTCTCGTATTTTACGTATACATATATTAACTTTTGGCTTTGAACACAGCATATATTCATTAGCATCTGTCTCTTTAATAAATTTAAGCAGGTTACTCTCCAATGTCTTTGAAATATTCATAGACCATTCATGCACTTTACGTATTATTCTATCGACTGGCATGTTTTTAATTCTACACCATAGACGAACTGTTTCAATTTTTTGTTTTGTTAGGCAAGACTCCCACCCAATATCGCCTCTAGAAGATACATTTGAGCAGTATTTTGTAACACCTAGAAAATCTCTCCCTGCTTTATTCAAAACAGTTTCTATTTCACTGTATTTAGTGTGACCCCCAAATGCCAGAACAATAAAATAATACAGGTTCAATAACAAATGCAACCATTTTGATAAAAACGGTAAAAGTCATTCTACCGGCGCAAACATATTTAGTAAATATTGCACCCAAAGCCCTACTTGTTGATTTTGAAACCTCTTTTATTGACATTTTCATATTAAGATGTTCATTGAACCAAAAACCATGATATTTATAATTACATTCAAAATCTATATCTTTTGTTCCGCATTCAAATGCAAAGTCTGACCTATTTATACTTTTTGGCCTAAAATGTAATACCTTAGTTTTTTATTCGTTGATACACATTCGCCATTTATTACAACATTCATTAAGTTTATCTAGCATCCTCTGCATGTCCGTTTTATTTTCAGCGAGAAGGATAATATCATCAGCATACAACAAGATCGCCAAACTTAATTCCTCTTTTAATTATACACCACAATCCAAATCATTGATTTCTTTTGCTAGATCGTTTACATATATTGAGAATAATGTTGGTGATAGAACACATCCTTGTTTCACCCCTTGTTTCACATTAAACCAGTATTAATTAACTCTAACAGAACAAGATACTTCAGTTTAGAGTGATTGTATCGCATGTAACATTTTACCATGCATACCCAGTGTCATTAACTGAAACCAAAGACAATCTCTTTGAAAAGTATCAAATGCTTTTTTAGCATCGATGAAACAGACAAAGGTTTCTTATTTGTCAGTTTTCTATTATTTACAACGATATACAGAGTATATATGTGGTCTTAGCTTCTGTTTCTTCTGAAACCGTTTTGCCTATCACTCAATAAAGTATTTTCTTCTAGCCAATCTGTAATCCTTTTGTTCAAATTATTAGCATATATTTTACATGGGACAGACAGCAGTGTAGTTGGTCTATAATTAAGGGGGTTGTTAGGATTTTCTTCCTGATATATAGGACTTATTATACCCTTGGTCCAATCTGATGGAACAATACTCTTTTCAAAGGTATATCTAACAATCTTGAACAAAAGGTCTACACATGTTTCATTTTGTAATACCTCTTGAAAGACTTGATCAAAACCTTCTGATTTACGTAATTTGGTTTTATATAGAGAGTTTCTGACCTCTTCTCTAGTAATAGGCATATTTAAAGACACACAATCTGGATTCAAAGAATCAGAGGTACTTTCAATGTTTAAACAATTTCTTACGTAATCTAAATGAGTATCCTCAAATTTAAAACCTTCAGGAATATCATTGAACAAATTATCATTGTCTGATCTCCATTTATTTAGTACACTTTGTTTATCAGTTTTTTTGTCATCTTTTATTTCACATGGGATATTTATTTTTCTGTCATTCGCAATACCGAGTTTTCCTGTTTTAGTCCAGAAATCTTTAGTGCAATCAGTGTTTTTCAAATCTTCGTCAAGAGTTTTCTGTTCATCCAGTTGATATTTGCGTTTGTATTTTCTGTTATGTTTATCAAATTGTTTGCGTGCTTGACAATAATCTTCTTTAAGTTTTCTTTTAATGGCATTACAGTTTTTCAAAGACAGCCATTGTTTCTCATAAACATGTTCCATATCACTGGCAATTGTTGACAATGGTTTCCATTGTTAGAAATGGCCACACTTGCTTTTGAAGATACTTGTTAGGTTTGTATACCTGAAAAACATATATAAACAAAATAGTAATACTTGACCGCAAATATATTAAAATATCCTAATTATGTGTAAGTTTAACATTAAATCATATCCACTAATATATTTTTTATAAATATAGAAATACAATTTACATAAGAAAAATAGATTACGAACCTTTCATAATAAGGAGTCATCAATTCATTGAACATTTAAATCTACGTTTAGCTATGTTTGATCGATACTTTAGGTTAAGCATAAGGGTATTATGGTAAATATATGGTAGCAACATAAATTACTTTAGTACTAAATGCTTTTCTGAAAACGGAGCCTATTTATTTCTGATTTCGTTAGTAAATATGGTGCGATTTATATATTTAAATGAATAAAACCGGCGAAGACGCTGTGTCATTAAAATAAATTAAAATTAAGTAAATCTGAATTCTAAGTTGTTATTGCCATGATGGATTGATTTCCCTTTAAATATTGCCAATATGCATGTATCCTGTCGAAATGCACATTTCATAAAGCACAAATAACACTACTACAATATTAAATCAATCCGGCTATATATAAGTATCTAACTACACATATTGATCGCATAAAGACAAAGTACAGAATGTCACCGCTAAACTTGTAAATATAATGTCAAGGTCATGCTAAGACGTTGAAGTTGTGAAATAAACTCTCTTTCCATGAACGTAGCACATTCAAATATACAAAACGATTAATGTGTCTAGTACAGTTGAGACTTTTAGATCATAATTAACATCAATTATCATAACACTGTTAATAATAAGATGTATTTGTTTTCCAGCACGTATTTTGAACATGTTCGGCGGTTATCTGAATTCAACGAATTTTCTTGGTCTTTCACGTATATAAATCAATTGCTTACACAAACTGCTTAAAATGGAAGAATACATTCCAAATACGAATAAAGATCCCTAGGTGCTATTCGATATAAACCAATACCTTTGGATGGAGATTTAACGATATCTGTATACACGTGCTCAATGGTATTACTAGAAACAGTCAGCTCGTAAACTGCACTAGTATCACTGAAATAAATATTTTTGTAAATAAACCGACTATATCTTATATCGAAATTTATATAACATGTGTATGATTTAATTGTCGATTAAAGAGGGTTCATCTATAAACACTCTATCATTGTTGTATATTGATGTATACACGATATTCGGTTTAATATATAATTGAATTTACTGTTATTATTGTTTTATATCATTGAAACATGATTTCAAGGAGGTGGGTAGCTTATTTATACCTAAAGTAATACATAAACATACTACATCAGAATCGCATTAAATTAACATATTCCATAATAAACGTTTGCCATAAATTTATGCAACATTGCCTTTGTTTTATTTTTGACATTGTTTTAGTTTTTCGTAGTAAAAAAGATATCTCAGCAACATTTACAGTGCAACTAAAACGGAAAATAGCAATTTTAAAAGTCAGAAAAAGTCAGTTGTACGTTTTTGAATTGTAATCTGACTCGGCAAAAATGCTGTTTTTGACTAGGCGCCAACAAGACAGAACGAAACAATGCTGTATCTGGCCCGTTGTTATGGCGTTTGTTATGACACGTCAACACGTCAGCACTACAACACACCACATTAATGTGTAGTGTTAATGCCTTTGAACAACTTGTGGTCACGTGAAAACGGTCGTTCTGTATTGAAGTCGTCCTGTCGAGTTGGCGACCTACTGAAACGCTTAAACAGAATTTGTCGAGATTTACGTGTTACCTTGTCGGCGCCCCGCAAAATGCAACATGTCATAGCAGCAACCAGTCACCATAATAATATGGAGCAATTCTTTTTATTATATAAAGAGGAAGCCAGTGGTAAAATATAGACTATTGCGACAACTATTGTTTTAACTAATTTTTCCTAATTATTAAATATTAGCTTATTTCACCAATTTATCACACAAAAACTTACCTATCTGGTTCATTAAGTGTGATGGCTCCGTCAGTATTTTCTAAAATAATACAAAATACCATATAAAATTCAGGAGAAGAGGTAACAAGTTTTAAGTAAACGTGTCTATTTTTAAGATAATATTTGATAACGAATAAATACACATACTATAATTATATCATTAATATAATTTGTGAGTTATATTTGTTTACCGCACTAGACATAAGGTTGCATCCTTGTATGAGATATATATACGTGATATCAACCGTTATGTGGTACTATGGTTGTCTTTTATTATGGTAAAAAAAACACAAAAAAATAACACATACAAATTTGTGTTTTAATTTCCGTGGCAGACATGACTCTGCCTCTCGCTATCACTCTCTCTCACTCTCTCTCTCTCTATTTGGCAGACATGGTTTTGATCTGCCTTCAAAATCGACAGTTTTTATATTACTAACTGGTAATTAAGATAATGACATGTGCCATCTTTTGATGCTGGCAACAATTGTGTCTATAATTAATACTAGTATTTCATCTATCTTCGATTTGACATTATTTTAGTCATAACAAGTTATAATGCGGTACCAGCTTTGGTTATAATGATCCACTTTCCATAAATTGTCTTTTTCATGGTTTATTATTATACATCATTTCAATTTCTCGCTAAAGTACCAACTTCTGCATTGTGAGGTAGGCAGTTTTAATGTATGTTTCATTAATTAATCAAGAATGTCAATACACCGGTCAAATTGACTGTAACCGTTGTATACGCTTATCAATACGCTCATCAATATGGTAAGCAGATGTACGCCCTTCCAACTATTTATTGTTTAATCTAGCAATGCTTTGTTAAATCGATTGTTTGCTATGTCAGTCGTTTGGCGAACTTATCGTTGCATTGACCGATAATCTGATAATCTGATAGAACAATGGTTGGACAGATCGATAGTTTGATGCCATTTAGTGCTGAATAGACTGATCGTTTGAAGAAATAATTATTGAATTGATCGATAGTTTGATAGATAAGTGGTTGGATCAACCAACAGTTTAATAAATGCATTGATGTGATGAAGAAACCAGGTTTGGAAGTTATAAATTAATCAACAAATGCTTTAAAATAACATTTAAATAAAATCATTATTGATGTTGTTTAAAATCTATCAAATATATATCCATTGTTTCGATAAGTGGGGGTACATAATCTACGAGAAAAGGCGTTTTCAATCAATTGATAAATCAAGTTTAAACATGACTTCAGGAAACTGAAATATCTATTGAAATGTAATGTTTTATATTCAACCAGATGATGTTAAAATCCAGTTTTGTAAACTTAATATAATCATTTAATTAGAGAAATACTAGTTATGCTTTACCAACCTATAGCGGATACATTGTTGTAATACACATGCTGACTTTTTGGTGAATCCTCCGTGTCTTGGTGACCTTTGTTTCCACCACTGAAGCATATGCATGCTCCTGAAAAGTTAAAGCGTGTAAATGGATTTAAAGGAAAAGGTTAAAATAATTAAATCATTAACATAGAAATCAGTAGCATGGTGTGTTTGGTGTAGTTGAATGAATGACAACAAATGTGATTAACCGATACGAAAGTGATGCATTAATATATATCTTAGACGGGTACAAAGCAAGGCTACATTTTAAAAGTTGATGTTTTGTCTGCCTCCGAATCAATCTAATTTCTTAACCTGATAACACATGTACACTTTTAAGATGATTTAACCACAAACGTGTTATCAAAGTGTATACATTATAGTTTATGTTTTACAGTTTGATGATACATATTGTGTCTAATATGAGGAAAATGTAACCTTTTCACAGTAAGCAAAGTGAAATGGTCATCTTATAAAAAAAGAGAAAATAATCACGTTATTTTACTTAAATAGTATATCCAAAGACA
The DNA here is from genome assembly GCA_029582155.1 of Panopea generosa. NCBI lineage: Eukaryota > Metazoa > Mollusca > Bivalvia > Adapedonta > Hiatellidae > Panopea > Panopea generosa. Next base: position 40,666,151 of record CM055894.1, read on the forward strand.
TACCCATATTATGTCGTCTTTGAAACAAACATACTATAACCAAACCCATTAAACCAAGTGCCAAACCTCCAATAAATGCTCCAATGACTTTCGGTGTGTAGTTTGTACCAGACTGAATATCTGAAATAATATTTTGAAGATATTTCAAGTTGCATAATAATTATGTTTATAGTTTTACATATTGTGTATAATCTATGAATCACTGAATGTCTATTTTTGACGCTTTATTTGTAAAGTATACACGATTTATGATGTTTGCATGTAACATCGTATGTCTTTAAAGGGCCAGATTCCAGCTTCTTATTTTCAATCAAGTATTTTTAAATATCACAATGTAGTAATTAACCTACATTTTTTATATAGTTTATTGTATGCTATTTTTGCTTTCTCGTCTGACAAGCATACATTTTATTTATAAATTATAATTAGGACGCTTCAACAATGATTATAATTGTACTTGTATCTTAATTTACTTTGTTAAAAAGTTCATAATGTTATTTTATTTTAATTATGGGGATTTAAAATTATTCAAATTGAGTGAGTTTTGAGAAATAAGGGACACATGTAACATAATAACATTTTTACAGACGATTTATTACGTTGATTTACTTAACATTTTCAGAATTTGTTGATTGATTAAACATTAATTAATGTTATATGCTTATGTATGCATCGCTTAAGTCAGGTGCACTCAAATGCTGAGCAAGTTTACTGGTACTTTAATTATTTACATGTAAGATTATAGATATAATAGTGCAGGCAGCTGATGCACATAAATATTTATACGGAAGTGGTCGATATTGTTGATCAATATTTGGTACATTAGGCTTAGGAAATATAAACTTATGGACACATTTTTACTAAAATGGTATTTCAATTTACCATGGAGACATTGCATCAGAAAATATTGAATCTCTTTCCATTGGCTAGTTCAATTAAATTAAACACTATTCACGCCTTCATCTGTCAAAATTCATCTGCCATTAAGGTATAGTGCATCGGGCTTGGAAGATTAGAGAGAGAAATTAAGATTGAACATAAGATTGATTGATCGATTGAATATTTAGCGTCATTTTTATGTCATCGAGGGCTAACAGATGACAGTTAACCTATCCTATCCACTGTTTCCTGGGATTCTGAAAGGTTTACCAGTACTCGAGCACACCCCATCTCCTCATATTACAATATACCCATATTCCGAATCACGATGGATACATGTCCATACTTTTAAAGATGTGCTCAGGACAAGCAAAACTAACTAAAATGCTTCTTGTAATTCAACAAACAAGAATACAAATACTTGTACTTACACAACACCTGCAGTGTCATTGATGAATAGTTAGAACCAGTCACAGTGTCACCAACTGTGGGATCCATCTGGTTCTCCGCCGTGCATGTATATACACCGTTGGCTGATGTCTGTACACTACTTAGTGTCAGTGTCGATCCAACATACTGTGAGTTGTCCGGATACCTCCACGTGTATTTGGTATGTGGTGGATTACCAGTGGTGGATGTGCAACTTATTGATGTGTTGGAATCTTTGATGACTTTAATAACTCCAGATACTATGTTGTTAGTCATACGGAATCGGGGTGCCGATGGAGAATCTGATAGTATAAACAAGTTAACAGTTTATCTTAAGTTTTTGTATCAATATATGATACTACAGAAGAGACTAAACAGTGTTCAAATGAACTCTACCAGAAGTAATAATTCGAAAGTCGTAAAACAAGAGGTCAAAAGTGAATGAGGACCCTCTCCTGGTCTACAGTTGCATTTGTATTCTCACATCGTTGAGAGTATGGATTTGAAAATCATTATGTCAGAAAAGTCACCATTTGCTTGCGGAAGGACGGTGATGCATGTTGATTTTTTTTTACTTTCAGAGTTGAAATTCAAGCTCATGATAATCAAATGTACATTGAACAAATGGACATAGCTTATATAAATAAGATATGTGAGTCTGAAAATAATCAGGCAATATATGTTTAGGTTTATGAACGGATGTTTAATAAAACGTAATACAATGTTTAAATAAGGAGAATAACTCATGTTAATGAGTATGAATATCCATAACTGCGTGGTGTCCTTGAGCAAGACACATTCTTACACATGTACCTAGTACTGTTCCACCCAGGAAGACATCGAATGTGTTTTGTTGTCATAACTTGTTTCACTATCGAGGTATAATAAATATTCTTGTAAATCAATACATGTGGAGTTGAATCCCAGCAACATGTTTTATTAGCAACAGTGTGTAAAGCACTGATATAATCAGTCAGCGATTGTTCGAGCTATTGCGCTTATTTTATTTAGATTACACGGTTTACTTAAGTCCATAACTAAGTTAAATTAAAACCCGAGGAACAGAGTTTCAATCTCATATACTGTCTAGATGTAAGCAATCATATACATACAATAAATAATCAGACAGTAATACTTTAAAGTTATTAAACGGGTGCTAATTAATATAAAATTTATAGTTAAAATATGCCATAACTCATGCACACTTTAATATGTGAAATTGAATTTTTAAAACGCAATCACATGCAAGTTGTTTCTTTGAAAAATGGATTGTGAGATTTGAACGTACCCAAGTGGCACCGGGACCAGATAAAAAAAGGAAGAGTTAACACTCTTATTTATTGCATGGGTAAAAATGGAGACGAAATGTCGATATATGCGACAAGTTCAAAATTTAAGAAACGTCATATTTGAACGGGCAAAATTCAATACGAGGTGCAGGGCGAGACTGTCGTTACATTTGTGACAACCCTAAATTCCCTCTGCAAGGTACAATGATACACGTACTTTCTTATGTGTGTCTGGAGTAGATAAACGTTATGATGCTCGCTCTGATTGCAGTGTTTTTATTCTGTTGTAGTCTCAAATAATCATAAATGTTGACTTATGTTTTATCAAAAACAATATATATAAAAACAACAACCAATAGGACACTGTTCGTTATATTTTAGATTAAAAATGTTCACTTATTCACAAAGTGATCGAGTTAAACTTTTTTTCTCAAAATATTAATTTATTAAATAAATAACGGCGGTATTGGTCTGTAATCAGAATAAAATATCAATTTCCAGATTTAAACGACGGCTACACAAAAGCTTCTGTTGAAAAAATACGAACACGTCTATTGAGTAATGATAAAACGCAATTCAAAGTAAAAAGCTGAACGATAAAGAGAACACGATTGCTAACTACATTCTTCCTAATTTGTTTAACATCGGATGGGGATGTTACTACTGCATTTACACTGTTTTTAATACCCATTCTTAAGAAGTTTTGGTCATGAAAGTCATGAAGTTATTAAGTAAATAAATATTGCCGTAGTTTGGTTAGTTTATTCTAATTTATTTTAGTTCGATTACGATGAAGATCAGAGTTTATGCGAACCGCTCTCGAATCCGCTTCCTGGGTAGTACTGAGTGTTGTCTTATGAGAGGCATCGGGTCGAGCTGGGGATAGAACCGGCAACCACTGGCCAGAGCGGCCAACACTCGATCCATTACTCTACCGTCCCGCTTCGTCTGGTTGAGCAGGTGGTATTGAAATGTTCTGATTCGGAGAAATAAAATATTTCAATAAACATTTTAGGCGATTCATTGTTTTTAACTGTGCCGTTTGTTCTAACCCCCGGAAGTGGAGAATAAATCGTGGTTATACAAAGGGTTTAGTTGTGACGAATCTTAATGAGTATATGAACGTTTAAGTGGAAGTTATATGCCGGTTATGAGGAAGGATGCCGGGTACAATGTATGCGCGGATGCCGTAAAATAGGCAGAAGAACAACTGTTTGAAACACAAGTTTGATTAACAATAATCGGATGATTATATAAAAAGTCATATTTCTGACAATCCGAAGGCACCAAACCATCATAAACTGACTTATGTTTGAATCTTACATAGTATGTTGACGTTCAGCTGCGTAGATTGTGTTCGAGATATTGGATGAGAAGACTGACATTTACAATTTCCACTTTGATCACGTGATGCTGACCATGTTATCTCCTTGGTGACTGTCCTGCCAGAACTTTTATCCTGAACCTGACCACTGTAGCATGTCCATGATAGCGTGGCTTTAGGATTACCTCCTGTTATGGAACATGATAAGTTTTGAAGACCATTTTCTATCACGCTGTAAACACTTCCACTGCTGTAGCCCTGTATTACCGGGGGACCATCTGGTGTAGCTGAAACAGAAGGAGAACACTATTATTATGCTAGGATAGGGCAAGTAGTTGAGACACGTTCGCTCCAAAAATATTATGTGAAATAGTTTGCCAGTTACATTTTCAGAAGGACAATATTACTACACAAATTCATAAAACTGGATATGCAATATATAATATGAAATTGTGTTAAACCCCCATTCAAAATGAATGAAACCATAAAGGATATAGCGCCATATGAATACACACATTTGAATATTCTTGGAGACTTTTATGTATTTCATCAATTTTTAATGTATAACTATATTTGTATATTGTTTTGTCATCAGCATAGAGAACACTTTCAGAGAAAGTGTAATAGACCCCAATTCATCAATATATATATATATATATATAAGTAGAAATATTAAACGCATAAGAACATCCACTGGAGTATCACTGATATAATTTTAGCATGCTGGATACAGAATTTTCAACTTTTATCTCCTATTGTCTATTTTATAAATATAAATAGAAAACTATCAACGTTGTATTCGAGAAAGTTTTAATTTATATAGTAAAAGTTCATGGTAAAACGTTTTTATCAGCCAACCTTTTTACCTGTAACAATATTGTTTTTAGACGTAAAAGAAACTCTTATGGCAGGAATGTCTATTTTCCCCAAATCCCGATGAATTTCATGAATTTTACACTTTAGCAGATAAATCGAATTTATATTGAAGGTAATTGGTTAAATTATTTCAGAAACGGTCGGAATGATAGAAATAGGCATATAGTTACTAACTTCATTTTACATAGGAACTACACACAGCTGTTTTTATGAGACTGAAAAAAGCACTGGGCTATATACTACTATTACATACTGAAGCAATAACTACATTAATATAATAACCCTATAACCTATCAATTTCCGGACCAAGTCTATCAAGACCGGTTGATATGAGTATATCAAATTATTCTTTTTCTTCAAAAGGAGTAATAGGTGTATGTCAATATATAATGTTTAATTATACGTATAAGGCGTAACGCATTGCTCTTCTCTGTAAGAAGCAGTTATATCGATAGTTCTATTAAAACTAACAAGATGTTTGTTTAGACAATTAAGGTTATTTCCTTCAATTGTCATGCTTCCTTTAGTCAAAAATTTAGGTAACACTGTCAGTGTTTCTATCATTTGATATAGTCTTCAGATTGTGTCGTCAATAATTAGGATATTCTTTCACTTTTTATTACATTATAATAAAAAATCTATTTTAGACTGTCTTATAAACGACGTAACTGTATTGCGTTGCATATAATATCATTAGCCCTCTGGAACTTATTATAATTATCATAACATCACCCCGGCTGAGTATCTCGTTTCAAATTTTCAGACCATGAATTGATAAAAAGAAATAATACTCTAAATATTTTACAATATAATATTGTCAGGTTTATCCTCTCGAGTAGAAACTTCGACATCGGTATCAAAATCACGGATGCGTAACGAAAAGATAAATAACCCGAATTCGTCGTGCACTAATTTTCAAATGCGAAAAGTACATATGTTCAAATTGTTTCATAAACTATTGATTAACTTGAAATGAAGAAAGAGACTTATACAATGTTGGGAAAATATATCGCGGATGTTGTTGCAGGAGCACACTCGTGCAGTTGGAATGCTTCAAGCCGGCATGTCAAAATGACCGGTGCGATGTTATTAATTACTTATCGGTTATTGATTAAAAACATGTCCGAAAATGTGACTTGCATGGAAATTCAAAAATCCAACGGCAGACGTCACGTTATCTTATGTTTTGTTATGTTTTGTTACGTTACGTTACGTTACGTTACGTTACGTTACGTTACGTTACGTTACGTTACGTTATGTTACGTTACGTTACGTTATGTTCTGTTCATTCACGTTATGTTATGTTCATTCAACCTTAACAGGCGTTAAGGCATATTTCTACCAATGTTTAACTTACATTTCGTTACCTGAAGATCCTTACATGGTGGTGAAATGGCCAATTGCATAGATATGTCTATTTCGCAAACTAAAGGTTACCGTGGTTGTTTGCCAAGTAAACAGTTAGTTAAAAGGCTTGTACTTAGAACATTTGACTAGCACGTTTAACCTTCATTTCAAACGAAAATATCACTTAAAGAACTCACAAAAAGGGTCTGTAAAATAAAATATACATTATGAATTTTTGACGAAAGAAACAATTATTACAACTTGATGTTCAATTTGTATACTTTACGATTGGTGTTTGGGATTCTAGTTTTTGACATCTGAATATCATCGTACGTATTGTGATGAAAATCTTATTAGAATATTGTTTTCACCACAATACGTACTCGTACAATATATTTCCATATTATAAAATAACACTGTAAAATAATCATATATATAAGCCGTACCAGCACTCTTTTAATTCAGACTGACCTAATTTTATATCAAAATCACCTTCACATTAAGGGCATGCATGTTATTTTATGAAGATAACCTTGTTATTACAAAACAACAGTAGACGCAAAATGATGTTTTTCAAATCTGGTTAGGGTTTTAGTAATAATCTTAAATTCAGACCGATTTTCGTTTAGGACCAACTTCGATACTCCTTAACAGGTTTGGTGAACATTTGTTTAGGATTAGAACCGACTTAAAAGTGTGACGAACGGACGGACGAACTTTAACCAAACTTTTTAAGTATAAAAGGATCAATGGTAATGTCTAAAATTAAAATGAAGATATGCTACTCATCCCAATAAGTCTCATTTATTTAGTAACGTTTCATTGGGAGTGTATACGTATAAACATATTAACTGATATGTAAATTTACTAAAATACAATTTTCTAAGTATAAAACGGGCACTAACTATGCTTAAAACAAAAAAAACCCTACCTTTTATGGTAGTGAAGATTAATTGCTGTATGGCTAATAGTTACTATGATATGATCTAGATACCCACCCCCACTCCCAAGTTTTCAAAGCATAATCGCTTATTATGTAATAACAGCACACTCACTAGATGATAGGCGATCACTATCGGGATGCAGACCCTTTACACTTACGCTTAGTTTTATAGCGTGGATCTTATTAGAGTGTAAAAAAAAATGTACTGTCCTTTTAGAAAAAATATGGTAATGTAAAAGACATGTTCTTAGATGCTATACTTATTGTATTGATTAACACTATTTTACAAATGTACTGAAGCAATTTATAAAAAGCTGTTGAACTTTGAATTTCACAATAAACGCTGCTCATATTTGAATGTGTGTATCTCTTTTAACTTGTTTTGATTATGTTAATTAGTATACTTCTTTGTTTTATGAATGTTACAGGTTTTCTTACAATAGAGATGTACCATTTGGACTTGAAACACGACTGTTGTATACCTAACAAACGTCATGGCTTAATCTGGTAGAAACCTTTGTGAGAGTATATCTGGCCGATGGCGGTGAGCGCAATACTAAGTGGTTTAAAATAAATACAATTTGTGTTTCAATCGCTGTCACCTAAGTTTAGTTTCATACATTTTAACTGATCGTTTCATGTGAAATGAAACTGAAAAGAACATGTACACTTTTAAGTGATATATGAAATTATTGCCACATTAAGGGATGGGATATATTTGTTGATTTTGAGGACTACGTTTTTGGAGTTGACAGTGCCCGATTTATTAAACTTATAATCAATTAACATTTTATTTTGGTATGCATTTTTCAATAATGAATTTTACAATACTATTGATAAATACGTGTTAAAATATGACAAAGAGCGTGCGTCATCAGAGTTGCTGCATAATTTTCACAAGAAATACCAATTTCAACAAACGCCACTTGTTGATATTAAGTACTGCTTTATCATTCCACATTATATTATATATGTGTAAGAGTTGTACGACACATTGATATTTGCATAACTTACGCAATGATTAAAATCCATGCAAGTCATTTCGATTACTTGAAAAGAACATGTCTATATGAATGTAATCAAATCAAATACCAGCAAATGTGATATCAGGAGTTTCCGTAGTATATAGTGTGTTTGTCAATGTCGGGAAGTCCATTCCACATTGAAATGTCACAGGTGTATCGGCATCCCCAGGAGACTGTGTGTACCGAAGTAGTGAGATTGTAGACATGTAGATTCTCTCTTGGTCTGAACAGCTGCCTGCCTGGTCACTGACAGATTCAGATGTTGGGTACCGCTCAAGTGATCCATCATTCTGGAAAGGATACAGAAAATAAGAAAGAGGATGGAGGATGAAATTCATTTTCAAATGGAGAATATAAATAAATAGATAAAATAGATATGACATGTGAAATTCTCACTCTATGATTATATTTATCGCATACTCCAGACCACAATGTCTTAGGTACTAAATATATTGTCAATAATAATTTAATACAGACAACATATTACAGATTTTACATTGTAACACTGAGGGTATTGTCCCCCATTATCGATTGTGTTGCGCGTGGTCCAGTGGTAGAGCACCATCCGCTACGGCATTTAGAAGAAATTAACACACTTACATACACTTCAATTTGATTTCAAGATTTCATTTGCAATTTCTTGAATTAAAATCAATTTTGTATAATTACTTTATAATAAACCAAAAGAAAATGAACCTATCACGGTCTCTTGTATAAACCTTTTATATAAATTGGTACGTCATGTATTTTCACTGATCATCTTTGTTTTCAGATGGTTCTGATAAGCATGTGTTATGTATATTCATATTCAACTCAATGTTACCTGTTTATAGTACCAGTTAAAGGTAGGCGCAGGATAGGTACAGCTGGTGGTCTTACATGTGAAAGTTACTGCAGTTGTAGATAAGTCCTGGTCCTGGGTTGGAACACTGCTGTATGTCACACCTGCTGGAGTGGCTGAAATAGTCAATAATACCAATGCTTTATTATACGAAGTGTGATGGCTCGCTCAAAATACTTTCAACAGCTGATCTAAAAAAAATGTATAATTGACATACTTACACAAGTGGTGTTAAGCATATGCATCTAAACCGAATGGTATACATGTAATAGTATTGTGTCGATTGTCATGAAATTACAGCTAATACTGAAAATAGTTTTAAAGAAGTTTTGATTGCTAATAACACAGCAATCGCACTCACAAGAGTCACCAAGGATTAAGTTGAAATGTTTAGGAGGTAGTCAGTTTTAAATTGGTTATTTTTAAATATAAATTAAGAACATTAATGTATGTATGTGCACTGATGCATTTACATGTGTTATGCATTTTATTTAACTAGGGTATGAAATTTATTTTTGATTTTTAAATCTTTGGCTCAGTTTTTTATCGTCTTTTGTCGTCGGAATTTGGTATGATGCATTAAGCTCTCTCAAATTTATACAAATCATGACCGTGTGGTTAAACTTAGTCTCGCCCCAGTGGTGTTTCTTTTTTTTTTTTTTAAGATAAAAAAAAAAATTTCTCCGTGCAAGGCAAGTAGTATTACTTAATCAATGTCGCTCAGATTTGTTCAAGCTATAACCTTAGGGTCAAACTTTGCCCGCCCCGCGATAAATGTTCATTTAAAAACTTTTAAAAGTCAAAACAATATTTTAAATAACTAATGATACTTATTCATTATTTCAAGCATCGTTATGTCTGAAATATTGTTACGGTGAGACTAGGTCCGTTAAAGGGGATTCAATATCAATAAATGCCAAGTAGGGGTCCAACTAGGGATACAATTGTGAAATCTTAATAATTTTGATCGCAAGAAATGATGAAACAAATACGTTCATATTTGGTTTAAATCATCCTTATGGAAAGGGTTTCGAATTTAATAGAATAAAGAGTCTTGAAACAATTTGGGTTGCAGAAGGGTTTTTAATTTTTACTAGTTTTTATTATTGTAAAACAGTTAATTTTCTATTTAGCTCATACTGTAGGAATTATTTAAATCATCCTAACTATGGCACATTGTTTAGTTTTAATAGTTAAGGCTGGGTGATCAACATAAGATTTAATATCCATAACAAGTAAGCATGGGATAAAAATGAAAAACTATAAAAAAAAAAAAAAAGTTAACAAGAACCTACCAGCCGAATTCATTTATATCATTCCTACCAGTAGGCGTTTTAAATGTGTTCAATTAAAAGAACTAGGATATATAAGGTCTCAGTAAGGGGCAAAGTAGCAAAGTAGAAATACTATGGGAAAATTAAATTATCTAAATCTTAAATTCCGAACAATACAATACAAAATATGATACAATGTTACTTAATAAACAAAGCATGACGGTCTTGACCTTTCAGAAAGTAAACATTTGATACTAGAAATTGATTCGTTATCAGCTACATGTATATTCTTTGTATTGAATTTAGTTAACTGTAGATCAAGACAATAATAGCCTGAGCGACCTAAATTATTATATTAATTAGTCAATCTAATGATACTGGCTTGAAGATTATATCAGTCTGTGTTAAGAAGCAATAAGTGAATGACCAAACAGAAAACCCCAAACTCAATACTTTTGTAATCGACACTCCATTTCTGCGATTCGACTCTCAAATCGTACGACTTTTTAATCATTTATTCCAATATTAGTTTACATTATACTCGTATATACATATTTTAGTATTGCTCCAAAATCTTGTTCTCACTTTAATAGCATATCTCTTTCACTCAGTCATTCTAATATTTTCCGAGAGTGTATGTTTCTTAGTTACAATTGTCGAGGTACTATTGTTCTTCTACAGGAAAATAAGTAGTAAATTAATATCATTTTCTTCAAATTATGATTTCTCGTTAAGGAATACCTTTTTTTCTTACAACAATGGACAACAAACGCTCGCTTTCGAACACATATACATGTATATAAAACACCTATATCAAATGATAAAAAGAAATAGAGAACAGACATATTTTAATTTGCTGTTATGTGAGAATGCTCAACAACAGTATTAGGATTCATTCATGCCATGTTTTCTAATAACTATTTATATAATAATATCAAATGCTATCCATGAAAGTTCAATAATTATTAAGATCTTATCTAAGCTTTTCAAATGGATAGCAATTAATTGTAAGATTATAATAAATATAGTCTAACCGTAATTCATTAGAGAGAAAGAAGAACATTGTGTGTTTGCTCTGCGACTACTTAACAGCAATATCACTTACAATAAACTACAAGTTGTAAACTTTTCTTGCTGATAATTGGTCCTTCATACTGACATGTCCACCACTTCATGTCCTCGGCCCTGTTGAGATTGGTGATATTTACATAAGCGTGTAGGTTGTCAGCTGAGAATCTGTATCTTCCAACAACAACAGTTAAGCATTTGCTTCCATAACAAATTGTTAACGGCCCAGTATCGTCAGTACCACCTATAGCCTCCGTCTCTGTAGAGGTCTTGTACCAAGCTAGCTGATCTGTGTCGGATGATGATTTGGTACAAACCAGTTGAATAGATGATCCCTTCTCTAGGACAGCATTGTTTTGAATAGCCATCGAACTGATGATAGTAACTGAAATTGACAATGCTTACAAATATCTGAAGCATTACATACTTATACATATAGAAATTATTTTGAAGTACAGTGAATTTAAATAACGTGCTGGATGAAAAATGCACTCATTTATATTTATCTTAAAATCGCCTAGTATATAAAGATAATATAAGTTTAGCAGTTGTGTTAACTTCCATGAGTTTCGAAATATATGAAAATAGCAAATTGCACGTTTAAGGTTGCACTGACGTGTTATCACAGCGCCTAACAGTAAACAAAACGTAAATATGTAAGGTGCTGTATGTAAATATTATGAAGTATGTGTGTATGAAATAGTAGCAGATATTGGTAAATAATGTGATAAAACTAATATCACATTCGTGTTCATCAACTATTTAATGTAATATTATTATATAATCGTGTTTGCAAAAATGATTTAATGACGAGCAGAGCCTCGCTTCATATGTTTTAATCATCCCATTTTATAAATTTAAAAATAGATTTTTACCATTGTAAGGCATTGGATATATTGTATATCATACACTAACATTTTCTTAAAATAGGTAATAAAGCTTAATTATGTATGTTTAAAACTGGTTATTTGAAAATGACAATTGGTAAAATAAATATTGTTTTATTCCTGAAGAAGTTACATAACTTAACAACGTTGTGAAAAATACAGCACATGAATTATGATTTTACGCTGATACTATACTCAGCAAAAATAGAAACGTCCCTCCATATTTCAGGAAAGATTTATCGAAAACCAAAAGGGTTGCTTTTATGAATCAAAATAGAAAAACAAGTTCATTCATTTCTGTATCAAAACCAATTAATAACATCTGGCTATCTTGTGAACTTTTCGAGAGATAACCGGTCAAGAGAGGTAGGGGTCAAAATCAAAAATCCCAAAAACTCAGAAAGGTGTTATTGAATGTTTAGAGATGGAATTTCATTAAGAAATGTGGCACATCCAGTAAATCTCGTTAGTACCGAGTGTGGCCACCATTTGCATGAATGCATGCAATGATCCTACGCCGCATCGACGTAACGTAACGCAATACCAGTGCGTTGGGCAAATTCCTCCATTCCTGTTGTTACGCCCGTGTAAGATCGCGAACATTGCCAATCTGATGGTTAGCTCGTGCTTTGCGGCCCAGCTGATCCCATATGTGCTCAATGGGGTTGAGATTCGGGGAAACCGCGGGCCATGGCATGACGTTGACATTGTTTTGCTGCAAGAATTGAGTGGTGACCCTGGCTACATGAGGGCGGGCATTGTCCTGCATCAATGTTACACCAGGACCATGCTGACGAATAAATGGTAAGGCATATGCATTTAGCACGTCTGCAACATAATGCTGTGCATTAATGTTGCCCTGTACAACAACCAAATCTGTCTTCCGGTTTCCCATAATCCCACCCCAGACCATTACGCTCCCTCCCCCAAACCTGTTATTCTCAACAATGCAACAATCGGCGAATCTTTCATTTTTACGCCTGTATACCCGTAATCTTCCGTCAGCATGACTAACTGTGAACCGAGATTCATCGGTGAACAAAACTCGGTTCCAGTCAGCCCTTCTCTAAATCAAATGACGTCGCACCCATAACAGCCTGGCAGCACGGTGACGTTGGGTCATTATCTGACCAGTGTACGGGCGGCGTGCCCTGATTGGTTGGGCGTTACGACGTAACCGGTTGCGAATGGTCTGCCCTGAGACACCGTATTGCCTAGCAGTGACTGTGGCTGCCAATTGACGTTGACGTAAGTGCGTTACTTCGATCGTGAAACATGTTCTTACAACTTAGGCAAAGCACGCTCGAAGTCCTGCTGGGTAAAACCAGTACTAAGCATATGCGGAACATTTGTCTTGCTCAAGGACACCAAACATTTTTCGAAAGGTTTTTCGATATTTTTTATTCATATCATATAGTTGTGGTTGGTTTTATTTGTTGCTATTTTTAACTGATCCATAAGTGTACATGAACTATGTTTACATTTACATGGTGTTTTTTTATTATTTTAAGTTAATAACAAGTGAAACTACATGCATACTTGCATTTCTACAATAGATTTCTATAATAGATTGGATACTAACGATTGACACACGAGTGTAAGTAGTTGAAGTAGAAAAACACGATGTATTAAATAATAATGATAATAATAATAATAATGCAAATTAAGACACTAGATATTCTATGATGTATGTACTGTATTTTTGTGATACAAATACTTTCGGGATCAATAAAATGCACATTCTATGATGTAGCATATTCATGCACTCGCAGCTTTATATTATAAATAAATACCCTACAGCAATGAATAGAAAACTTATATTTGAATGAAAACTGTGCTTCTCAATAATAATATTAGATGAGGATATACTGTTGACAATCTGTTTTTATATTGGGAACTTCTCTTGAATTATAACCGGATGACAAAATTAATGTGTTATCTGTACTATAAAAGCACACTTTCTTATTAATACATATGTTTTTAAGTTTTAAATTATATCTGTCTGATTTAAAAAAACAACACATTTTAAATGTAAATCAATTCCTGTTGCAAACATCTAAAAAATATAACATTTTCAACATAAGTGACTGTCTCGGTATGTATCTATTTATTTTTTAGAATAGTGTCATCATTTTATCAAAATAGGGATCAGTATTTTGGTGTCTGACATTCTGCGATCTATAGACACAATACAATTTCAAATCATTTCCATGGTTGACAGAATTGTTTGGTAAAATTGAACGCGAAGAACACTCATTTTATAGGCACTTTCTGCTGGCATAAAAAATGTCTTTAGCAAATATTACTTAAAGCTAGTTTTAGTATTTCATGCCATGCATGGGCTATAAAGGTTACACGGGTTCGCCTCAACAGCATTTTTGGTTTACCAGTTACAAACGAAAGAATGTGCATTTTTAAGTTAAATATTTCCTCTTCTGCAACACGTATTGGTCTCAAATTTAGAACACTTCATGCATGCAATATTTATAATTGGTTCAGCATAAAATATTCGATAGGAACGGGATGCATTTCAAATGAATAATAAAATTGTCACGATTTGCAGCCCACGGAAAATGTACATGTCACACCCAACACTCCTGCGTCAATACTTCCAACAGACTAGAAGTGACGCAAATCGCCGGAGGTCCGATAGAGCAAGACTGTATGCTGCCCATCTTGAGCAAGCTGTTCCTCATATCGAGCAAGAAGGTCGTATGTGGGACCAGTACTATTATCACGTCAGTAGGATGCTCGTATGCAACGGGTATGACGTCATTTACCCTGGGAGCTGGAGCGGTGGGCTCGGTTCTATTATCAAATGTGTCATAATTCAAGGTGAGTCACCATGATGGTCGGGGTCGGTATTTCAGAAGGTTCAAAAGGAGAGGGGGGGGGGGGGGGGGGGGGTTGGGGGCGAGGGGGCGTTTTTTTCAAATTGTTGCCTATTAAAGAGGCATAGAATCGGGATTAGGAGTCTAATGGTTTTGGGTAGAATTATGGAGGGCAGGATAAACAATCTTGATGTTGTTCAGGGCAATTGTAGTGTTATAATGCTCAAGGTTCTATCGAAGAGATTCTGCGGCCTATAGTTGGTTCTATTTCTGCACGGCACTGCTCTGCCGTTTTGATTAACGACAACGCTCGACAAGAGGTAGAGCGCATCAATTAACAGTTCATTAACAAAAAAAAACAACGTCAATGTGTTACCTTTGTCCAAATTCTTGCTTGCTATGAAACTTATTGTGCATATATGGGATGATATTGGTCTAAAGGTGAAGTTTATATCGGTGTCAACAATTTGACGTTACATTAGGCCAATCCGCGGCCGCATCATCCCGTGCATCAGTATTTTAGGTGGTCACACACGATTAAAGCAGCCTAATCTTTTAAAAGAAAACCAGCAAATACCCATAATGATTTTGTAATTTGATTATTAAGAGATTTGTAACTTTTGTTTTGGCCCTTATCTTCTTTGGGTAGCAAACAATGAAATAATCGCGAAAGCGAAGAAATTTACATAAAAATGGTCACAAATTGCTTAAACTTTTGTTCTTTTGAAAGAAATAATACGTTTAATTAAATAAAAACCTTAGTGCATAGTTTTGCAACAGAGTAAATTTCAAAGTAAGACTAAAATATGTAATGAAAACGTAAAATAAAAACAAAATGTTTAAAATGCTCATGATATATGCATTTAATGCCCACATACAGTATCTTTATATATACGTATTGTAATAATTATACTGGAAAAACGTTAAATTATGAATAAAATAGGAAAGAACATTACCTGCAGAAATTCTAAAGACACAGTGTACTACTAGTAAATATAGTTGATAACCGGATCCCATAATCTGAAATACATTGTTTGCAATGAAAACGAATATGGGAATGCAAGCACACTTAGTGGTATAACTGTGCATCAATTACAGCGGGAGAAATAGTATTATGTTTAACACGTGCAGTAAACTCCACACAATACCATACAAATAGTATAGTTAGGCCTACTGAGAATGAAGCTTATACACATATTAAAGCGGCATGACCTGTATTTGAATATATTTCTTTTATAAAGAAAGAAACAACATGTTTATAAATGACTTACATTCTCGTGAAATTTTGATAACGGCCGATACCTCCCTTAAATGTAAATAGGTCGTTTTAAATCTAAATTTATTAATCTATTTATCATTCTCATATGATTCTCAGTGATTCTAATATGAAATTAGCTGTTCCGCTGATGGATATTATCGTAAAACTTCCGATTTAACCATATCTACTCGATTAATTCCATCAGCCTTTATTATTAGAACGGTCGCTAGATATGTGCAAGGTATAAATGCATAAGGCTTACATCGACAAATATGTTTGTCGTTTTGTTCGAATATTTTTTTGGATATGAGAAGCTGTTTATGGAGTTCTGTAGAAAAATAATGTTGATATACAAATTAACAAAAACAATTGATCATTGTCACGGGATTCGATCCCAGCAATAATAGCAAATTTGAATGCAAGTTTTGACGATAAAAAACGATATGTTTAATCAAATATGATCCAGAATTTATGCTTAATGCATTAAAAGAGTAGACAAAACCAGTAATGCCGCTTTAAAAAAGGAAGATATTATGTGACAAGCGAGAATATAAGTAAATTGAAATAAAGTAAATCAGCTTGTAAAAATTTATTGGTCAAACATAAACAGATCTGTTCTATCTTTTTTAAATTCCATTCATGCATATAAGTAGCTTGTCGGGTACGAGATCATGTAAACTATATTTTAAAAAACACCTATCCTGGTTTTCCCTGCTGACAGTTCGTGTACCTACATGTAGAACTGCAGTGAAACACATGCCAAAGTTTCATTAGACATGAACGTCAGACTAGATCCCTTTCTCTTCCAACACTTTTAGGAAGAGATATATTTTATGAAATGCATGGGAACTGCTAGTTACCAAATTCTTAAGTGTATACCTGTTCTAGAATGCGAGAAATCTTTTCAAATCGGAGTGTGCGGTCAAAACATTTGTTTTAGCTAAAGGGGAGTATTTTGAAGGAAAATGAAAAAAAAATCAAACATGATAAAGTATTCTCGTAATCATACCTATCATATTATTTACGGAATAACGCTCGTGTATCCGAAATTATTGACTTTAGCGGTTATTTGGAGACATACACTTTGTATTAATACGTATTCACATATACATTGTATGATCACGGTTGCCAAAATTCATCAATCTAGTTGTTAAAGATTAAATTTAACTGAAAGCAACTAAAACGCCACCATTTCTAAAAATGTACTAAACACGTTTTATGCTTATACAAAAATATAATTTATTCTAAGTTTAACATGTTCATATATACGTACAAGTCAAAAGTTTAAATAAACATAGAGCCCTTAAGGTAAGAAAACTTCACGTTTTTTTTTCTTACCATGCTGAACAAGTTAAAATATATGAGTGTATATATACTCGTAACAAACGTTATGGAAGTTCAGTTATGTAAAGTGTTCTTAACACAAGTCATAGATAAAGATAGATACTTTAAACATTACCTTAATTATGGACTGCTTCTCGAAACATTGAGTTAAGATTGATTTTATAAGCAATACCAAGGTTTAGGGTTTGATCCTAGGCCACGGCTATGTGTGGTGCCTTGAGCAAGACACATCTTTCGCATATGCTTTGTATTGGTTTTACCCAGGAAGACTTCGAGCGTGATTTGTATAAGTTGTAATAACTTGTTTCACAGTCGGAGAGAAATAAATCAGTTTCAAACTAAATAAAAAAATGTTTTATCAAAGCTATCACATCTTGATTAACTCTACTTTACGCTACAATAACACTATTTACCTTTTAATTGTATATATATATAGTATTTCACATGTATATCCTCACTTATAAGCGTCACTTGTAATGTTATATTCTGTATTAAGAGAGTAATGTCCTTTTCAGAATATGTGTGCGCATTTGTACACTTAGTGTGTACAATAACTTCCTTGTTTAAGTTAATGTGTATACATAATATAGGTTTTTGACACACATAGCCGACTTGGTGTACAAAATATACGCTGATTCAATATACTGGATGATTATGTGTAACTGTGTTTGCTCACCCGTAAAGCTGGTGTCTCTTTATATGTTTTAAGCAAAGAAAATGAACATTAATAGTATTATATTGCCCAGAGTAAGAATTGAAGTCTATAAGACGATAACATAACATGTGGATAAATAGGCATCAAATATCATATTTAGGGTAAATTATTAAATATTGATTATTATAATACGAGTCTATATATAAAGGCATTTGATGAAACGTGTCTTTTTCCTGCCGTTTATGATATGGATTTTGTGGTAACAAAGTGAAGTTATGATTTCTGTCTACTGTATCGCACCTCGGTCTTGCACAAAATAAACAACTTAACGCCGCGTAAAGCCGAATTTTAAATTTAACGGTATTTAGAAATTTAATACATTCATTGTAACAATTTACTTACAATTGTAACAAAATATTCGTCTATTTGAACTTGATATGAAAACTTTGAAATTTCAAAAATATTGAACATACACAATTTCGCCTTACGCAGTGTTAAGCTAACATACCTTTGAATACCTCAAACCTGGAATATATCTGACTAACATCTTTCGAATTAATATGTATGCAAGTCGTATCAATTTCACAATATACATGTTGCTATTTTTTACTTCTGGTGTGTAGTATCAATTGACATGTATGCAAGAATGATAGGATAACATCATTTTTTTTAAAAATTTAATATGATTATTATGTTTATATATAAGTTATTTAACTAGATAATTATAATAAGGTATACCAGAAGGTTTTGTTTTTTTTTTCAAAACAAAATATGACAGATTCTCAATTTTACATTTATAATGAGTTACTGTTTCACCAACTCGTTCTCTTCTATAATTTTGGCTTTCTTCCTTGATTTTTTTTCATTTCTTCCGGTATCCATTCCTTGTATTGATGACGTTTTTCTGATTCGCCCTACAAAACTAGTTCCGTTATGTGTTTTCTGTCCTTTCCTAAGCCGATATATGTCCTATTTTCATTTGTTGTAGCACAAGGAAAAGGAAAACACTGTCAATATTGTTGGTGCGTTTTTATATTTTTTTCCTTGAGGCACTAGTCATTTCCAAAGTATTCGCGTTTTTTTAAGATCGGTTGTAAGACACAGCATATGTTGCTGCTACGATCTCCATCATCAGGTGGGTGCCATATTCATTGGGTATTCCGGCGCATACCCACAACGCCCTCCTTTGGCGCCGAATGGAAATCGGCCACATATCGGTGGCTGATATATATTTTTGTGCTCTGTGGTCTCTAATCCATGGTTCCTCCCTCTTGCAACATTATTTACAGTGAGGCGGCCTCTGCCTCCCAGAAAACATCGGCTAGAATTATCTTGCGTGATCTTGCGTAATTGTCCTGCAATCCAAAAGATGTGGTAATGCACCATAGGTACTGCGCAGGTAACCCTATGCAATCTACTTCCACTGGGAAGTACCAGGGCCTCTTATATCTCTTCTAGCAGCTAACGATGAGGGCTTGATACTTTGTTAGTTTCCTATCAAAAAACTCTCCTCCATCTCTTCTCTCCATGGCACTGTGAGTTCAACCAGTACTTTTGCATCGCTTCGAAGCGATGTTATCTCATGTGAAAACTTGAGTTACTGCCTCAGGTCTGCTGCCATTGTCCAATCACTATCCGTAGCAAGAATCCCTCTCCCATGTCTCACTTATCTACCTTCCTGTCCGTTTCTGACAAACGGAATGAATGATGAACCCTTGCTGACTGTCTTTTGTGCACAGCTGCATGGGTCATAGGTTCAGCTATTGCTAACAGGATTTTGTCATGGCGACATCTGTATCTTCCATTTGCCAGAGCCAACTCAGTACATGCTACATATTCGATGGTCTTCCGCAGAGCTTGCAGTCAGAATTTTTTATAAGCCCCATGCCTTCAAGTTGGACTAGGAAGCACATCATAGACAAACTTCATCGAAAATCCTTATCTATAGTATTCCATGTTCCAGATGTCGCCCTATGGCAGTTTGAAGATCCTGGAATTCTCTTCTATTTTGACTTTACCTGGACTAATGTACTCAGTTCTTATCGTTGTCTTTATTCTAGCACTAACGCATGGCATACCTTAGTACCAATCTTCCGGCTGTCACTGTTCCAACACTGCCTTGTCATCCTTCAATTTTCATTCGATGCTTATCCTTACTCTTACGTCCAGAACCTTCACATCCCCACTGTCACTGAGCATGGCCGGCCGTGCGTTGATAATCTTGACTTGACAACGGCACTTGCAACTTCCCTGTATAATACAATCTTAGTAGTTGATGGTCCTCACGATTGCTTCTGCCTTTGATGATGGTACACTGTATAGCTCTAATGACTAAATCAGATTTGATAGGATACCATGCTGGTAGATCCATGCTCGTAACCTTCCCGGTAATTCACACTTGTTCACTCGTTCCAAACAGTCCTCTATTTACGTAATAATATCTTTGATATTGTGATTGTCGTTGAGTTAGTATCAGAGTCACTTTCCTATGCACTTCATGGACTGCTCCCTGACAGTTTATATGAGCTTAGTCTAAGTCTGGTGCTTCCCTGTGTCACTCCTTTCCTCAAGTCAAGGTTCTTCGATTTCGTTTTAATTAGTATTTTTTTCTTTTCCTGCGTGATGATTTTCTTATTATCTTGCAGCATCAACCTTCCCTCTGAATAGGTCTTTGTAGGCACAGTAATATGAACAATGAGTGCTCTTGATAGACCCTATTTTCATATTTGATACCCTTGAAGGTTTATCTGCTGACTTCGATTAGGTTTATGACTGCGGCAAACAACACAATCGATATTGAGCATCCTGTTACGAAGCCAAGTTTTAGCCTCTGTCAGTCTGTTGTAATGTCTTTTGTGGCGAACCGCTACACAAAGTTATCAAAGTAGTGCTGCAATATCTGACGAAACTAAACAGGAGTGCTATATGGCTGCAATGTTTCTATATAAGCTAGTGTGAAACTGAGTCGTATGCATTGACTAGGTCAAACTAGATCACTGCGAGGTAAACCATGTTTTCACGAGCATCCATGATAAATGAGTTATGACACTAGTATGATCAGCACGACCGGACACTCCAGGTACCTATCTCTTCTGTACGGTTATATATTATTCACTTGTCCTTCAATACATATGAGGTCATTTTCTTAGAGAGAACTGCAAGATATTTCCTTTGACGTTAAGGGGAGATATAGTTCTAAATTGGCCGAGGTTTTGTAGAATCCACGTCTTTGTGGATAAAATATTCCTCCGCCTTGAGTCATTCCCTGCACAATTCCCCAACTTCCACAATCGGAGCAAGATCTTAATTTTTGTATACCTTGTAGTGCTGAAGATGCCTTCTTCGCAATGTCCCTGCACAATGACTATGCGCAATCGAACTCGAATTACATCTTTAAAGTGCCAAATTTAGCCAAGAAGGTTTACACGTATCAACACTTTGATGCGTAAGGTTAAATTGGGAGACTTTTGACAAAATAAACACTTTTTTAACTAAAGGTTAGTGAAACTAGTTATCTGTTGAATATATAAAAAAAACCATATTAGGCGAACTAAATTAAGATGACATGCTTTTAATAATCCTGTTATAAGTATTGTTTAGAGAAAATGCAGTCATTAATATCAAATGTTTAGCTTTAAATATCAAATGACATGATCGTGTGATAACATAGACCGATATAAATGCAATACGCCTTTGACAAAACACGTTATCTTATATTTTCATAGAGCATATCTTATTAGGTATGGCAGCAGTTGTATCTGTTACATAAGTTATATAATAAACATCCGTATTGGCTGATTCGAACTATAAATATAATGACAACATATCAGATCAGCTTATTTGGTTTGTAGTTATATATATTGGGTATTAATGTAACATTACGTATAACACTTAATATATTAATGATACGTACTCTCGTCCGAAGACAGTTTATAATACAGGATACAGAAAAAAATCATACAATTTGTGATTCATTTTAAATGAAACTTTATAATTCGTCAAACACATTCAGGTATTTACATGTTTATCTAGCATAAAGTATCAAATTAAACTGACTCTACTACGTATACTTCTCATTAATATGACTTTTTAAGAAAGATATATTTGATGATAAGATTTTACTGAATTGTTATATACTATAATGAGTATTGCATAGACGAACTGGTGACACAGTAGCTGTGCTCTTGTCTTGGCTTTAGCTTAGATGGACCTGATTAGGGAATGTACGTCCTTTTTGACTGTGAATCTGTTCTGTCTATTTCCTAGGGTACACTGGAACCTCACCCAACCTAATCATTGTGGTAGGGGATCATCCTGCCCCAGCTGCTACGCCTTTGCTCTCATTTATACAGAAAAAATCAATATTTATTAACGGTGTGACCCACTTTCATCTAAGTTAAATCACCATTATGATGACTCATTGTAACATCATTTAAACGATAACCTATATACTAAATGTCAAGGTATCTCTTAAACGTTTTACCCCAAATGTATTAAATTATACCCTAAGACCAACGAATCCGTTAGTAAGTAAATGAAATTGTGGTAACGGTATCCAACCTATATAAAAATGGACTCACCATTCATTAAAATTAGATAATTTATCAGTTTGGCGGGAAAATAACAAGACTAGTCTATAAATGAAGAGAATTAATTTGCATCAGTCATGGCATATTTAAAATTGTGATAAAATTGAAATAAACAACAAAAGTACCGGCGGCATCTACAAATAAAAAAACACAAAAAAACAGGTCATAACACGTTTGCCTATATCAATTTACATAGAATATGTTTACATTCGCTGAACGATGATAACATGTGTTTAAAAATAGACTAGTCCGCATAGCTTTCGTAGTCTTGATCATCACCGACACTTGCTTTTCTATAAGATAAACGTCCTTTACGGCCGTTTAAAAGCGCCAACTGATTTCACTGTAATGTTTAGAGACAGTACAATGGCCTATTTATAAAAAACAGTTGATTTGATAAATTGAGAGAAAACAAATCGGCCCAATCAAAACTGCCCCAAACGAAAACGGCCCAGACCAAAACGGACCCACATACCTTAGTCAAAACGGCCTCATTATACTTTTTGTGTTTCTTAATTGGTTCAAATGAAAAAAAAAGAAGAATAAAGTATATTTGATGATTAACTTTAATCAATTGAGGTGTGACTACTTTAATAAGTGCGGGTTTTTTTCTTGGTTAAATTTACAACATTGACAATGAAGACAAGTACAGAAAAAAGCTAATACACACACAAACATTGACTCAGTCACACAAGTATGGGAACAAAAACTTGTTTTGGGGCCGTTTTGACTTGGGCCGTTTTGGCTGGGACCGTTTTGGTTTGGGGCCGTTTTGACTTTACTCGAAATTAAGCGTAGAATACAGAATATATCACTTTGAACAGAGTACCCAACAGGAAATTAATCCTATCTTAATACTTAGCAAAAAAGGCCGGTATGCTATAGATACGATTTTTCATTGGTAATAACTCGTGTGGTATCGGAATGGTATTTGTTGGTATCTTGGAATTGCCTTTCGATAGTGTGGTTGTGGTTTCAGAGTAAAAAATGCAATGAAGCATTCCTCTCTCTCTCTCTCTCTCTCTCTCTCTGAGCGGAAGTAGAGAAGTTGTCAAGCCACCAGCGTGAGAGGGACACCCTTCCCACACACTACCCCCAGGTAACCTCCCCCAAATAATTGAAGTGCTCTTACGCCCATTAAAGTATCGATTACCTACAAAATTATGTACTTATAATTACGCTAAGTTACTCAAAACTACGGTGTTCCGTTAGGGCAATCGTGCTTTCGCTTTGTCAACAAGCATATGCGATGCCACGATAGCACGATGAGACGATGGTGATGGCACGATAGTACGATAACACGATAGTGATAGTACGATGACACGATGGTGATGACACGAAAGCACGATGACGATAAAGCGATGACACGATGACACGATGTTGATGGAGCGATGCTACGATGGCACGATGACGATGATGCGATATTACATTGCGTCATCGTCATCGTGCCATCGTGTCATCACCATCGTGTCATCGTACCATCAACATCGTGTCATCGTGTCATCGATATTGTACCATCGTGCTATCACCATCGTGTCATCGTTCCATCACCATCGTGCTATCGTAATATCGTGTCATCACCATCGTGTCATCGTGCTATCGTGGCATCGCCTTCCTGTAAGACATGCAAAAAATAATAGTCAATCATCACAGATACATGTACTATGGCTGGGCGATACGTCACCTTTGGTAGAGTTTGAGTGTCGAAAAAGAAAGTCGAGTGTCGAGTAAGAATGTCGAGTGTCGATTAAGAAAGTAGAGTGTCGAGTAAGAATGTCGAGTGTCGAGTGAGAAAGTTTAGTGTCGTGTGAGAAAGATGAGTGTCTAGTGTCTAGTCAGAAAACTGAGTATTGAGCAAAAAAGTCGAGTGTCGAGTTAGAAAAGATTTTTGGTAGTTAAACATCCAATTTGGAATTAGTGAGCACTGTTCAAAGTGGATTGGCCATACATGGTAAAGACGGGTTCTGTTCGATCAGTTGGTTGCGTGTCTGACTGTCGATCCAGGGGTCATGAGTTTGAATACCCGCCTGTAATCTACAACACATTCTCCGTGATGACTGATAAATGACTATCAGTCTCATTGTCATTCGTCTCTAACCACTGTTTCAAAAGAGTAATGGACAAGTCGTCCCAAAGACAACTCATCCCACATTTTGAGACAACTTGTCCCAAGTTTCGAGACAACTTGTCCCCTATTTAAAGACAACTCGTCCCACCAAAAGACAAGTCGTCCCAATTAATTATTTCCTGCACAATTTCGAACGGGAAAGATATCATTTAGTTGTGCAAATGAGTTTAACTGATCGTCTGCTAACACTTACTTAAAATGTATTTATTTCACTTTGATTGTGACACAAGTTATTATAATAAATCACGTTCGGTGTATTTCTGGGTAGAAACAGTACTAAGCATATACGAATATAGTGTCCGTCTCACATAACCGTGGCGGAGAATCAAACCCACGAGGCTCTGATCGTCTGTTAGCTTTCGATGGCATAACAATTACGCTAAACACTCAACTCAACAATCAAATGGTAAGAGAAAAGTGGACAAGTTCATTGTTTAAGTGACATATGACTGAATGTACATTGTATTGTATTGTTGGTTGTTTATTGTCGTTTTCAACAACTGTTCGATCTGGCACATATGAGTATCATGCCGAACCCAATACTTTCTAGACAACTAGACTAGTAATTCACCGATGACACGATGGTGAAGGGATGATAGTACGATAGCACGATGGTGATGGTACGATGACACGATGGTGATGGCACGATGACACGATGACGATGACTCGATGTTATCGTGTCATCGCGTCATCACCGTCGTGTCATCGTGCTATCGTGGCATTGCATGTGCTTGTTGACAAAGCGATAGCACGATGGTCCTAACGGAACACCGTACTTTGTAAAACTTATAACTCAAGCGATGCATCGGAATCCTCGTCCGGCATATGTCGGTGCTATGATTTCTGCATCGTAGACGACCCGACTTGACTTACACCTACTGTAAGGAGATTGTACCTTAATCTTGACGTTCTGACATACTGTCCCACCATTAGTAGATTGTACTGTCTTCTCGACGTTCTGCAAAGTGACCCCACCTTTTAGTAAATGTCCACGAATGCCACGAGTATAAAATATGCATTACCCGTTTATAGAAATAGTTACGTATAACGGTAAGCGAGAATGTATGATGTAGGCGTTCCAAGATGTTTAAGTGGAGTAAATCATGCATGTTACGGTCCAAGTGACAGGACTTATACTGTCTCTTGGCGCTTTACACAAGGATGCGCCGGTCAGTTTATTTTACTTTTTTTCTCCCCCGTCGATTGTTGATTTGTGCAATTCCTTCTATTTTTTCGTTTCGTTATGCCCTGTGTAGTCTATGTATTTAGCATTGTATCTCTATTCATGCTAGTATGTAAACTTTTATTTCATTAAAACACCTAGTTAATTTGTTTTTATTAATAAATATAACATATCTACTATCATGTTAAAAATAAATTCTAATATCATAAAGACTTTTATATTTTATTAGAGTGTCACATACAAAAGTTATACTAATAGTCATATATAAAATACAATCAAACTTTCATATACGGCCGTAATTACGACCTATGAGGCACTTAAAACAATTTTTATTCACAATGTAAAACGCATATACACTTATACATATATATGCCTACACATATACACATAAGTAAACATATAGATACATATACACATACACATAGTACACACATATATATTGAATAAATTAAACAATTAAGATAAATATATGCAATGATTTCATGCGATTAAATGGTTATATATTTTTTAAATAGTATACATTCATTTACACATTTTTACATGTGGTAAAACTAAAAAAGGGGTCTTCTACTATGTTAAAAAATTAGGTTAGAAAGGTAATACTTAACTAAAAGAAAGAGGTGCATAATTAACTTAGTATTTAATATATAATTCTATGCAAAATAATTCCTATATAATTTGCTAATAAAACACTAATAATCTCCTCTATTTTGATTAGATTTGAAACAACGAGATACATTCTTAAAGGAAAAATTCATTTAGAAAAGAAATAAATGACCAATTAAATAGCTAAAAATCTTCTTCTATACATTTTAAAAAGTGCATTTGCTAAATTGTATTGTAATAAATCTTATATCATTAAAAACATCAACTTTTCGGTTGATGTTAAAAGCAAAAAGCTATCGTTCATATCACGAGCTTTCTTTAATAGTGAATATCTGAGGTCAGAATAAAAGGCAAAATCAATTAGAAAATGAGTTTCATTTCGACTTCTGACGTAGAACAAAATTTGCAGAGTCTTTCGTTGATAGGTGTTTTCGGTCGAGTATATCTCCCAGTTTCTACCGCTAGAGGAAGATTGCAGCTTCGAAATTTTGCTAGAACGCGACGATGGCCCCTGCTCATGTTACAGTTAACAAAGTACTCAGTCTTTAATTCAGTTTTATACAAACGGTATGTTTTCAATTTATTACCATTTTGACCATTTTTTTGTCATTCATTAATTGTTCAAACCACAATTTTTTTATCTTTTACATTTAAGTACTCTCGTATTTAACGTATACATATATTAACTTTTGGCTTTGTACACATCATATATTCATTAGCATCTGTCTCTTTAATAAATTTAAGCATGTTACTCTCCAATGTCTTTGAAATATTCATAGACCATTCATGCACTTTACGTATTATTTTATCGACTGGCATGTTTTTAATTCTACACCATAGACGAACTGTTTCATTTTTTTGTTTTGTTAGGCAAGACTCCCACCCAATATCGCCCCTAGAAGATACATTTGAGCAGTATTATGTAACACCTAGAAAATATCTCCCTGCTTTATTCAAAACAGTTTCTATTTCACTGTATTTAGTGTGACCCCAAATGCCAGAACAATAAAATAATACAGGTTCAATAACAAATGCAACCATTTTGGTAAAAACGGTAAAAATCATTCCACCGGCGCAAACATATTTAGTAAATATTGTACCCAAAGCCCTACTTGCTGATTTTAAACCTCTTTTATTGACATTTTCATATTAAGATGTTCATTGAACCAAAAACCAAGATATTTATAATTACATTCAAAATCTATATGTTTTGTTCCGCATTCAAATGCAAAGTCTGACCTATTTATACGTTTTGGCCTAAAATGTAATACCTTAGTTTTTTATTCGTTGATACACATTCGCCATTTATTACACCATTTATTAAGTTTATCTAGCATCCTCTGCATGTCAGTTTTATTTTCAGCGAGAAGGATAATATCATCAGCATACAACAAGATCGCCAAACTTAATTCCTCTTTTAATTTTACACCACAATCCCAATCATTGATTTCTTTTGCTAGATCGTTTACATATATTGAGAATAATGTTGGTGATAGAACACATCCTTGTTTCACCCCTTGTTTCACATTAAACCAGTCTGTTTCATATTAATTAACTCTAACAGAACAAGATACTTCAGTATAGAGTGATTGTATTGCATGCAACATTTTACCATGCATTCCCAGTGTCATTAACTTAAACCAAAGACAATCTCTTTGAAAAGTATCAAATGCTTTTTTAGCATCGATGAAACAGACAAAGGTTTCTTTATTTGCCATTTTTCTATTATTTACAACGGTATACAGAGTATATATGTAGTTATAGCTTCTGTTTCTTCTGAATCCGTTTTGCCTATCACTCAATAAATTATTTTTCTTCTAGCCAATCTGTAATCCTTTTGTTCAAAATAATAGCATATATTTTACATGGGACAGACAGCAGTGTAATCGGTCTATAATTAAGGGGGTTGTTAGGATTTTCTCCCTTATATATAGGACTTATTATACCCTTGGTCCAATCTGATGGAAAAATACCTTTTTCAAAGGCATATCTAACAATCTTGAACAAAAGATCTACACATGTTTCATTTCGTAATACCTCTTGAAAAACTTGATCAAAACCTGCTGATTTACGTAATTTGGCTTTATATAGAGAGTTTCTGACCTCTTCTCTAGTAATAGGCATATTTAAAGACACACAATCTGGATTCAGAGAATCAGAGGTACTTTCAATGTTTAAACAATTTGTTATGTAATCTAAATGAGTATCATCAAAGTTAGAACCTTCAGGAATATCATTGAACAAATTATCATTGTCTGATCTCCATTTATTTAGTACACTTTGTTTATCAGTTTTTTGACATCATGTTCATCTTTTATTTCCCATGGGATATTAATTTTCTGTCATTCGCAATACCGAGTTTTCCTGTTTTAGTC
This sequence comes from Panopea generosa, assembly GCA_029582155.1. NCBI lineage: Eukaryota > Metazoa > Mollusca > Bivalvia > Adapedonta > Hiatellidae > Panopea > Panopea generosa. The sequence continues at coordinate 40,695,302 of CM055894.1, forward strand.
CAGAAATCTCTAGTGCCATCAGTGTTTTTTAAAATCTTCGTCAAGGGTTTTCTGTTCATCCAGTTGATATTTGCGTTTTTATTTTCTGTTATGTTTATCAAATTGTTTCCGTGCTTGACAATAATCTTATTTTAGTTTTCTTTTAATGGCATTACAGTTTTTCAAAGCCATTGTTCCTCATAAACATGTTCCATATCAATGGCAATTGTTGTCAATGGTTTCCATTGTTAGAAATGGCCTCACTTACTTTTGAAGATACTTGTTAGGTTTGTATACCTGAAAAACATATACAAACAAAATAGTAATACTTGACCGCAAATATATTAAAATATCCTATTTATGTGTAAGTTTAAGAACATTAAATCATATCCACTAATATATTTTTATAAATATAGAAATACAACTTACATCAGAAAAATAGATTACGAACCTTTCATTATAAGGAGTCATCAATTCATTGAACATTTAAATCTACGTTTAGCTATGTTGATCGATACTTTAGGTTAAGCATAAGGGTATTATGGTAAATATATGGTAGCAACATAAATTACTTTAGTACTAAATGCTTTTCTGAAAACGGGACCTATTTAACTCTGAGTTCGTTAGTAAATATGGTGCGATTTATATATTTAAATGAATAAAATCGGCGAAGACGCTGTGTCATTTAAATAAATTAAAATTAAGTAAATCTGAATTCTAAGTTGTTATTGCCATGATGGATTTATTTGCCCTTTAAGTATTGCCAATATGCATGTATATAGCACAAATAACACTACTACAATATTAAATCAATCCGGCTATATATAAGTAATATGTGTCAAAATATTTAACTGGCTTGGTCCATAAATCATCCCCTATAAGGAACGATAAATACTTCATTGTTCAGAACTTAAAGAAATATGCGGAACACAACCGGTAGGTTTGTTACTCTACCGTTGTTAAATGTTATACAGAAAATCTGCATTAGTGTACGCTTCATAACTCTGGCATACATGAAAGTATTTACAATAACTAACTACACATATTGATCGCATAAAGACAAAGTGCAGAACGTCGACGCTAAACTTTAAAATATAATGTCAAGGTCATGCTAAGACGTTGAAGTTATGAAATAATTTCTCTTTCCATGAACATAGCGCATTCAACTATGCAAAACGAGTAATTTTACTAGTTCAGCTGTGACTTCTGGATCATAATTAACATCAGTTATCACAACACTATTAATAATAAGATGTAATTGTTTTCCAGCATGTATTTTGAACATGTTCGGCGGTTATCTGAATTCAACGAATTTTCTTGGTCTATTACGTAACTATATAAATCAAATGCTGACACAAACTGCTTAAAATGAAAGAATACATTCCAAATATGAATAAGGATCTCTAAGCGCTATTCGCTATAAATCAATACCTTTGGATGGAGATTGAACGATATCTGTATACACGTGCTCATTGGCATTACTAGAAACAGTCAGCTCGTAAACCGCACTAGTACCACTGAAATAAATATTTTTGTAAATAAACCGACTATATCTTATATCGAAATTTAAATAACATGTGTATGATTCAGTTGTCGAGTAAAGAGGGTTCATCTATAAACACTATATCATTGTTGTATATAAATGTAAACACGTTATTCGGTTTAATAATATAATTGAATTTACTGTTAGTATTGTTTTATATCATTGAAACATGATTTCAAGGAGGTGACTAGCTTATTTATACCTAAAGTAATACATAAACATACTACATCAGAATCGCATTAAATTAACATATTTCATAATATACGTTTGCCATAAATTTATGCAACATTGCCTTTGTTTTATTTTTGTCATTGTTTTAGTTTTCGTAGTAAAAAAGATATCTCAGCAACATTTACAGTGCAAGTAAAACGGAAAATAGCAATTTTAAAAGTCAGAAAAAAGTCAGTTGTACGTTTTTGAATTGTAATTAAACTCGGCAAAAATGCTGTTTTTGGCTAGTCGCCAACAAGACAGAACGAAACAATGCTGTATCTGGCCTGTTGTTATGACGTTTGTTATGACACGACAAGACGTCAGCACTACAACACACCACATTAATGTGTAGTGTTGATGCCTTTGCACAACTTGTGGTCACGTGAAAACGGTCGTTCTGTCTTGATGTCGTCCTGTCGAGTTGGCGACCTACCGAAACGCTTAAACAGAATTTGTCGAGATTTTGGTGTTGCCTTGTTGGCGCCCTGCAAAATGCAACATGTCATAGCAGCAACCAGTCACCATAATAATATGGAGCAATCCTTTTTATAATATAAAGAGGAAGCCAGTGGTAAAATATAGCCTTTTGCGACAACTATTGTTTTAACTAATGTTTCATAATTATTAAATATTACCATATTTCACCAATTTATCACACAAAAACTTACCTATCTGGTTCATTAAGTGTGATGGCTCCGTCAGTATTTTCTGAAATAATACAAAATACCATATAAAGTTTCAGGAGAAGAGGTAACAGGTTTTAAGTAAACGTGTTTATTTTTACGATAATATTTGATAACGAATACACATACTATAATTATATCACTAATATAATTTGTGAGTTATATTTGTTTACCGCACTAGACATAAGGACGCTCATCAATATGGTTAGCAGCTGTACGTCAATACACCGGTCAAATTGACTGTAACCGTTGTATACGCTCATCAATATGGTTAGCAGCTGTACGTCAATACACTGGTCTAATTGACTGTAACCGTTGTATACGCTCATCGATATGGTAAGCAGCTGTACGTCAATACACCGGTCAAATTGACTGTAACCGTTGTATACGCTCATCGATATGGTTAGCAGCTGTACGTCAATACACCGGTCAAATTGACTGTAACCGTTGTATACGCTCATCAATATGGTTAGCAGCTGTACGTCAATACACCGGTCAAATTGACTGTAACCGTTGTATACGCTCATCAATATGGCAAGCAGCTGTACGCCAATACACCGGTCAAATTGACTGTAACCGTTGTGTACGCTCATCAATATGGTAAGCAGCTGTACGCCAATACACCGGTCAAATTGACTGTAACCGTTGTATACGCTCATCAATATGGTAAGCAGCCGTACGTCCATCCAACTATTTATTGTTTAATCTATCGATGCTTTGTTCAATCGATTGTTTGCTATGTCAGTCGTATGACGAACTTATCGTTGCATTGACCGATAATCTGTTAGAACAATGGTTGGACAGATCGATAGGTTGATGCCATTTAGTGCTGAATAGACTGATCGTCCGAAGAAATAATTATTGTATTGATCGATAGTTTGATAGATAATTGGTTGGATCGATCAACAGTTTAATAAATGCATTGATGTGATGAAGAAACCAGGTTTGGAAGTTGTAAATTAATCAACAAATACTTTAAAATAGAATATAAATAAATTCATTATTGATGTTGTTACAATATATCAAAAATATATTCATTATTTCGATAAGTGGGGGTGAGAAAATGCGTTTTCAATCAATTAATTAATTGAAATGTACAGTTTTATATTCAACTAGATGATGTTAAAATCCAATTTTGTAAACTAAATATCATCATTTAATTAGAGAATTGCAAATTCAAGTCTACCAACCTATAGCGGATACATTGTTGTAATACACATGCTGACTTTTTGGTGAATCCTCCGTGTCTTGGTGACCTTTGTTTCCACCCCTGAAGCATATGCATGCTCCTGAAAAGAATTGAATCATTAACATAGAAATCAGTAGCATGGTGTGTTTGGTGTAGTTGAATGAATGACAACAAATGCAATTAACCGATACAAAAGTGATGCATTGAATTTATATCTTAGACGGGTACAAAGCTAGGCTAGATTTTAAAAAATTATGTTTTGTTTGCCTCCGAGTCTATCTAATTTCTTAATCTGATAACACACGTACACTTTTAAGATGATTTAACCACAAACGTGTTATCAAAGTGTATACATTATATGATGATAAATATTGTGTCTAAGATGAGGTAAAGGTAACTTTTTCACAATAAGCAAAGTGAAATGATCATCTTATAAAAAAGAGAAGATAATCACGTTATTTTACTAAATTAGTATATACAAAGACATACCCATATTATGTCGTCTTTGAAACAAACATACTATAACCAAAACCATTAAACCAAGTGCCAAACCTCCAATAAATGCTCCAATGACTTTCGGTGTGTAATTTGTACCTGAAATAGATAATGACTGAATATCTGAAATAATATGTTGCAGATATTTCAAGTTGCATAATAATTATGTTTATAGTTTTACAAATCGTGTATAATCTATAAACCACTGAATGTCTATTTTTGACGCTTTATTAGTAAAGTATACACGATTTATGATGTATGCATGTAACATCGTATGTCTTTAAACTAAAAGGCTAGTATCCAGCTTCTTATTTTCAATCAAGTATTTTTAAATATCACAATGTAGTAATTAACCTACATTTTTTATATAGTTAAATATATGCTAATGTTGCTTTCTCGTCTGACAAGCATACATTTTATTTATGAGTTTCTTTTTTATCTTTCAAAACACTATATACCATCATTCGTGCGTGTATATTTGTATGCATCTATATTTATGCTATTTTATTACAAACCTGTTTAATCTGTTCAATATTAACGTTAGTCAATGCTACATTCTGTCATGTCAAAACAAAGGCACTATTGTGTTTAAATATATTTTGAGCAGTGTGATTGTCATTTGATATGGGATTCATTTTTCTTCAAAACAGAATACATTCTTATTCATGGAATGACCGAGGTTCATTCTATCATATTAAAGAATGAAAAATGAAAAAGTGCAATATTAATTTCGTAATGAAGTTTGATGTTATTAAATCAGAATAATTCATTCATTAGAGATATCAGCTTGGCACAAATTTTTTTATATTTCTTATTTTGAATGATAGAGCTGCCAATGGGAAAAGGAATAGCAAACCGCCACATATTCAAAATTAATTAATGAAATGCAGCATATCACTGAATAACACGTCAAATACCTGCAGTTTTGAATTCTTCTATTGCAGTTGTGCTGCTGTTTCCAATAGCATTGTGCGCTGATATCCGTATTTCATATATTGTTCCACTAGACAAGCCAGTTAGTGTTGATTTTGAAGCAGGTTCTTTCACTGTTTTAACCATCCATAAATCGTCTGATGTCTTCTTATATTCTATATAAAACGTTTGCACCAAACCACCATTAAAGCCTGGCTTCCAATTGATTGTCAACGACGAATCTGTTGTTAACCGTAAAAAATGACGTACCTTCGTTGGAACTTTTGGTTTATCTGGAGAGAAACAGAACAAATAAGTTAACTTTGATGTATGAGATTTGTTAATTTATTTAGAAATCGGGGATTTTAATTGTACATGCATTTTCTGCTATCGAGATGTATTCTAAGCAAGCATCATCACAACTGATGAGAGGAAATTAGAAAACTTTGAAATAAGTTACTTAAAAGATTGATACTTGTTATTTTCCCCATTCCTTTAAGTTGTAACTTTAGACAAATAAGACAATAACCGTCTTACAGTCGCCATTGTTTACATTCGAATAGTATCTATATATAGTTGGACTATTCTTAACTCATTTTGCCAATTTGCTTAAAGCAAACGACTCTCTGATTTGCTGGCATTGAAGCATTATTATGAAACAACTGAACAAATGTTGTTACTTTAAATGCTAAATGCTAGTGTTCGTATGTGACTTTAATTCCAAGTTCGCCCCCAATGTGTGATAGGAACATACAATTGCTAAAATTAATATTATTCGTTAGACTAATCACATAGCAGAGATCGAGAGTTGTGTAAATTATAGAAATAACAAAGTATTAGAACTGTCAAACATATACAGTTCAAAACTGTAATTTAAATGTGTCTGGGATACAACAGTAACCTTTACTCCTGAAGTGGGGCGGTGGATGAAATGTTATCCATAGCATTTAATGTATCGTTTAAACTGTAACAATATATATACAATATATATATGGCGGGAACGAGGCTCTGCCGGATTCCCGTTAAAACAGTTATCCAAAGGAAAGGAATTTTCTATCCGAACCGAAAAAGGCATGAATTATTTTTTTCTTGCATACACATTGGATACTGATTTTTCATTATAAATTTTACAACGATCTCTTTTAAGACGTTTAATTGTATGATGTACGTCATTTATTTTATACGTAACGTCATCTAGATGGCTCCAACGTCACAGCGAGAGAATTTTATTTCGACCCCAGGGTGAGACGCCGATATCATTATCCGGTATGCAAGAAAATTACGTAAATACGTAAATTGTAAAATACAAACCTTTACGAATTATATTGAACAGATGACTATAGGGTTTGCCTACACCATTGTTTATTTCCAGTTTGTACTGTCCATAATGTGTTTCTTGTATATCTGTAATAGTGAGTTCAAACTGGCGACCATATGATGATATAGTGATGGAGCCATCAGATGTAAGTATCCTCCAGGTGGAATCTCCAGTTAGTTTGGACCAGACAGTGGTTGACGGATTAGGATATGCCGTTACTGTCATACTCAGTGTAACATTGTCATGTAAAGCCTTTGTGATATTTGTCACCGATTCTACGGATTCAGATGGACGTGGTGAACCTAGCAATACATATATATAATTTGGCTTAAATGGTCTTGACATTAACATGTTTAACATATTCTTGCTCTTATACGCTGATGGTATCCTTTTATTTTCAGAATCAGCAGATGAATTACAACAAGGTTGACTTTTATTGGATTCATTTTGCAATGAATCGAAGCTTAAAATAAATACAACAAAAACAAAAATCATTATTTTCCGTATAAGTTGCAATTTGCCGAAAAATATATATTTTACATGTAATAATGTCGTCAGTGATATTGTTAATAGATTTACCTACTTAGGCACATTTTTTACAGTCGGTGGCTCTTTTGCTGAAGCCATTTACACTCTATCAGGTCAAGCACAAAAGGTTATTTTTGAAATGAATAGATATTTATATAAATTTACTTTCATATCGCCGAAGCAAAGTGTAGATCTTTTCAAGTTAATTAAACCAATTTTTAATTACGGGAGTAATATCTGGAGATTGAATGATGGTTAACCCGTTGCAAGAGTACATTTACAGTTTTTAAAGACAACAAAAGGTGTTAACAAATCAACGCAGAATGATTTTGTGTATGGTGAATTTGGCAGACTATCTCTTATTTGTCAACGATATAGAAATATCAAAAATCATTCTGTGGAGAAATATACTGCATGCGTTTTCACTCCGCGTACTGAAAATATTGACGCCAAGTTAGTTCGCGGCGTTACTCGGAGAAATACAGGTAAGTGGGATTGTGTGATTTCACGTTTTCAGTATATGTACATAAAAATATGTTTGGCATAAATTATTGTAATACATGTACAGGGAGAATATACTTGCGTATTTATTTTGTGCACCTGCATAAACTGCGTTTATCAAATGTTGCGTATCACGAAACTATTATACTTTAAATTAGAAGTCGATATGTAGATTAAAATGTCGACTAAATATTTGCGATGACAATAAAAAATAATTTAAAATAACATATTACATTCATTTAAAAGAAATGTTTTGCCATTTGATACTTTTACATTTAGGTCTTCACTGTCACAACGACCCCAAAACGCCTCTCACCGTTGATTCAAGTGGGAAAGCTATCAATTACTTGCGGAGATGGATGTACTTTAGTACTGTATAACCTTCCAAGATCCCAAGGAAGATCGAGTGGTTAGGTTAACTAATCGCCTGTTAGCCCTCTATTGAAACAGACCTTTAAAAGGACACAATACACAAGTGATTTATACGTACTGTATCAATCCAATCCGCTATTTCAAAATACCGTAATCTATTTTATACGTAAATTGTTCACCACTACAGGAACATAGTTACATAGTAAATATGAAAAAGAGTAATAATAACGCTCTATAAAGGGAACAATCAAAACAAAAAAGTCGATCTCAATAGTTTTAGAGCAATATCCCCATGCTAAACTGTATTATAACTACATGAGAAGGTTTTACTAATATTATAGAAAATCCGACAAACTCAAGTTTAACTCATTTAAAATTCATCCCAGAAAAGACATACATACATACATACATACATACATACATGTGGACTGTGAAATGACCTTGTCTGGTTTCTTGTGGAAAGGAGAACCAGACAGACTCTGGTTTAACGCAAGCAAAAATTTCAAACACGTTTATAATTATTTTAAAAGCAGACGTATTTATTCCTCTATTATATAATTTCAGTATGAGAATGCAATGAGACACGTGCTCGAATGCTTGTTTGACGTAAAAAATACTTGTATATTGTTTAGACTTTTTTTACAAAAGACATACTTTTAGTTATTTCAAAATGGTACACAAGATTGCTTGTATTCACAACTTTCATGAGATTGAATTTCTTCAACACAGTGTTTAAAAAATCAATGTACTGCGCAACGTTTTATCTACCCTGTGGATGGCTGGAAAGTGTTTCCACGCCATAACTTTAGTTTTCAAAAATATTTTGGTGATATTTTGTATAATATACCTGACAAGCAAATAAGATTGGATTGGGTGTCAATATAAATGTTACTGTCTACAATGTATTTATAAAAAATAACAGTACTGTAAAGATAATGAAATCTTTGGAAAATATTACGTTAATCCAACGTTATTATTGTTATATTTCAAATAAAGAAAACTTTATAGTATTATACTTACATCTGACAAAGAGCTGTTTGTTTCCAGACAACGCAGGGATGTCATTGTATTGGTTAGCACCAGTGCATATATATGTCCCTGCATCTAAACATGATGCCTTCATTAGTGTAAATGTTATCTCCTTAGTGCTATATTTAGCCAGCTGTTGCCGTCCGTCTTTTTGAATTGTCATAGTGGCACCTGGATTACTGCTGACTACACATCGGAAGATTACAGAGTCATTCTCATCTACTGTCACAGTGTTTCCATTAACACCCAGTACTTGGAAACTAATTATGGATGCCTTGTCTGGGAACGAAAGTAAAGATATAATAAAGTATAGATACATATGATTATTCCATTTTTGAAAGTTATTAATTAGTATGAATATTACATATAACTTGCCCTAAACAATTCTGTAAGGAATCAATTAATCATAACAAAGTTCATGCTCAAAACAAATCCAGCATTTATTTAATTAATTATAATATACTTCTGGCCAGTCATTTTACGGATTTATAAAGAGCTACTTACACTGTACATCTATGACAAACTGCTCTGAATCAGTCCCATTTATATTTGGTTCCCCTGTTAGGTCCATAACGTTGTTAGCTGTACATGTATATGTATCTGCATCACTATTCTGAATAGCTGAAATAATCAATGGATTACCCGTCCATGTTCGACTGTCACGTGACCTAGTCCATGTATAGTATGTTATAGCAGGTAATCCAGGCGTTACAGGACAGTGTAGGTTCAGGGGAGAATTTTCCTCTTTCGCTTGATTTGAGATGGATCCTACTACCGGTTTATCTGAAATTTAAATCGTTCTATGGGCAGTGATTTCTTTTTTTTTTGGAAAGGGTATGACGCCAACACATTGCAAGTTATATGTAGCATATCCAGTTTTACTGGAGGAGGAAGACCTCAGTCTGAGTAACACCACCATCCTTCCGCAATTAACTGGTAAACTTTCTCACATAAAGTTTCTGGAGCGAGTGGGACTCAAACCTAAGACCTGGATGGTGATAAAAATTGGTAAAAAATGTATTCATTTTTGGCATCGACTGTAATTTTTAAAGCATGATCATTTAAAAATTGTAAATTACTAAAATTGCGATAATAGATGGATTTATATAGGTATAATGATAAAATGTACGTATAGGACATTGTATATTTGTACACCACTTGATGAAATTCAACTGGCAATAATGCAATAAATTGAATTTTGCAGTTGTTTTTGTTGATAAGGATGATATCATATACACCACCATTCACTTATCTCTAAGACATGTTAGGGGTTTCAATATCAAACAGGCAATTACGTTGTGACTAGGCTATTGATATTGAATAAGCTTTTACTATTAATTGACAATTTGAAATATTATATTCAAAAAATGTATTAAAAGGCAAATTTAAAATTTAATGTAGATTGATTTTACAATAGCAATGTTATGATTGTTTGTATTCACATATTAATTAAACATTATCAAACATGGTTTAGAATAATTAATGAATGTATTATGTGGTATGATAATAGTTACTGTAGTAAATATAATTCCTTAGTAATATGTTTTATGTTAGAGAAATGTTACTAGATAATACGCACACAGAACGTCCACGGTAATAGTTGTAGAGTTACGTCCTGTAACACCCCCACCAAATGTTGTGTCCATAGTGTTTTCAGCATGACATGTCTGTGTCCCAGCCTGTTCTCGTGTAATACGATCTATACTCAATGTGTGTGATGATGAGGACACTTTACCAGACCAGCGATAACTTGACGTGGCAGGTTTACTGATGAATGAGCATGTCACTATAAAGGACTTCCCTTCTTGTACACGTAGAGGTGTGGTTACTGTTACTGAGCCACTGTTACTGTAGTGATACACCAGGGTGGGTTCGGATGGGCCATCTGGTAAAAGCATTGAAATACAACTGACATATTATAATAAACATATACAAACTATTCTGTGGACCGACGGGTTTGTGTTAACCAAATACATGCATATATTGTAATTAACATCTTCAAATTAACTGTAGAAAATAATAAAATACAAAAAAATATTAACGATATTATTGGAAGGAAAAGTAACTCTAGTATCACATTAGGCATACTGCAGAAATAAACATATGCATATGTATTAGCGATCTTAAATCCCCATTTTGCATTAACGTTCCAATAATATATCTAAAAGTTTGAGTTAAACTTTACATTTTATTTCTTTCGTACAATCAAAATTTGAACAAGATGAATGTATATCACACATGTTGACAAAAGGAACGACTACACCAAAAGGACGACTACACCAAAAGGAACGACTACACCAAAATGACGACTACACCAAAAGGACGACTACACCAAAAGGAACGACTACACCAAAAGGACGACTACACCAAAAGGAACGACTACACCAAAAGGACGACTACACCAAAAGGAACGACTACACCAAAAGGAACGACTACACCAAAAGGACGACTACACCAAAGGGAACGACTACACCAAAAGGACGACTACATCAAAAGGAACGACTTCACCAAAAGGACGACTACACCAAAAGGAATGACTACACCAAAGGAACGACTACACCAAAATGACGACAACACCAAAAGGAACGACTACACCAAAAGGAACGACCAAAAGGAACGACTACACCAAAAGGACGACTACACCAAAAAGGAACGACTACACCAAAAGGACGACTACACCAAAAGGAACGACTACACTAAAAGGACGACTACACCAAAAAGGAACGACTTCATCAAAAGAACGACTACACCAAAAGGAATGACTACACCAGAAGGAACGACTACACCAAGAGGAAAGACTACACCAAAAGGACGACTACACCAAAAGGACGACTACACCGAAAGGAACGACTACACCAAAATGACGACTACACCAAAAGGAAAGACTACACCAAAAGGACGACTACACCAAAAGGAACGACTACACCAAAAGGACGACTACACCAAAAGGAACGACTACACCAAAAGGAACGTCTACACCAAAAGGACGACTACACCAAAGGGAACGACTACACCAAAAGGACGACTACATCAAAAGGAACGATTTCACCAAAAGGACGACTACACCAAAAGGAATGACTACACCAAAGGAACGACTACACCAAAAGGACGACTACACCAAAAGGAACGACTACACCAAAAGGAACGACCAAAAGGAACGACTACACCAAAAGGACGACTACACCAAAAGGACGACTACACCAAAAGGAACGACTACACCAAAAGGACGACTACACCAAAAGGAACGACTACATCAAAAGGACGACTACACCAAAAGGAATGACTACACCAGAAGAAACGACTACACCAAGAGGAAAGACTACACCAAAAGGACGACTACACCAAAAGGAACGACTACACCAAAAGGACGACTACACCAAAATGACGACTACACCAAAAGGAACGACTACACGAAAAGGACGATTAAACCAAAAGGAATGACTACACCAAAAGGAATGACTACACCAAAAGGAACGACTACACCAAAAGGACGACTACAACAAAAGGAATGACTACACCAAAAGGAACTGACTACACCAAAAGGAACGACTACACCAAAAGAACGACTACACCAAAAGGAACGACTACAACAAAAAGAACGACTACACCAAAAGGACGACTATACCAAAAGGGACGACTACACCAAAAGGACGACTACACCAAAAGGAATGACTACACCAAAAGGAACGACTACACCAAAAGGACGACTACACCAAAAGGAACGACTTCACCAAAAGGACGACTACACCAAAAGGAACGACTTCACCAAAATGACAACTACACCAAAAGGAACGACTACACCAAAAGAACGATTACACCAAAAGGAATGACTACACCAAAAGGAACGACTACACCAAACGGACGACTACACCAAAAGGAACGACTACAAAAAAAGGACGACTACACCAAAAGGAATGACTACACCAAAAGGACGACTACACCAAAAGGAACGACTACACCAAAAGGACGACTACACCAAAGGGAATGACTACACCAAAAGGAACTGACTACACCAAAAGGAACGACTACACCAAAAGGAATGACTACACCAAAAGGAACGACTACACCAAAAGAACGACTACACCAAAAGGAATGACTACACCAAAAGGAACGACTACACCAAAAGGACGACTACACCAAAAGCACGACTACACCAAAAGGAACGACTACACCAAAAGGACGACTACACCAAAAGGAACGACTACACCAAAAGGACGACTACACCAAAAGGACGATTACACCAAAAGGAACGACTTCACCAAAAGGACGACTACACCAAAAGGAATGACTACACCAGAAGGAACGACTACACCAAAAGGAACGACTTCACCAAAAGGGCGACTGCACCAAAAGGAATGACTACACCAAAAGAACGACTACACCAAAAGGACGACTACACCAAAAGGAACGACAACACCAAAAGGACGACTACACCAAAAGGACGACTACACCAAATGGAACGAATACACCAAAAGGTACTACTACACTAAAAATGAACGAGTACACCAAAATTAAAAAAATAAATGTTATAACATTTGTTTCACACTATGTTATTTATAATGATATTGGGAAAATATTATTGGTGACCGTGCAAAGTAATTTAATAGAGTTTTAAATGATGGTTTTAAATAAATAAATAATCTGACATCCTCAAATTATAAACTGGTTAAAACACAGTTCAAACAAAACCAATTATTTCCATATACTGTATTTGAATTAACCCCTTTTTATCAAACTGTTATATATGGAATGGGTTCGGAACTAAACTTCTTTCTACATAATTTATATCAGTGTTTAAAAAAGAAATTCATGAATTATCGGGGTTAAAACAAACTTCATTATATCATATAACATAAGACCATCTTTAGAAAATGTTCAATCTCAGTAGCTACTACTTACACAGTACACTGAATGTGACTGCAGCAGAATTTACACCAGGTACACTTCCTCCGCCAGTCGGTCTCATATCATTACTGACTGTGCATGTACGTGCCGTATCCATCTGTATATTTGTGACGGTCAATATGCCACTGGTTCCCAGCTGATTGGTCCATTGGTATGATGGTGAAGGGTTACCAGACGATAAACAGAATATCTGGAAGTAGTCTCCCTTTACTACACTCACTGGGTTGCTGGTAGTGATAATAGGTCCAGCAGTGTTGTTGTACTTCAGAATTGGTAGAGTTGGAGGAACTGAATGTATATACATAAATACACATACAACTGTTTGTATTATAACACATATATACACAAGTTTTTTTACATGCATTATGTAAGGCATTTAATACATGATCGGCGCACAGATATAGAATCAAATTAAAATAATAGTGCCATATAATATTGTATTGTTTAGCTCTGAAACTAGAAAGGACATAACAGGCCATCAATATCCCCGTGCCGGTGCAAGGACGAGATAATAACACATATTAACACAACACAACGGTCGTGATAGCGGTAATGTATATTCATCTCATGTTATTAAAATTGATGATGATGATGGATATTTCTACAGAAAATTGTATAAGTACGTTTCTGTGAAACAAGATCTTCACTGAAAGTTTGTCAAACAATATCTTAACTGAAAGTTTGTCAAACAAGATCTTAACTGAAAGTTAGACAACCATTAATTGAAACTGATATACCACCTTCTCTTATGGCAAAAGTAAGTTTAGACTTATCTCGACCGTACCCAAAATCATTGTTGGGTAACAATGGCTAAATATGACCTTGAAGAAAGTGTATTTAATATAATGATAAGTCATGATCGAACAGCATACAATTTCCTTACAAAGTCAGAACTTTGAGACTGTAATAATAAATATATATCGTATAAGCTTTTGTAATCCGTGACTATATTTTACCGAATAAATTCAAGTAGTTCATGCGTTATTGCTTTGTTTTAGAAACATGTAAACAGCATAAATATATAACGTGAGAGTGTGTTTGCTTGGATCGCAAATATCCCATGGTAGAATACATGTATATATATAATGGATTTTGGGCAATTGCCACAAATCAGCAGTTTAAACTTCTAGTCATTTGTAAAAATTAAAAACAAAGTGACATTATTACTAAATCGTCTATAGGCATCATAAATGCAAATAGAACGCCTATCACATATATGCCCTTAGGCATGAACGAAATGATATTTCAAAACTCAGATTCATTGACACCACTTCTTGAAATTCATAAAATTACTAAATTTACACTTTGCGATCAATTTAGCTAACAAAATTCCAACCCGTAATTTGTGCCATGGTAATATGAGTGTGTTTTATAAACAATAAAATTATACATAATAATTAGGACGTTTAAACAATTATTATAATTGTACTTGTATTTTAATTTGCTTATTAAAAAGTTCATTATGTTTTGTTTTTTTTAATTATGGGGATTTAAAATTAATCAAATTGAGTGAGTTTTGAGAAATAAGGGACACATGTAACATAATAACATTTTTACAGATAATTAATTACTTTGATTTACTTAACAATTGATTGATTAAACATTAATTAATTGTATATGCTTATGCATACCTCGCTTAAGTCAGATGCACTCAAATGCTGACCATGTAAGATTATAGATCTACTAGTGCGTGCAGCTGATGCACTTTAATATTTATACGGAAGTGGTAGATATTGCTTATCAATATTTGGTACATTAGGCTTAGGAAATATAAACTTATGGACACATTATTACTTACATGGTATTTCAATATAGTGCATCGGACTTGGAAGATAATAGAGAGAGAAATTAAGATTGAACACATTGATTGATCGAATGAATATTCAGCGTCATTTTATGCCATCGAGGGATAACAGACGATCAGTTAACCTAACCACTGTTTCCTGGGATTTTGAAAGATTAACCAGTACTCGAGCACACCCCATCGCCTCATATTACAATATATCCATATTCCGAACCACGATCGAAACATGTCCATACTTTTGAAGATGTGCTCAAGACAAGCAAAACTAACCAAAAATGTTTATTCAACAAACAAGATTACAAATACTTGTACTTACACAACACCTGAAGTGTAATTGATGAAGAGTTAGAACCAGTCACAGTGTCACCAACTGTGGGATCCATCTGGTTCTCTGCCGTACATGTATACACACCGTTGCCTGATGTCTGTACACTATTAAGTGTCATTGTCGAACCAACATTCTGTGAGTTTCCCGGATACCTCCAGGTGTATTTGGTTGGTGGTGGATTACCAGTGGTGGATGTGCACCTGATTGATAGGTTGGAATCTTTGATGACTTTAATAACTCCAGATACTATGTTGTTAGTCATACGGAATTGGGGTGCCGATGGAGAATCTGATAGTATAAACAAGTTAACAGTTTATCTTAAGTTTTTGTATCAATATATGATACTACAGAAGAGACTAAACAGTGTTCATATGTACTATTCCAGAAGTAATAATTCGATAGTGATAAAACAAGAGGTCAAAAGTGAATGAGGACCCTCACCTGGTTGCATTTGCATTCTTAAAAATGCCCCTTCGTGACCATTTATTGACGTTTACTCTGCCCGTTACTGGATCATCACATCGTTGAGAGTATGGGTTTGAAAATCATTATGTCAGAAAAGTCACCATTTGCTTGCGGAAGGACGGTGATGCATGTTGATTTTTTTTTACTTCATGAGTTGAACTTCAAGCTCATGATAATCAAATGTACATTAAACAAATGGACATAGCTTATATAAATAAGATATGTGAGTCTGAAAATAATTAGGCAATATATGTTTAGGTTTATGAACGGATGTTTAATAAAACGTAATACAATCTTTAAATAAGGAGAATAACTCATGTCAATGAGTATGAATATCGACAACTGTGTGGTGTCCTTAAGCAAGACACATTCTTACGCATGTACTTAGTACTGTTCCACCCAGGAAAACATCGAATGTGATTTGTTGTAATAACTTGATTCACAATCGAGGTATTATAAATATTCATGTAAATCAATACATGTGCAGTTGAATCCCAGCAACATGTTTTATTAGCAGCAGTGTGTAAAGCACTGATATAATCAGTCATCGATTGTTCGAGCTATTGCGCTTGTTTTATTTAGATTACACGGTTTACTTAAGTCCATAACTAAGTTAAATTAAAACCCGAGGAACAGAGTTTCAATCTCATATACTGTCTAGATGTAAGCAATCATATACATACAATAAATACTCAGACAGTAATACTTTAAAGTTATTAATCGGGTGCTGATTAATATAAAATTTATAGTTAAAATATGCCATAACTCATGCACACTTTAATATGTGAAATTGAATTTTTAAAACGCAATCACATGCAAGTAGTTTCTTTGAAAAATGGATTGTGAGATTTGAACGTACCCAAGTGGTAACGGGACTAGATAAAATAGGAAGAGTTAACACTCTTATTTATTGCATGGGTAAAAATGGAGACGAAATGTCGATGTATGCGACAAGTTCAAAATTTAAGAAACGTCATATTTGAACGGGCAAAATTCAATACGAGGTGCAGGGCGAGACTGTAGTTACATTTGTGACAACCCTGAATTCCCTCTGCAAGGTAAAATGATACACGTACTTTCTTATGTGTGTCTGGAGTAGATAAACGTAATAATGCTCGCTCTGATAGCAGGGTTTTTATTCTGTTGTAGTCTCAAATAATCATAAATGTTGACTTATGTTTTATCAAAAAAATATATATAATAACAACAACCAATAGGACACTGTTCGTTATATTTTATATTAAAAATGTTCACTTATTCACAAAAGTGATCGAGTTAAACTTTTTTTTCTCAGAATATTAATTTATTAAATAAATAGCGGCGGTATTGGCCTGTAGTCAGAATAATATATCAATTTCCAGATTTAAACGACGGCTACACAAAAGCTTCTGTTGAAAGAGTATGAACACGTCTATTGAGTAATGATTAAACTCAATTCAAAGTAAAAAGCTGAACGATAAAGAGTACACGATTGCTAATTACATTCTTCCTAATTTGTTTAACATCGGATGGGTCATGAAAGTCATGAAGTTATTAAGTAAATAAATATTGCCGTAGTTTGGTTAGTTTATACTGATTTATTTTAGTTCGATTACGATGAAGATCAGAGCTTATGCGAACCGCTCTCGAATCCGCTTCCTGGGTAGAACCAGTACTGATTGTTTTCTTATGAGAGTCATCGAGTCGAGCTGGGGATCGAACCCGCAAACTCTGGCCAGAGCGGCCAGAGCGGCCAACACTCGATCCATAACTATACCGCCCCGCTTCGTCTGGTTGAAGAGGTGGTATTGAAATGTTCTGATTCGGAGAAATAAAATATTTCAATAAACATTTTAGGCGATTCATTTTTTAACTGTGCCGTTTGTTCTAACCCCCGGTTGTGGAGAATAAATCGTGGTGATATAAAGGGCTTCGTCGTGACAATCCTAAATGAGTGTATGAACGTTTAAGTGGAAGTTTCATGCCCGTTATGAGGAAGAATGCCTGGTACCATGTATGCGCGGACGCTGTAAAATCGACAAAAGAACAACTGTTTGAAACACAAGTTTGATTAATAATAATTGGATGAATATTATAAAAAGTCATATTTCTGATAATTCGAAGGCACCAAAGCATCAGAAACTGACTTATGTTTGAATCTTACATAGTATGTTGACGTTCAGCTGCGTAGATTGTGTTCCAGATATTGGATGAGAAGACTGACATTTACAATTTCCACTTTGATCACGTGATGCTGACCATGTTATCTCCTTTGCGACTGTCCTGCCAGAACTTTTATCCTGAACCTGACCACTGTAACATGTCCACGATAGCGTGGCTTTAGGATTACCTCCTGTTATGGAACATGATAAGATTTGAGGAACATTTTCTATCACGTTGTAAACACTACCACTGCTGTAACCCTGTATTACCGGGGGACCATCTGGTGTAGCTGAAACAGAAGGAGAACACTATTACACTTGCTGTGCCGCCGAGTGGCGTTGTAACAAGAGCATTCGTAATTTTGACTCACGTTAGCTCCAAAAATATTATGTGAAATAGTTTGCCAGTTACATTTTCGGAAGGACGGTATTACTACACAAATTCACTCTTAGATATAAAACTGGATATGCAATATATTATCTGAAATTGTGTTAAACCCCCATTCAAAATGAATGAAACCATAAAGGATATAGCACCATTAGAATACACACATTTGAATATTCTTGGAGACTTCTATGTATTTCATCAATTTTTAATGTATAACTATATTTGTATACTGTTTTGTCATCAGCATAGAGAACACTTTAAGAGAATGTGTAATATACCCCAATTCATCAATATATATATATTAAGTAGAAATAGTAAACGCATAAGAACATCCACTGGAGTATCACTGATATAATTTTAACATGATGGATACATAATTTTCAACTTTTATCTCCTATTGTCTATTTTACAAATATAAATAGAAAACTATCAACGTTGTATTTGCGAAAGTTTTAATTTATATAGTAAAAGTTCATGGTAAAACGTTTTTATCAGCCAACCTATTTACCTGTAACAATATTGTTTTCAGGCTTGAACAAAATCTTATGGCAGGAATGTATATTTTTCCCAAATCCCGATGAGTTTCATGAATTTTACACTTGAGCAGATATATCGAATTTATATTTAAAGTGATTGGTTAATTATTTCAGAAAGGTAGGAAGGAAAGAAATAGGCATATAGTTACTTCTTTTTACATAGGAAGGACACACAGCTATTTTCATGAGTCTGAAAAAAGCACTGCGCTATACACTACTGTTACATACTGAAGCAATCATTGCTGTAATATAATAGCCCTATAACCTAGCAATTTCCGGACCAAGTCTATCAAGACCGGTTGATACGAGTATATCAAAAAAAAAATATTTTCTTCAAAAGGAGTAATAAGTGGTTGTATGTCAAGATATAACGTTTAATCAGATGTAGAAGGCGTAACACATTGCTCTTTTCTGTAAGAAGCAGTTATATCGATAGTTCTATTAAAACTAATAAGATGTTTGTTTAGACAATTAAGGTTATTTAAAAAATTTAGGTAAGACTGTCAGGGTTTCTAACATTTGATATAGTCTTCAGATTGTGTCAACAATAATAAGGATATTTTTTTTCTTTTTATTACATTATTATAAAAATATATTTTAGCCTGTCTTATAAACGACGTAACTGTATTGCGTTGCATATTATACCATTAGCCCTATTGAACTTATTATAATCATCATAACATTATCCCGGCTGAGTATGTCGTTTTAAACATTCAGACCTTGAATTGATAAAAAGAAATAATACTCTTAATGTTTTACAATACAATATTGTCAGGTTAATCTTCACCACCGGAGTAGAAATTTCGACATCGGTATCAAAATCACGGATGCGTAAGGAAAAGGATAAATAACCCGAATTCGTCGTGCACTAATTTTCAGATGCGTAAAGTACATATGTTCAAATTATTTCATAAACTATTGATTAACTTGAAATGAAGAATGAGACATATAAAATGTTGGAAAGATATATCGCGGATGTTGTTGCAGGAGCACACACGTGCAGTCGGAATGCTCCAAGCCGGCGTGTCAAAATGACCGGTGCGATGTTATTAATTACTTGTCGGTTATTGATTAAAAACATGTCCGAAAATGTGACTTGCATGGAAATTAAAAAGTTCAACGGCAGACGTCACGTTATGTTATGTTATGTTATGTTATGTTATGTTAGGTTATGTTCATTTACGTTATGTTATGTTCATTCATCAGTAACAGACGCTAAGGCATATTTCTACCAATGTTTAACTAACATTTCGTTACCTAAAGATCCTTACATGGTGGTGAAAAGGCCAATTGCATAGGTATGTCTCTTTCGCAAACTAAAGGTTACCGTGGTTGTTTGTCAAGTAAACAGTAAGTTAAAAGGCTTGAACTTAAAACATTTGACTAGCATGTTTAACCTTCATTTCAAACCTTGTTATTTCAAAACAACAGTAGACGCAAAATAATGTTTTTCAAATCTGGGTAGGGTCTGAGTAATAATCTTAAATTCAGACCGATTTTCGTTTAGGACCAAAAAAGATACTCCTTTTCGTTTTTGTTTGGTGAACATTTTTTTAGTCGTAGAGCCTACTAAAATGTGTGACGAACGAACTTTAACCAAACTTTCTAAGTATAAAAGGGTAAATGGTAATGTCTAAAATTATAATGAAGATATGCTACTCATCCCCTCGAGTCTCATTTATTTAGAAACGGTTCATTTAGAGTGTATTCGTATAGTAACTGATATGTAAACTTACTAAAATACAATTTTCTAAGTGTAAAACGGGCCATAACTATACTTAAAACAAAAATAAATACTACCTTTTATGGTAGTGAAGATTTATTGCTGTATGGCTAATAGTTACTATAATATGAACTAGATACCATCCTCCAATATTTCAAAGCATAATCGCTTATTATGTAATAACAGCACGATCACCAGATGATAGGCGATCACTATCGGGATACAGACCCTTTACACTTACGCTTAGGTTTATAGCGTGGATCTTATTGGAGAGTAAGAAAAATGTACCGTCCCTTTAGAAAAATATGGTAGTGTAAAAGACATGTTCATAGATGCTATACGTATTGTATTTATTAACAATATTTTACAAACGTACTGAAGCAATTTATAAAAAGCTGTTGAACTTTGAAATTCACAATACACGCTGCTCATATTTTAATGTTTGTGCCTCTTCCAACTTGTTTTGATTATGTTAATTAGTATACTTCTTTGTTTTATGAATGTTGCAGGTTTCCTTACAATAGAGATTGACCATTTGAACTAGAAACACGACTGCTGAATACCTAACAAACGTCATGGCTTAATCTGGTAGAAACCTTCTTTGTGAGAGTTTATCTGGCCGATGGCGGTAAGCGCAATACTAAGTGGTTTAAAATAAAAACAATTTGTGTTTCATTCGCTGTCACCTAGGGTTAGTTTCATACATTTTAACTGATCGTTTCATGTGATATGAAACTGAAAAGAACATGTACAATTTTAAGTGATATATGAAATATTTGCCACATGAAGGGATTGGATATATTTGTTGATTTTGAGGACTACCTATTTGGAGTTGACAGTGTCCGATATATTGAACTAATAATTAATGAACATTACATTTTGGTATGCATTTTTCAATGATCAATTTTACAACACTATTGATAAATACGTGTTAAAATACGACAAAGCGCGTACGTCATCGGACTTGCTGCATAATTTTCACAAGAAATGCCAATTTCAACACACGCCACTTGTTGATATTAAATACTGCTTTATCATCCCACATTATATCATATATTTGTAAGAGTTGTACGACACATTGATATTTGCATAACTTACGCAATGATTTAAATCCATGCAATTCATTTCGATTACTTGAAAAGAACATGTCTGTATGAATGTAATCAAATCAAATACCAGCAAATGTGATATCGGGTGTTTCCGAAGTGTATTGTGTGTTTGTCAGTGTTGGGAAGTCCATTCCACACTGAAATGTCACAGGTGTATCCACATCGCCAGGAAACTGTGTGTACCGAGGTAGTGAGAGTGTAGACATGTAGATTCTCTCTTGGTCTGAACAGCTGCCTGCCTGGTCACTACTAGATCCATCTGTTTGGTACCGCTCACGTGATCCATCATTCTGGAAAATATCCAGGAAATAAGAAAGAGGATAGGGGATGAAATTCATTTTCAAATGGAGAATATAAATGAATGGATAAAATAGATATGACATGTGAAATTCTCACTCTATGATTATATTTATTGCATACTCCAGCCCACAATGTCTTAGCTACCAAATGTAAAAAACTCCAGAGTCACCTTTGGGGTCATATCACACACAACACAAAATTTTACCACACTCCAAATTTCCACTCTAGGCGTGACGTCGTCCAATTTCTTTATCATTCAAATTCGCACTTGTTATTTTAAAAGTGCGCACAATAATTGAAGGTTTATCGATAACGTCGAAGTTTTAAATGACGTTCGTACATGATCTGAAATTACGTCCACTGTTATTTCATAACATTTGGCACGATATTGAGGAAGATGTCTGCTGTCTGCTGTCAAAGGCAATATTTTTTTTTAATGGCGTCTTATTTAAAAGTCCCCCGTACTTCCAAACTCGCGTTACTATGGTACCGTTTGCATGAACTTAACAATGACTGAAAGTTGATTTGATGTTTTATGACAATAGAAGATGTGTCGATCTATCCATTGATACCACTGGTTTGCATGTGACACCCTTAATACAAAAATGACAATGTCATCCTATTACTTGTGGGACATACCTCGTATTGTCAATAATAGTTTAATACAGACAGCATATTACTTATTGTAGCACTGAGGGTATTGTCCCCCATTATCGATTGTGTTGCGCGTGGTCCATTGGTAGAGCACCATCCGCTACGGCATTTAGAAGAAATGAACACACTTATATACACTTCAATTTGATTTCAAGATTTCATTTCCAATTTCTTGAATTAAAATCAATTTTATAAAATTACTTTATAATAGACCAAAAGAAAATGAACCTATCACAGTCTCTTGTATAAACCTTTTATATAAATTGTCATGTATTTTTCGCTGATCATCTTTGTTTTCAGATGGTTCTGACCAGTATGCGTTACCAGTATGTGTTACGTATATTCAAATTCAACTCAATGTTACCTGTTTATAGTACCAGTTAAAGGTAGGAGTAGGATAGGTACAGCTGGTGGTCTTACATGTGAAAGTCACTGCAGTTGTAGATAAGTCCTGGTCCTGGGTTGGTACACTGCTGTATGTCACGCCTGCTGGAGTGGCTGAAATAGTCAATAATACTTATGCTAATAGTATACGAAGTGTGATTGTTCGCTGAAAATACTTTTAACAGCTGATCTAAAAAAATGTATATTTGACATACTTACACAAGTGGTGTTAAGCATATGCATCTAAACCGAGAGGTATTGTGTGTATTGTCATGAAATTACAACTAATACTGAAAATAGTTTTAAAGAAGTTTTGATTGCCTATTACCACAGCAATCGCATTCACAAGAGTCACCAAGGATTAAGTTGAAATGTTTAGGAGGCAGGCAGTTTTAAATTGGTTATTTTTAAATATAAATTAAGAACATTGATGTATGTATGTGCACTGATGCATTTACATGTGTTATGTATTTTATTTAACTAGGGTATGAAATTTGTTTTTGATTTTTAAACATTTGGCTCAGTTTTTTATCGTCTTTTGTCGTCGGAATTTGGTATGATGCATTAAGCTCTCTCAAATTTATACAAATCATGACCGTGTGGTTAAACTTAGTCTCGCCCCAGTGGTGTTTCTTTTTTTTTTTAAAAAAATAAAAAAAAAACTTCTCCGTGCAAGGCAAGTAGTATAACCTAATCAATGTCGCTCAGATTTGTTCAAGCCATAACCTTAGGGTCAAACTTTGCCCGCCCCGCGATAAATGTTCATTTAAAAACTATTAAAAGTCAAAACAATATTTTAAATAACTAATGATACTTATTCATTATTTCAAGCATCGTAATGTCTGAAATATTGTTACGGTGAGACTAGGTCCGTTAAAGGGGATTTAATAAATGCCAAGTAGGGGTCCAACTAGGGATACAATTGTGAAATCTTAATAATTTTGATCGCAAGAAATGATGAAACAAATACGTTCATATTTGGTTTAAATCATCCTTATGGAAAGGGTTTTGAATTTAATAGAATAAAGAGTCTTGAATCAATTTGGGTTGCAGAAGGGTTTTTAATTTTTACTAGTTTTTATTATTGTAAAACAGTTAATTTTCTTTTTAGCTCATACTTTAGGAATTATTTCAATCATCCTAACTCTGGAACATTGTTTAGTTTTAATAGTTAAGGCTAGGTGATCAACATAAGATTTAATATCCATAAAAAATAAGCATGGGATAAAAATGAAAAACTATAAAAAAAAAAATAAATAAAGAACCTACCAGCCAAATTCATTTATATCATTCCTAACATTAGGCATTTTAAATGTGTCCAATTAAAAGGGCTAGGATATATAAGCTCCCAGTAAGGGGCAAAGTAGCAAAGTAGAAATACTATGGGAAAATTAAATTATCTAAATCTTAAATTCCGAACAAACGCAATACAAAATATGATACAATGTTACTTAATAAACAAAGCATGATGGTCTTGACCTTTCAGAAAGTAAACAATTGATACTAGAAATTGATTCGTTATCAGCTACATGTATATTCTTTGTATTGAATTAAGTTAACTGTAGATCAAGACAATAAAAGCCTGAGCGACCTAAATAATTATATTAATTAGTCAATCTAATGATACTGGCTTGAAGATTCTATCAGTCTGTGTTAAGTAGCAATAAGTGAAGGACCAAATAGAAAACTCCAAACTCAATACTTTTGTAATCGACACTCCATTTCTGCGACTCGACTCTCAAATCGTACGACTTTTTAATCATTTATTCCAATATAAGTTTACATTATACTCGTATATACGTATTTTAGTATTGCTCCAAAATATAGTTCTCACTATAATATCATATCACTCAATCATTCTAATATTTTCCGAGAGCGTATATTTCTTAGTAACAATTGTCTAAGTAGTATTGTTGTTCTAAAGGAAAATAAGTAGTAAATTAATGTCATGTTCTTCAAATTATGATTTCTCTTTAAGGAATACCTTTTTTTCTTACAACAATGGACAACAAACGATCGCTTTCGAACACATATACATGTATATAAAACACCTATATCAAATGATAAAAAGAAATAGAGAACAGACATATTTTAATTTGCTGTTATGTGAGAGTGCTCGACAACAATATTAGGATTCATTCATGCCACGTTTATTAATAACTTTTTATATAATAATAGTAAATGCTATCCATGAAAGTTCAATAATTATTAAGATCTTATCTAAGCTTTTCAAATGGATAGCAATTAATTGTAAGATTATAATAAATATAGTCTAACCGTCATTCATTAGAGAGAAAGAAGAACATAATGTGTTTGCTCTGCGACTACTTAACAGCACTATCACTTACAATAAACTACAAGTTGTAAACTTTTCTTGCTGATAGTTGATCCTTCATACCGACATGTCCACCACTTCATGTCCTCGGCCCTGTTGAGATTGGTGATATTTACATAAGCGTGTAGGTTGTCAGCTGAGAATCTGTATCTTCCAACAACAACAGTTAAGCAATTGATTCCAAAGCATATTGTTAAAGACCCAGTACCGCCAGTACCACCTATAGCCTCCGTCTCTGTGGAGGTCTTGTACCAAGCTAGCTGATCTGTGTCGGGTGATGACTTGGTACATATCAATTGAATAGATGATCCCTTCTCTGGAACAGCATTGTTTTGAAAGGCTACCGAACTGATAGTTACTGAAATTTACAATGATTAAAAATATCTCAAGCATTACATACTTATACATATAGAACGGATTCCGAAGTACAGTGAATTTAAGTAACGTGCTGGATGAATAATGAACTCTTTTACATGTATCTTAAAATCGCCTAGCCTATAAAGTTAATATAAGTTTAACAGTTGTGTTAACTTCAATGAGTTTCGAAATAAATGAAAATAGCAAATGGCACGTTTAAGGTTGGACTGACATATAATCACAGCGCCTTCCAGTAAACAAAATATAAATATGTAAGGTGCTGTATGTAGATATTATGATGTATGTGTGTATTAAATAGTAGCAGAAATTGGTTAGTAATGTGATAACGCTAATATTATATTCGTGTCCATCAAATATTTAATGTAATATTATGATATAATCGTGTTTGCAAAAATGATATAATGACGAACAGAGCCTCGCTTTATATATTTTAATCATCCCATTTTATAAATTTAAAAAAATTGATTTGTACCATTGTAAGGCATTGGATTTATTGTATATCATTGTATTTCTTAAAATAGATAATCAAACTTAATTATGTATGTTTAGAACTAGTTGTTTGAAAATGACAATTGGTAAAATAAATATTTTTTTATTCCTGAATAAGTTACATAACGTAACAAAGTTGTGAAAAATACAGCACATGAATTATGATTTTACACTGATACAATATCGTTATTATTTTCTTTTGTTTAGTTTAGTTAAAACTTATTTATTTTTACTTCGATCGTGAAACAAGTTCTTACAACTTAGGCAAAGCACGCTCGAAGTCCTGCTGGGTAAAACCAGTACTAAGCATATGCGGAACATTTGTCTTGCTCAAGGACACCAAACATTTTTCGAAAGGTTTTTCGATATTTTTTATTCATATCATATAGTAGTGGTGTTTTTTTTGTTGCTATTTTTAACTGATTCATAAGTGAACATTGCATGCATACAAACATGAACTATGTTTACATTTACATGGTGTTTTTCTTTTTAAATTTTAAGTTAATTACAAGTGAAACTACATGCATACTTGCATTTCTACAATATACTTCTATTATAGATTGGATACTAACGACTGACAAACGAGTGTAAGTAGTTGAAGTAGAAAAACACGATGTATTAAATAATAATAATAATAATGCAAATTAAGACACTAGATATTCTATGATGAATGTACTGTATTTTTGTGATATAAATACTTTCGGGATATATAAAATGCACATTCTATGATGTAGCATATTCATGTACTCGCAGCTTTATATTACAAACAGAGACTCTACAGCAATGTATAGAAAATTTATATGTTAGATGAGGTATACTGTTGACAATCAGTTTTTATATTGGGAACGTCTCTTGAATTATAACCGGATGACAAAATTAAAGTCTTATCTGTATTATAAAAGCACACTTTCTTATTAATACTTATGTTTTTCAGTTTTAATTTGTATCTTTCTGATTTAAAAGACAACACATTTCAGAGGTAAATAAATTCCTGTCGCAAACCTCTCAAAATATAGCATTTTCAACATAAGTGACTGTCTCGGTATTTATCTATTTATTTATTAGAATAGTGTAATCATTTTATTAAAATACGGATCAGTATTTTGGTGTCTGACATTCTGTGATCTATATACACAATACAATTTCAACTCATTTCCATGGTTGACAGAATTGTTTGGTAAAATTGAACGCGAAGAACACTCATTTTATAGGCACTTTCTGTTGGCACTAAAATGTCTTTAGCAAAATATTACTTAAAGCTAGTTTTAGTGTTTCATGCCATGCATGGAGCCATAAAGGTTACAAGGGTTCGCCACAACAGTATTTTTGGTTTATAAGTTACAAACGAAAGAATGTGCATTTTTAAGTTAAATAGTTCCTGTTCTGCAACACGTATTGGTCTCAAATTTAGAACACTTCATGCATACAATATTTATAATTGGTTCAGCATAAAATATTCGATAGGAACGGGATGCATTTCAAGTGAATAACAAAATTATCGCGATTTGTAGCCAACGGAAAATGTACATGTCACACCCAAGACTCCTGCGTCAATACTTCCAACAGAAGTGACGCAGATCGCCACAGGTCCGATAGAGCAAGACTGTATGCTGCGCCATCTTGGGCAAGCTGTTCTTCATATCGAGCAAGAAGGTCGTATGTAGGACCAGTACTATTATCACCTCATTAGGATGCTCGTATGCAATCGGTACGACGTCATTTACTCTGGGCGCGGGAGCGGTGGGCTCGGTTCTATTATCAGATGTGTCATAATTCAAGGTGAGTCACCATGATGGTCGAGTCGGGTTTTGAGAAGGACAGTGTGCGGGGGGGGGGGGGGGGTTCAAATTGTTGCCTATTAAAGAGGCATAGAATCGGGATAAGGAGTCTAATGGTTTTGGATAGAGTTATGGAGGGCAGGATAAACAATCTTGATGTTGTTCACGGCAATTGTAGCGTTATAATGCTCAAGGTTCTATCGACGAGATTATGCGGCCTGTAGTTGGTTCCATTTCTGCAACGGCACTGCTCTGCCGTTTTGATTAACGACAAGGCTCGGCAAGAGGTAGAGCGCATCAATTTACAGTTCATTAACGAAAAACGTCAATGTGTTACCTTTATCCGAATTCGTGCTAGCTATAAAATATATTGTGCATATATGGGATGATATTGGTCTAAAGGTGAAGAGTATATCGGTATCAATAATTTGACGTTACATTAGGCTAATCCGCAGCCGCATCAACCCGTGCATCAGTATTTTAGGTGGCCACACACGATTAAAGCAACCTCATCGTTTAAAAGAAAATCAACAAATATTCATAATGATTTTGTAATTTGATTATTAAGCGTTTTGCAACTTTTGTTTTTGGCCCTTATCTTCTTTGGGTAGCAAACAATCAAATAATCGCGAAAGCGAAGAAATGCACATAAAATTGGTCACAAACTGCCTTAACTTTTATTACCAACTGTCATATATTTCTGAAAGAAATAATATGTTTAATTTAATAAAAACCTTATTGCATAGTTTTGCAACAGAGTATATTTTGAAGTATGACTATAATATGTAATGAAAACTTTAAAAATAAAAACAAAATGTTTGAAATGCTCTTGATATATGCAATTTATGCTCACATACATTATCTTTATATACACATATTGTAATAAGTATACTGGAAGTAGGTTAAATTATGAATAAAATAGGAAACAACATTACCTGCAGAAATTCTAAAGACACAGTGTACTATTACTAAATATAGTTGATAACTGGATCCCATAATCTGAAATATATTCTTTGCAATGAAAACGAATATGGACATGCAAGCACACTTAGTGGTATAACTTGCATCAATTACAGCGGGAGAAATAGTATTATGTTAAACACGTGCAGTAAATTCCACACAATACCATACAAATAGTATAGTCAGGCCTAATGAGAAGGAAGCTTATACACATGACCAGTATTTGAATATACTTCTTTTACAACGGGTTTATAAATGACTTACATTTTCGTGAAACTTGATAACGGCCGATACCTTTCTTAAATGTAAATAAATTGTTTTAAATCTAAATTTATTGATCAATCATTCTAATATGCAAATTAGCTGTTCCACAGATGGATATTATCTTAAAACTTCCGATTTAATCATATATACTCGAACTTATTCCATCAGCCTTTATTATTAGAACGGTCGCTAGATATATGTATATGTATATAGGTATAAATGCATAAGGCCTACATCGACAAATAAGTTTTTCGTTTTGTTCGAACAATTTTTTTGGATATGAGAAGCCGTTTATGGAGCACTGTAGAAAAAATAGTGTTGAAATAAAATTAACAAAAACAATTGTTCATTGGCACGGGATTCGAGCCTAGCGATAATAGCAAATTTGAATGCATATTTTGACGATAAAAAACGAAATGTTCAATCAAATATGATCCACAAGTTATGCTTAATATTACAAGTATACCAGCTCCTTATTGCATTAAAAGAGAAGACAATACCGGTAATGCCACTTTAAAAATAAGAAGAAATTACGTGACAATCGAGAATATTAGTAAACTGAAATACAGAAACTCAGCTTGTTTAAATTTATAGGTCAAACATAAACAGATATGTACTATCTTTTTTAAATTCCATTCATGCATATAAGTAGCTTGTCGGGTACTAGATCATGTAAACTATATTTTAAAAACACCTATCCTGGTTTTCCGTGCTGACATTTGATGTACCTACATGTAGAACTGCAGTGAAAGACATGCGAATGTTTCATTAGACATGAACGTAAGACTAGATCTCTGTAACTGCTTTCTCTTCAAACACGTTTAGGAAGAGATATTTCTTATAGAATACATAGGAACTGCTAGTTACCAACTTCTTAAGTGCATGCCTGCTCTAGAATGCGAGAAATGTTTTCAAATCGGAGTGTGCGGTCAAAAACATTTGTTTTAGCTAAAGGGGAGTACTTTGAAGGAAAATGAAAAAAAAATCAAACCTGATAAAAGTTTTCTCGTAACCATAGCTATCATATAATTTACGGAATAACGCTCGTATATCCGAAATTATTAATTTTAGCGGTTATTTGGAGACATACACTTTGCATTAATACGTATTCACATATACATGGTGTGATCACAGTTTCCAAAATTCATCAATCTAGTTGTTAAAGATTTAATTTAACTGAAAGCAACTAAAACGCCACTATTTCTAAAAATGTACTAAACAAGTTTTATGCGTATACAAAAATATAATTTATTCAAAGTTTAACATGTTTATATATACGTATACAAGTATATAATTTAAATAAACATATAGCTCTTAAAGTAAGAAAACTTTACGTTTTTCATTTCTTACCATGCTGAACAAGTTAAAATATATGAGTGTTTATATACTCGTAACACACGTTATGGAAGTACTGTTATGTAAAGTGTTTTTAACATAAGCCATAAATAAAGATAGATACCTTAAACTAACCTTAATTACGGGCTGCTTCTCGAATCAATGAGTTAAGATTGATTTTATAAACAATACCAAGGTTTAAGGTTTGATCCTAGGCCACGCCTATGTGTGGTGTCCTTGAGCAAGACACATCTTTCGCATATGCTTTGTATTGGTTCTACACAGGAAGACTTCGAGCGTGATTTGTATCAGTTGTTATAACTTATTTCACAGTCGAAATAAAATTAGTAAGTTTAAAACTAAAGAAAAATAATGTTTTATCAAAGCTATCACATCTTCATTAACTCTACTTTACTCTACAATAACACTATTTACCTTTTAATTGTATATATATAGCATTTCACATGTATATCCTCACTTATAAATGTCACTTGTAATGTTATATTCTGTATTTTGAGAGTAATGTCCCTTTCAGAATATGTGAACGCTTTTACCTTAGTGTGTACAATAACTTCCTTGTTTAAGTTTATATGTATACATGATATAGGTTTTTGACACACATAGCCGACTTGGTGTACACACTATATGCTGATTCAATATACTGGATGATTATATGTAACTGTGTTTGCTCACCCGTAAAGCTGGTGTCTCTTTATATGTTTTAAGCAAAGAAAATGAATATTAATAGTATTATATTGCCCAGAGTAAGAATTGAAGTCTATAAGACGATAACATAATATGTGGATGAATAGGCATCAAATGTCATATTTAGGGTAAATTATTAAATATTGATTATTATAATACGACTCTATAAATAAAGGCATTTGATGAAACTTTTTTTTTCTCTTGTTTATGATATGGATTTTGTTGTAACAAAGTGAAGTTATGATTTCTGTCTACTGTGTCGCACCTCGGTCTTGCACAAAATAAACAACTTTACGCCGCGTAAAGCCGAATTTTAAATTTAATTGTATTTAGAAATTTAATACATTCAATGTAACAATTTACTTGCAATTGTAACAAAACATTCGTCTATTTGAACTTGATATGAAAACTTTGAAATTTCAAAAATATTGAACATACAAAATTTCGCCTTACGCAGTGTTAAGCTAACATACCTTTGAATACCTCAAACCTGGAATATATCTGACTAAAATCTTTCGAATAAATATGTATGCAAGTCGTATCAATTTCACAATATACATGTTGCTATTTTTTACTTCTGGTTTGTAGTATCAATTGACATGTATGCAAGAATGATAGGATAACATCATCTTTTTTTAAAATTTAATATGATTATTATGTTTATATATAAATTATTTAACTAGCTAATTATAATAAGGTATACCAGAAGGTTTTGGTTATTTTTCAAAACAAAATATGACAGATTCTCAATTTTACATTTGTAATGACTGTTTCACCAACATGTTCTCTTCTATAATTTTTGCTTTCTTCCTTGATTTCTTTTCATTTCTTCCGGTATCCATTCCTGTATTGTTGACGTTTTTCTGATTCGCCCTGCAAAACTTGTTCCGTTATGTGTTTTCTGTCCTTTCCTAAGCCGAGATATGTCCTATGTTCATTTGTTGTAGCACAAGGAAAAGGAAAACACTGTCAATATTGTTGGTGCATTTTTATTTTTTTTCCTTGAGGCACTCGTCATTTCCAAAGTATTCACGTTTTTTTAAGATCGGTTGTAAGACACAGCATATGTTGCTGCTACGTTCTCCATCATCAGGTGGGTGCCATATGCATTGGGTATTCCGGCGCATACCCACAACGCCCTCCTTTGGCGCCGAATGGAAATCAGCCACATATCGGTGGCTGATATATATTTTTGTGCTCTGTGGTCTCTAATCCATGGTTCCTCCATCTTGCGACATTATCTACAGTAAGGCGGCCTCTGCCTCCCAGAAAACATCGGCTAGAAGTATATTGCGTGATTGTCTTGCAATCCTAAAGATGGTGATAATGCACCATAGGTACTGCACATGTAACCCTATGTAATCTACTTCCACTGGGAAGCACCATGACCTCTTATATCTCTTCTAGCAGCTAACGATGAGGGCTTGATACTTTGTAAGTTTCCTATCAAAAAACTATCCTCAATCTCTTCTCTCCATGACACTGTAAGTTCAACCAGTACGATTTGCGGTGGGTCAAACACAGTTCTCAATTTGTCCACTGTTATCTCATGTAAAAACTTGAGTTACTGCCTCAGATCTGCTGCTATCGTCAAATCACTGCCCGTAGCAAGAATCCCTCTCCCATTTCTCACTCATCTACCTTCCTGTCCGTTTCTGACAAACGGAATAAATGATGAACCCTTGCTGACTTTTTTTTGTGCAAAGCTGCATGGGTCATAGGTTCAGCTATTGATGACAGGATTTTGTCATGGCGACATCTGTATCTTCTATTTGCCAGAGCCAACTTAGTACATACTACATATTCGATGATCTTCCACAGAGCTTGCAGTCAGGATTTTTATAAACCCCATGTCTTCAAGTTCGACTAGGAAGCACATCGTAGACAAACTTCATCGAAAACCCTAATCTATAGTCTTCCATGTTCCATGAAAGTTTGAAGATCCTGGAATTTTCTTCTATACCAATCTTCCGGCTGTCACTGTTCCAACTGCCTTGTCATGCTTCAATTTTCTTT
Organism: Panopea generosa; assembly: GCA_029582155.1. Lineage (NCBI taxonomy): Eukaryota > Metazoa > Mollusca > Bivalvia > Adapedonta > Hiatellidae > Panopea > Panopea generosa. The sequence continues at coordinate 40,729,061 of CM055894.1, forward strand.
CGATGCTTTACCTTCAGAACCTTCACATCCCTACTCTCACTGAGCATGACCGGCTGTGCGTTGGTGATCTTGACTTGACAACGGCAACTTCCCTGTACAATACAATCCCAGTAGTTGATGGTCCTCTAAATCGCTTCAACCATTGATGATGGTACACTGTAAAGCAGTAATGACTTAATCATGTGTGATAGGATACCATGCTGGTAGATCCATGCCTAAAACATTCCTGATAATTCACACTTGTTTTTGATATAGTGATTATCATTGATTGAGTACCAGAATCACTTTCCTATGCACTTCATGATCTGCTCCCTGGCAGTTTATATGAGCTTAGTCAAATTCTGGCGCTCCCCTGTGTCACCCCATTCCTCAAGACCAGGTTCTTCGATTCCTTTAGTTAAAATTAATTATTTTTTTCTTTGCCTGCGTGATGATTTTCTTATTATCATGAAGCATCAACCTTCATTCTGAAAAGATCTTGGCAGGCACAGTCATACGAACCATGGGTGCTCTTAATAGAGCCTATTGTCATAGTTGGTCCCCTTGAAGGTTTCTCTGCTGACTTCGATTAGGTTTATGAATGCGGCAAACAACACAATCGATACTGAGCATCCAGTTACGATGCCAAGTTTTAGCCTCTGTCTGGTGTAATGTCTTTTGTGGCGAACCGCAACACAAAGTTATCAAAGTAGTGTTTCAATAGCTGACGAAACTGAACAGGAGTGCTGTATAGCTGCAAGGTTTCTATATCAGCTAGTGTGGAACTGAGTCGTATGAACTGACAAGCATCCATGATAAACTGAGTTATTACACTATTATGATCGGCACGACCGGACACTCCTGGTACCCAACTCTTCTGTACGGTTATATATTATTCACTTGTCCTTCAATACATATGAGGTCATTTTCTTAGAGAGAACTGCAAGATATTTCCTTTGACGTTAAGGGGAGATATAATTCTAAATTGGCCGAGGTTTTGTAGAATCCACGTCTTTGTGGATAAAATATTCCTCCGCCTTGAGCCATTCCCTGCACAGTTCCCCAACTTCCACAATCGGAGCAAGATCTTAATTTTTGTATACCTTGTAGTGCTGAAGATGCCTTCTTTGCAATGTCCCTGCACAATGACTATGCGCAATCGAACTCGAATTACATCTTTAAAGTGCCAAATTTAGCCAAGAAGTTTTACACGTATCAACACTTTGATGCGTAAGGTTAAATTGGGAGACTATTGACAAAATAAACACTTGCATAACTAAAGGTTAGTGAAACTAGTTATCTGTTGAATATATATAAAAACTAAAACATAGTAGGCAGACTTTAAGATGACATGCTCTTGATAAGCTTGTTATAAGTATTGTTTAGAGAAAATGCAGTCATTAATATCAAATGTTTAGCTTTAAATATCAAATGACATGATCGTGTGATAACATAGACCGATATAAATGCAATACGCCTTTGACAAAACACGTTATCTTATATTTTCATAGAGCATATCTTATTAGGTATGGCAGCAGTTTTATCTGTTACATAAGTTATATAACAAACATCCGTATTGGCTGATTCGAACTATAAATAGAATGACAACATTTCAGATAATCTTATTTGGTTTGTAGTAATATATATTCGGTATAAATGTAATATTACGTATAACACTTATATGAATGATACGTACTCTCGTCCGAAGACAGTTTATAATACGAGATACAGAAAAGATCATACAATTTGTGATTCATTTTAATTGGAATTTTATAATTCGTCAGACACAATCAGGTATTTACATGTGTATATAGTATAAAGCATCAAATTAAACTGACTCTACTACGTTTACTTCTCAACTAATATGACTTTTTAAGAAAGATATATTTTATGATAAGATTTTACTGAATGGTTATATATAAGTATAGTGAGTATCGCATAGACGAATTGGTGACACAGTAGCTGTGCTCTTGTCTTGGCTTTAGCTTAGATGGACCTGATTAGGGAATGTACGTCCTTTTTGCCTGTGAATCTGTTCTGTCTATTTCCAAGGGTACATTGGACAATTTCCCGGTTGGTTTACTTGACTGGTACCTTATTTACATGAATTAGGGAAAAAAGCGAAAAAACTGACATGGAACGAACTAGATTTCACCACACTATTTTCCATTTTGTAAATTAAGCTCCCCAACCAATAATTAATTACTATAGTGACAAACCTCTATGAAGTCTTCATGTGAAATTGAAGTCTCAAAAAGGTTTCGTTATAGAAAGTGACTTCCTGGTCATTTAACAATTATCTAACAATGTTCTAAATGAAAAAGCTGGTTTCCATTCAGTCAAACTAACTCCCTTGCTTTTTTATATGAACCTCCATGGTTCCGTATGCCTAAGTCACATTTAACTCGGCGCCCGGCCGGTGTGCCCAATTTCTAGGCATCGGCAGGTGTAACATTAAATTTTGACCCCGTTAAAAAATGAACTCAAGGGTCATTTTTCAATATTGAAAATTGACACGGGTCACATTTCAACATTAAATTCTGATCAAAACAGTCGTTGAAAACTGATCAGTGTTAAATGATAATCAGACATGGGGTCCTTTTTTAACAGTTTTTTAAATATAATCAAAACATCACATGACTGATATCGCATGTTGCAACAATTAAACATAAGCCAAGCCATGCAAAGCTTTTCAATCGACATTAAATACACAACATCCATCTATTATCCATTTAAAACACACAAAATGCCAGATACTGTTTTTATTTCAATTAATAAAAGTTTCTTTTAAAAGAACCGGCTTGCCTTTTTGAGTAACTTAGCGTAATTATAACTAATTTGTAGGTAAACGATACTTTATTTGGTGTATGAGCACTTAACTTGTTTAAATAATAATGCTGTAAAGTAAATAAAAATATTTAAACACCCACGTGCCCACGCACTTATTTAAAAGCGAATCTCCAATGAGTTTCAAACCCAGTTCACCGCGAGTCAAGACGTAAAGGATCAAATCATGCATTCTAGTGAGTTTGACGAGGGAGGGATATAAGTATTAAATCCATTTTTTTTTACTAGGGCTGACGTGGTCTCTTTGAAAAAAGGTCTACACGCGGTCTGTACGGGGCCCGGGGTGGCCGTCCGGCGATTGGCCTAATTTCTTGGAATTTTGCCCAATTTCTTAGTCTGTTTTCGTCGGTTACCGGCCGGTGTAACATTAAATTCTGACCCCGTTGAAAAATGACTTACTTATGAATAAAAAATGTTTAAACCAATTATTGGGGAGAGGCAACCTGTGGGTAGTGTGTGGGAAGGGTGTCCCTCTCCCGCTGTTGGCGGTAATTCTAATCTTTTCCTGCTACTGGAATACGGTGAACTGCTCCGAAAATTGTTTGATATATATTTACACTAACTGGTGAATACAACTCATTTCTTAGAAAATATGGTTATTATTTACGCCAATGCTGTTGTTTTTACTTTTATGCGTTATCATTTAAACGCACGTACTCACGCCGCACATAGATGTATTTGAAAGCGTATCTCTAACAAGCATTAAACCCGGTACACTGCGTGTCAAGACGTAGGGGATCAAAGCATGCATTCTAGTGACTTTTTACGGGGGAAGTTAGTATGATTATTATTTACTCAAATATTATTTTTTATTATTTTTACTTAAATACGCTTTTATTAAAGAAACATACACACACACTATATACTAAGACTAAACCAAAGATGTAATAAAAGTTGAAACTCAATAGAGTTGCATTCCCAGTTCAACGAGCCATGACGCAACGGGTAAATTTCTCCACCCTCCTGCAAATTTGAGAAGGTGGTGTGTATTTTACAGGGACCTAGCTTGGTGGAAGAAAACCTGTAGGCCTAGAATTTTTAAAACAATTTGAGCTACCGTAAGGTTGCCCGCTTATTACCCCGTAATGGGTCTGCGGGGGTCGGGGTCATCCAGCTGCAAACCGCACAAAAATAGCATGTATAAAATTTTAGCAACATTTTGCAGAACATATATTGTCATGTAATATTGAAATCACTAATACACTTATTTTTGACCTTATATAGGTGCAAAAAAATAAACATACTTGGCTGTGAAAAAATCAAATCTCACACATAGGATAGTAATACATTAATACTAATTATATATACATGAATATCCAAATCCTAGAAATTTTGATGGGAGCTTTGAGGTCACTACTATATATTTGTTTTAAAATGTAAATGATAAATGGTGCATTATCAGGGGTTTTGTGTGTATTTTTAATATGTAAACATATATCAATTACTTTAATTTCTGGAAAAAGTGCAGACCATGGCTTAAAGTGCCTATGTTTAGCTACGCCGGTGTGTGTAGGAGGGGACATGTAATGTGTGTCATGAATGTTGGTGTTTTATGTATATTGCAGCTACGCCGTTAAGTTTTTAATCAAAATACATGTTGGGACAACGCATATGCTCACTCCGCTAACCTCACCCAACCTAATCATTGTGGTAGGGGATCATCCTGCCCCAGCTGCTACGCCATTGCTCTCATATGTACAGTAAAAATTAACAATTACTAACGGTGTGACCCACTTTCATCTAAGTTAATCACCATTATGATGACTCATTGTAACATCATTTAAACGATAACCTATATACTAAATATCAAGGTATCTCTTAAACATTTTACCCCAAATATATTACAATATACCCTATGATCAACGAATCCGTTAGTAAGTAAATGAAATTGTGGTAACGGTATCCAACCTATATAAAAATGGACTCACCATTCATAAAAATTAGATAATTAAGCAGTTTGGCGGGAAAATAACAAGACTAGTCTATAAATGAAGAGAATTCATTTGCATCAGTCATGGCATATTTAAAATTGTGATAAAATTGAAATAAACAACAAAAGTACCGTCGGCATCTACAAATAAAAAATAATAAAAACAGTTCATAACACGTTTGCCTATATCTATTTACATAGAAGATGTTTACATTCGCTGAACGATGATAACATGTGTTTAAAAATAGACTAGTCCGCATAGCTTTCGTAGTCTTGATCAACACCGACACTTGCTTTTCTATAAGATAAACGTCCTTTACGACCGTTTAAAAGCGCCAACTGATATCACTGTAATGTTTAGAGACAGTACAATGGCCTATTTTTAAAAAAACAGTTGATTTGATCAATTGAGAGTTACCTAACTTTAAGAAAAAAAATCGGCCCAATCAAAACAGCCCCAAACCAAAACGGCCCCAGACCAAAACGGCCCCAGACTAAAACGGCCTCATAATACTTTTTGTTATTTATATGTGTTTCTTAATTGGTTCAAATGAAAAAAAAAGAAGAATAAAGTATATTTGATGATTAACTTTAATCAATTGAGGTGTGACTACTTTAATTAGTCGTTCTTAATACTTAGCCAAAAAAGGCCTGTATGCTATAGATACGTTTTTTCATTGGTGATAACTCGTGCGGTATCGGAATGGAATTTGTTGGTATCTTGGAATTGCCTTTCGTTAGTGTGGTTGTGGTTTCACAAGTAAAAAATGCAATGAAGCATTCCTCTCTCTCTCTCTCTCTCTCTCTCTCTCTCTCTCTCTCTCTGAGCGGAAGTAGAGAAGTTGTAACGCCACCAGCGTGAAAGGGACACCCTTCCCACATACTACCCCCAGGTTACCTCCCCCAAATAATTGAAGTGCTCTTACGCCCATTTAAGTATCGATTACCTACAAAATTATATACTTATAATTACGCTAAGTTACTCAAAACTACGGTTTTCCGTTAGGGCAATCGTGCTATTGCTTTGTCAACAAGCATACGCGATGCCACGATAGCACGATGAGACGATGGTGATGGCACGATAGTACGATAACACGATGGTGATAGCACGATGACGATAACGCGATGACACGATGACACGATGTTGATGGAGCGATGCTACGATGGCACGATGACGATGATGCGTCATCACCATCGTGTCATCGTACCATCACCATCGTGTCATCGTGTCATCGTCATCGTACCATCGTGCTATCAACATCGTGTCATCGTACCATCACCATCGTGCTATCGCACTATCGTGTCATCACCATCGTGTCATCGTGCTATCGTGGCATCGCCTTCCTGTAAGACATGCAAAAAATAATAATAATGGAAGTTATCATGGATTCAAGTATTCGGGTTTATTTTGTGTCAGATTATACATACCCGGAGACATAAATGATGCTGAAAAGGGAAATTCATATAATATACACAGTCATATTTTTTTTTTATATTATAATCACTAAAAGTGAGTTATTTATGCGTGCAAATATGTTATTACATGAATGGTAAATTATTGAGATTGTACACATAATGATTATAGTCATTTCGACAGATTCACAAAAAAAGTTGATGTCGATCCGGTAAACAATAGACAAAATCTTAAATGATTAAATAGTTGGTGTATAATACCGATGCGCAGTAGCCTGTGTGTCTGTCTGTCTGTCTGCCTGCCTGCCTGCCTGCCTGCCTGCCTGCCTGTCTGTCTGTCTGTCTGTCTGGCTGGCTGGCTGGCTGGCTGTCTGGCTGCCTGCCTGCCCCTTTGTCTGTCTGTTTGCTTTTTGTTTGTTTATGTGTTCGTTCGTTCGTTCGTTGGTTCCTTCACCCGTCCGGTCGTTCGTTCGTTCGTTTGTTTGAATATTTTAGCAGCTTGTTGACCCCATCGAGGGCTTACAGGTGACCGGTTTACTGAAACACCTTTTCCTTGGATCCTGGGAGGCAAACCAGTTCTCGAGCACGCCTATCTCTGCAAGTAACTGACGACTTTTTTCAGTTGAATCAGCGATGTGACACAAATGACAATAAGGCGCAATGCCGTATATCAGTCAATCATCACAGATACTATGACTGGGCGATACGTCATCTTTGGTAGAGTTTTGAGTGTCGAAAAAGAAAGTCGAGTGTCGAGTAAAAATGTCGAGTGTCGATTTAGAAAGTCGGATGTCGAGTAAGAATTTCGAGTGTCGAGTGAGAAAGTTTAGTGTCGTGTGAGAAAGATGAGTGCCTAGTAAGAATACTGAGTATTGAGCAAAAACGTCGGAAAAAGATGAGTGTCGAGTAAGAAAAGATTTTTGGTAGTTAAACATCCAATTTGGAATTAGTGAGCACTGTTCAAAGTGGATTGGCCATACATGGTAAAGACAGGCCCCGTTCGATCAGTTGGTAGCGTGTCTGACTGTCGATCCAGGGGTCATCAGTTTGAATACCCGCCTGTAATCTACAACACATTCTCCGTGATGACTGATAAACGACTATCAGTCTCATTGTCATTCGTCTCTAACCACTGTTTCAAAAGAGTAATGGACAAGTCGTCCCAAAGACAACTCGTCCCACATTTTGAGACAACTTGTCCCCTATTTAAAGACAACTCGTCCCATCAAAAGACAAGTCGTCCCAATTCATTATTTCCTGTACAATTTCAAACGGGAAAGATATCAGTTAGCTGTGCAAATGAGTTTAACTGATCGTCTGCTAACACTTACTTAAAATGTATTTATTTCACTTTGATTGTGACACAAGTTATTATAATAAATCACGTTCGGTGTATTCCTGGGTAGAAACAGTACTAAGCATATACGAATGTATTGTCCGTCTCACACATAACCGTGGCGGAGAATCAAACCCACGAGGCTCTGATCGTCTGTTAGCATTTGGTTGCATAACAATTACGCTAAATACTCAACTCAACAATCAAATGGTAAGAGAAAAGTGAACAAGTTCATTGTTTAAGTGACATATGACTGAATGTACATTGTATTGTATTGTTGGGTTTTTATTGTCGTTTTCAACAACTGTTCAGTGCTGGCACATATGAGTATCATGCCGAACCCAATACCTTTTAGACAACTAGACTAGTAATTCACTGGGAAAACTTTGGAATTCATTTAAATACATTAATCATTTTATTATATATTTATTGTCGTGTTAAAGTAAAGTACACAAGTAATAGGCCGTGAGCTAAACAAAAAATTGGTACCATTTTTCTGGCAAATTCCCCCTATGATTTTTTGAAAGATATATATATCTACACCTAAAAATTCTTGGGGGCCATATCTCGGGCACAGCTTAATGTCTGAAAATGAGCAATTCCAAAATGGCTTCCAAAATGGCCGCCAATTTCATAAAAAATGTCATTATCTATAATATACACCCTATTTTCAAATTTTAACTGCATAAATGTTTGTGTTTTAAGTTATTTATCACATTAATATATGGAAATTGTAATGTTCTTCATTAAAACACACTCTGTTGAAAAATAAATGGATTTTGTTAAAAAAAAACTAAAAACATCAACACCAAGAACACATTTTTGCATTAAAACTGTATAAATTTTATGTTTTTTTTATATGTTAGATGGTATTTGTCCTAATATTTTAATCAGATATGATATATGATTAAACAGGAACTATAGATTTTATCAAAATTAGGTGTTAACTCCTTTTTTGTGAATTACAGCAAAATCAATGTGGGTGGTGTAAATCGCACAATATTTACACAATTTGACAATTAGTCATAATTTATAAACATATTGGTTAATCATGTTTAACATTTATTTCTTACGAAATTAATTCATGAACACTAAAAATTGATGAAAATACAAACTTGAAATATTTATACATTTGTTTTAAACAAGAAGCCCATGTAAGTCGATCACCTGAGTGAAGGACTGACCCCTGTGGAGGCCCTAAATTTGACAAAATGGGTCCAGATTGATCAAATTTTATACAGGGCTACCAGACAATACTAGACGTAAAATATTCAAACTCCATACATTGTGCTTATTAACACTTCGTAAAAATTAACCTCTGTGGAAGCCGTTAATTTCACCCCAGCAACCCGATTTGAGCAATCTTGATAAAGAACTATCAACCAATTGACAAACAACATATCACTTGCAGACGATTTAAAAAAACTATATTTACCTATAGCATTCTCATATTTACTATAGAAATGTTTTTAATACAAGGCCTCGGTAGACTCCAGTCCATTTAATAGAATAAAAAAAACTCTATCATAGGGATATTCTATAGGAAATATGAAAACATTTGACCTACGTTCTTGAGTTAAAGCTTTTTGAAAATTCACATTTTCATTTTTCTCTAATTGAAGTGGTAGTCTAGTGATAATACTTCTGGCTCGCATGTGGTAGGTCCTGGGTCAATCCCCGGTCGGGTCACACCAAAGATTTAAAATGGTACTAGAATCTTCCTCACTTGGTGCTCATCACTTAGAGAATTAGTCTGGTCGATCTGTTGTCAGTATCATGTGACTGTATAATACCATATGTAGGTGACATGATATTTCAGTGTGACAACGCTTAGAATATTATCTGATTCAAGTAGACTCGATATGACTGAAACAATTTTGAAAGGGAGACTTAACACCATACAACATTAATCTCTTCTCTTCTACCCCTGCTGGTCCCTTATTGACATTTATTCCTCTTTATTGGACCCAGTCTCAACTATAATGACTAAACAATGCTTAAGATCTGCAGATGATACTTTTGAAAATCAGCAATTCCATCCCTTTTTAGACGCCTGATGAAACTTTATGGAGATCATAAGATCACTGTTAAAGGACCCAGTTCCAACTGTTATTAATTACTAAACAATAGAGTTCTCAAGATGAATAAGATATAATTCCAAAAATAGATCAGACAAACATTCAGCTCCATGGGTTTCTAATTTACATGTCAAAATATCAACACTTTCGTTGGTTATATTTTGCTGAATGCAAGCTAGTCCCTGTTCTGTATTTAATTGATTATGTTATTCAAAGAAATACACTTTTTATAGCAGGGTGAAGATATATGCACTCAATCCCTTAACTACAGTGTGTATATTCCCAAACGTCCATAGAAGGATAAGGGTAAAAGGACACAGTCGTCCCAATTATTATGATTAAACAATGTTCCAGCTCTTAAGATGATCAAAATTATTCCGTTATTTGGGGCCCCAATGAGCCCTTACCCTTTCATTTGAACAAACTTGAAACCCCTATTCATCTATACTGAATAAAAACGAATTTGGCTGGTCGGTTATTGATACTTTATTAAATTAAGACTTCTGGTGGCCAGGGCCTATGATCATGACATAAATAAACCTGAGAGATACTAATTACAAAAATCAAAGCCAGTATTGCACTTTCCAAGAAGAATATTGTTGAAATTTTGAATAAGAAAATAACTGATAAGCCATTGGGACGGGTCAAGTCTTGACACCAGGGTTTTGATTTGAACAAATCTCGAGTAAGATACTTCATTTAAAATTTGGTGAAAACCTATCGAGCAGTATCTGAGGAGTGATTTATAGAAATTGTTGACAGACATTCAAACTAATAGGTATTTAAGTGATCTTTAGCCGTATAAAAGCATATTTTAAGTGATTAGAAACAGTTGCATATTTTTTTCATTTGTTTTTCAACTGTCAAAAATACCTTATCCTACCTAAATACCCATTCGGTTATGCGGAAAGACAGATGTATGGACGAAAAGCGATCCTACTAGCTAATTTGAGACTTATCCATATTGATCTTGAAGCACAGATCATTCAAAAGGATGACAAATTAGACCAAGAAATATACTTGAGAATAAATGGTTGTGCTCTTTTATCAACAGCTACAGCAATATCTACTGCCATTGTAATGATCTTTTAAGTGATAAGGAAAGGGAAGAAAATGCTTTATATATGCTTAAACAGATCAAGAATACAATCTTTTGAAAGAAAATCCATATGATTAGTTTTACGACATATTGCGAAGGAAACACCTAAATAAATTCGGTAGCGTTCAGAAAACAAATTAAATTTTTTTTGTAAAGAATGCATTCTCGAGGTTGATAACCAGTTATTTAAATACATGGTTTTGGTAGCATCTAGTTGACATTTGGTTGTGAAGGAAGTACTTTAAAATCCACCAGGACCATTAACCTTGGCATTGGCTAACTGTCAAGAAAACAAATAAATCTGCACTTGCAAGGAACATGTCCAACATAGACAAGTATGTGTTAGAGATGGAATTGCTATGATGATTGTCAACAAAGTAAGTGTTGAGAACCTAAAGTTTAGAGATCTGTCCAAAAAAAACATTTGATACTGCAATGCAAGAATAGCTTTAGAATTATCGTGGTATTTGATGTAAACTATAACGCAGAGATGAATAATAGAAGCTCGGGTAGTGGATTGTGGATCTGTAGTATCAATAGAGGACAACCAATTCAGCAATAGAGATGCCTCTAAGGTTTTCCAGAAAGCAAGGCAGCATTAACCAATATTTTTGTTGATACTTGGAAGGTCCCGATCTACCTTGCCATTCTAGGTGACGAAGATATGTTTGCAACATCAGAAAACAAATGTTATAAACTAAGGCATGATACTGTTTGTCATGTGGAAGAGCCAGCATCTTCACACGAAAAACTGAAACTCGCACCCTGCTAAATACTGCTACATGCCAGTCAACACTTTAACTCTATTGCCATTGAATCAGATGATGTGTTTATGCTATTTCTGGCACTTTATAGGGAGATCGAGCATAAATCTATCAGATGTAGGACCAAAACAGAGAAATGGAAACTCTATTAGTGATAATGGAAGTTTTTCAAGCATTTACCAGATATGACCCAGTGTGTGCCTTCAATGGTCATGGAAAGGTGTCTGCAATTAGATGTGTTATGAAAATCAGTGTATCCCAATCAGCTATGTTAATATTAGGAGAAAAATGGATTGTACTACTTTGCGAGCTGATTGCATCTCTCCAATACTTCAAATGTAGAGTATATGCTGCAAAGGCTACTAATACTAAAGTGAATAGCTTGTGTAGCAAGATGTTTCGGGTTTAATATCTTGGTGTTGAATCAGGAAACACTTCCGCCCTATGAAGGCACATTATATCTCCACTCATTGGGAGATAATTATCAGACATCTGGCGTAGAAGCCCAATAAACTTTACTGAAATTCAAGTCCAAAAGATCACGATGGTTCATGGAAGATGGTTAGTTGGAAGCTAAATGAATGAAGTGATATTTTGCTACACAGGTTGTTAGAGAATTCATGTCTCCTGCAAGTACGCTAGATAATGTAAATTACCAACATGTCATTGTCTGTTAAATGCACTAAAATGCTCATCCATCTGCAAAAATCGAGTAAGAGTTTTGATACAGAACATAGAGAAAGCTCTGATGGAGAGAATGACAGTAATGATGACATGTACACAATCCAACTACTTCTTGTAACAACGGAAATGTACAGAATGGATTAAATACACATAGTGTTTTATTACAGTATAAGATTATGTTACTTTAGAGTTCAGAAGTTTATTTTGTGTAAAATTTTCCTAAAAAAAACATTCCATATTTTGCAAGTGTACCTATATGTATCGTCATTCTGATTATGTTATATGGAAGTCATTAGCAGGCTTGTATGATTTAAATTACGGTTCATATGATCAATTTAAACTTGATAATTATATTTTAAAAAATGAATATATAATACTTGTAAATGTTACGTTTCACATTTTTGTAACGTATTATATGTTATATAAAGTTATATAAATTTGTTTGTATTGTACTAACATGTGTCCACAGAACATTTATAAAAGCACCAGGACGTGACGATACCATTTGGGTGTTAATATGAATCAAAGCCTGCAGGAATTGGATCTGATCCAATTTAAACTTGATAATTATATTTAAAAACAAATGAATGAATACTACTTGTCAATTTACATTTAGCATTTTTGTAACGTATTTTATGTTATATAAAGTTATAAAAATGTGTTTGTATTGTACTAACATGTGTCAACAGAACATTATATAAAAGCATTAGGACGAGATGAAGCCATATTGGTGTTAATATGAATCAAAGCCTGCAGGAAATTGATCTGATCCAATTTAAACTTGATAATTAAATTTTAAAGAAGTGAATAAATACCACTTGTCAACGTTATATTTCACATATTTGTAACGTATTTTATGTTATATAAAGTTATAAAAATGTGTTTGTATCGTACTGATCAGTGTCCACAGAACATTATATAAAAGCATTAGAACGAGAAGAAACCATATAGGCGTTAATATGAATCAAAGCCTGCAGGAATTTGATTTGATATTTTAAGATGATTTTTGGAACGATTATATTACTGGTTTTATCAGATGAATGTAACATAAATATTGTTCAGAAGAAATTACATTTTTTAAATTTATCTGATACAGTTGTGTTTTATTATGTATTTTAGTTTATGTTAAACTAATACTTTATAAACAAATATAGGAAGGGATTTCAATAGAAATATCGGAAATCAATATTACTTCAAAAAAGTAACGTCAAATGTCATTGTAACATAAAAAAAATGATTACAAAATAATTGCTTAATGTGGTATTTTATATCAGAAAAACACTTCTGCTCATGTTTAAACAGCATTGGATAACACATATAACAATTATTCACTGCACTAGTGCAACTGTTTTGTATACTAAAAAAATAAGAAATTAATTGTAATGATTTTAATGAAACTACAGTTTCCATAGAAACTCACTAAAATCAGACACTAAGCTGTGCCTCAGAGGTGGCCCCTGACTTTTTCATATACCACACACATGTATCTATTCAAAAAATAGTATAGCAATTTGCCAGTCTGATTGGTAGTAATTTGTTAAATTTTGGGTCTTAGCTCACGGCCTATAAGCGTTCCTCTTGATTTTCCATTTCTAGTTATAGAAGAAGAAGTAAAAAAAAGAAGAAAAAGGAGGAGGAGAAGAAGACTATAAACAGTTTCTCATCAAAGACAATGTTGAAGTAATATGCATATTTAAACACATAAACACAAAACGAGTTGAATGACTAACATGTACATACTCTAATATAAAAACATGACTATACCTTCCAATACTATTATAGTAATCCCACTTAAATACAGGAAGGCGATGCTACAATAGCACGATGACACGATGGTGATGTGATGATAGTACGATAGCACGATGGTGATGGTACTATGACACAATGGTGATGTCACGATGACACGATGACGAAGACTCGATATTATCGTGTCATCGTGTCATCGCGTCATCACCATCGTGTCATCGTGCTATCGTGGCATTGCGTGTGCTTGTTGACAAAGCGATAGCACGATGGTCCTAACGGAACACCGTACATTGTAAAACTTATAACTCAACCGATGCATCGCAATCCTCGTCCGGTATATGTCGGTGCTATGATTTCTGCATCGTAGACGACCCGACTTGACTAACACCTACTGTAAGGAGATTGTACCTTAATCTTGACGTTCTGACATACTATCCCACCTTTAGTAGATTGTACTGTCTTCTCGACGTTCTTGCAAAGTGACCCCACCTTTTAGTAAATGTCCACGAATGCCACGAGTATAAAAAATGCATTACCCGTTTATAGAAATAGTGACGTAAAACGGTAAGCGACAATGTATAATGTGGACGTTCCAAGATGTTTAAGTGGAGTAAATCATGCATGTTACTGTCCAAGTGACAGGACTTCTACTGTCTCTTGGCGCTTTACACAAGGATGCGCCGGTCAGTTTATTTTACTTTTTTTCTTCCCCGTCGATTGTTGATTTGTGCAATTCCTTTTTTCGTTTAGTTATACCCTGTGTAGTCTATGTATTTAGCATTGTATCTTTATTCATGCTAGTATATAAACTTTTATTTCATTAAAACACCTAGTTAATTTGTTTTTATTAATTAATATAACATATTTATTATCATGTTAAAAATAAATTCTAATATCATAAAGACTTTTATATTTTATTAGAGTGTCACATACAAAAGTTATACTAATAGTCATATATAAAATACAATCAAACTTTCATATACGGCCGTAATTACGACCTATGAGGCACTTAAAACAATTTTTATTCACAATGTAGAACGCATATACACTTATACATATATATGCCTACACATATACACATAAGCAAACATATAGATACATATAAACATACACATAGTACACACATATATATTGAATAAATTATAAAATTAAGATAAACATATGCAATGATTTCATGCGATTAAATGGTTATATTTTTTTTAAATAGTAAACATTCATTTACACATTTTTACATGTGGTAAAACTAAAAAAGGGGTCGTCTACTATGTTAAAAAAAATAGGTTAGAAAGGTAATTATTAACTAAAAGAAATAGGTGCATAATTAACTTAGTATTTTATATTTAATTCTATCTAAAATAATTCCTATATAATTTGCTAATAAAACACTAGTAATCTCTTCTATTTTGATTAGATTTAAAACAACGAGATACATTCTTAAAGGAAAAATTCATTTAGAAACGAAAAGAATTAAATGAACAATTAAATAGTTAAAAATCTTCTTCTATACATTTTAAAAAGTGCATTTGCGAAATTGTATTGTAATAAATAACATTTCATTAAAAACATCAACTTTTCGGTTGATGTTAAAAGCAAAAAGCTATCGTTCATATCACGAGCTTTCTTTAGAAGTGAATATATGAGGTCAGAATAAAAGGCACAATCAATTAGAAAATGAGTTTCAT
Source organism: Panopea generosa (assembly GCA_029582155.1). Lineage (NCBI taxonomy): Eukaryota > Metazoa > Mollusca > Bivalvia > Adapedonta > Hiatellidae > Panopea > Panopea generosa. The sequence continues at coordinate 40,744,619 of CM055894.1, forward strand.
CTTCAACTTTTGACGTAGAACAAAATTTGCAGAGTCTTTCGTTGATAGGTGTTTTCGGTCGAGTATATCTCCCAGTTTCTACCGCAGGAGGAAGATTCAGCTCCGAAATTTTGCTAGAACGCGGCGATGGCCCCTGCTCATGTTACAGTTAACATAGTACTCAGTCTTTAATTCAGTTTTATACAAACGGTATGTTCGCAATTTATTACCATTTTGACAGTTTCTTTTGTCATTCATTATTTGTTCAAACCACAAATTTTTATCTTTTACATTTAAGTACTCTCGTATTTTACGTATACATATATTAACTTTTGGCTTTGTACACATCATATATTCATTAGCATCTGTCTCTTTAATAAATTTAAGCATGTTACTCTCCAATGTCTTTGAAATATTCATAGACCATTCATGCACTTTACGTTTTATTCTATCGACTGGCATGTTTTTTAATTCTACACCATAGACGAACTGTTTCAATTTTTTGTTTTGTTAGGCAAGACTCCCCCCAATATCGCCTCTAGAAGATACATTTGAGCAGTATTTTGTAACATCTAGAAAATATCTCCCTGCTTTATTCTAAACAGTTTCTATTTCACTGTATTTAGTGTGACCCCAAATGCCAGAACAATAAAATAATACAGGTTCAATAACAAATGCAACCATTTTGGTAAAAACGGTAAAAGTCATTCCACCGGCGCAAACATATTAAGTAAATATTGCACTCAAAGCCCTACTTGCTGATTTTGAAACCTCTTTTATTGACATTTTCATATTAAGATGTTCATTGAACCAAAAACCAAGATATTTATAATTACATTCAAAATCTATATGTTTTGTTCCGCATTCAAATGCAAAGTCTGACCTATTTATACGTTTTGGCCTTAAATGTAATACCTTAGTGTTTTATTCGTTGATACACATTCGCCATTTATTACACCATTCATTGATTTTATCTAGCATCCTCTGCATGTCCGTTTTATTTTTAGCGAGAAGGATAATATCATCAGCATACAACAAGATCGCCAAACTTAATTCCTCTTTTAGTTTTATACCACAATCCAAATCATTGATTTCTTTTGCTAGATCGTTTACGTATATTGAGAATAATGTTGGTGATAGAACACATCCTTGTTTCACCCCTTGTTTCACATTAAACCAGTCTGTTTCATATAAATTATCTCTAACAGAACAAGATACTTCAATACAGAGTGATTGTATTGCATGCAACATTTTACCATGCATACCCAGTGTCATTAACTTAAACCAAAGACAATCTCTTTGAATAGTATCAAATGCTTTTTTAGCATCGATGAAACAGACAAAGGTTTCTTTATTTGCCAGTTTTCTATTATTTACAACGGTATACAGAGTATATATGTGATCAAGACAGCTTCTGTTTCTTCTGAAACCGTTTTTGCCCATCATTCAATAAATTATTTTCTTCTAGCCAATCTGCAATCCTTTTGTTCAAAATATTAGCATATATTTTACATGGGACAGACAGCAGTGTAATCGGTCTATAATTAAGGGGGTTGTTAGGATTTTCTCCCTTATATATAAGACTTATTATACCCTTGGTCCAATCTGATGGAACAATACCCTTTTCAAAGGCATATCTAACAATCTTGAACAAAAGGTCTACACATTTCATTTCGTAATACCTCTTGAAAAACTTGATCGAAACCTGCTGATTGACGTAATTTGACTTTATATAGAGAGTTTCTGACCTCTTCTCTAGTAATAGGCATATTTAAAGACACACAATCTGGATTCAGAGAATCAGAGGTACTTTCAATGTTTAAACAATTTCTTACGTAATCAAAATGAGTATCATCAAAGTAAGAACCTTCAGTAATATCATTGAACAAATTATCATTGTCTGATCTCCATTTATTTAGTACACTTTGTTTATCAGTTTTTATGTCATCATGTTCATCTTTTATTTCCCATGGGATATTTATTTTTCTGTCATTCGCAATACCGAGTTTTCCTGTTTTAGTCCATAAATCTCTAGTGCCTTCAGTGTTTTTCAAATCTTCGTCAAGGGTTTTCTGTTCATCCAGTTGATATTTGCGTTTTTATTTTCTGTTATGTTTATCAAATTGTTTCCGTGCTTGACAATAATCTTCTTTTAGTTTTCTTTTAATGGCATTACAGTTTTTCAAAGACAGCCATTGTTTCTCATAAACATGTTCCATATCAATGGCAATTGTTGTCAATGGTTTCCATTGTTAGAAATGGCCACACTTGCTTTTGAAGATACTTGTTAGGTTTGTATACCTGAAAAACATATACAAACAAAATAGTAATACTTGACCGCATATATATTAAAATATCCTATTTATGTGTAAGTTTAAGAACATTTAATCATATCCACTAATATATTTTTATAAATATAGAAATACAATTAACATCAGAAAAATAGATTACGAACCTTTCATAATAAGGAGTCATCAATTCATTGAACATTTAAATCTACGTTTAGCTATGTTTGATCGATACTTTAAGTTAAGCATAAGGGTATTATGGTAAATATATGGTAGCAACATAAATTACTTTAGTACTAAATGCTTTTCTGAAAACGGAACCTATTTAACTCTGAGTTCGTTAGTAAATATGGTGCGATTTATATATTTAAATGAATGAAACCGGCGAAGACGCTGTGTCATTTAAATAAATAAAAATTAAGTCAATCTGAATTCTGAGTTGTTATTGCCATGATGGATTGATTTCCCTTTAAATATTGCCAATATGCATGAATCCTGTCGAAATGCACATTTCATATAGCACAAATAACACTACTACAATAATAAATCAATCTGGCTATATATAAGTAATATGTGTCAAAATATTTAACTAGCTTGGTCCATAAATCATCATCTATAAGGAAAAATAAATACTTCATTGTTCAGAAATGTGCGGAACACAACCGGTAGATTTGTTACTCTGTCGTTGTAAAACGTTATACAGAACATTTGCATTAGTGTACGCTTCATAACTCTAGCATACATGAAAATATTTAGAATAACTAACTACACATATTGATCGCATCAAGACAAAGTGCAGAGCGTCACCGCTAAACTTGTAAATATATTGTCAAGGTCATGCTAAGACGTTGAAGTTATGAAATAAACTCTCTTTCCATGAATATAGTGCATTCAAATATGCAAAACGAATAATGTTACTAGTTCAGCTGAGACTTTTGGATCATAATTAACATCAAGTAGCACAACACTATTAATAATAAGATGTATCTGTTTTCCAGCACGTATTTTAAAAATGTTCGGCGGTTATCTGAATTCAACGAATTTTTCTTGGTATATAAAAAATATCTGGAATAATTGCACACAAATTAAACACATTTACAAACCAATACCTTGGGATTGAGATTTAACTATGTCTGTATAGACGTGCTCATTGGTATTACCGGAAACAGTCAGCTCGTAGACCGCACTAGTATCACTGAAATAAATATTTTTATAGTTTAACCGACTTTATCTTATATCGAAATTTATATAACATGTGTATGATTAAATTGTCGAGTAAAGAGGCTTCATCTATAAACACTATATTATTGTTGTATATAAATGTATACACGTTATTCAGTTTAATGATATAATTGATTTCATTGTTATTGTTGTTTTATATCATTGAAACATGATTTCAAGGGGGCGACTAGCTTATTATTACCTAAAGTAATACATAAACATACTACATCAGAATCGCATTAAATTAACATATTCCATACTATACGTTTGCCATGAATTTATGCAACATTGCCTTTGTTTTATTTTTGTCAACGTTTTAGTTTTCGTAGTAAAAAAGATATCTCAGCAACATTTACAGTGCAACTAAAACGGAAAATAGCAATTTTAAATGTCAGAAAAAAATCAGTTGTACGTTTTTGAATTGTAATTTGACTCAGCAAAAATGCTGTTTTTGGCTAGGCGCCAACAAGACAGAACGAAACAATGCTGTATCTGGCCTGTTGTTATGACGTTTGTTATGACAAGACAAGACGTCAGCACTACAACACACCACATTAATGTGTAGTGTTGATGCCTTTGAACAACTTGTTGTCACGTGAAAACGGTCGTTCTGTATTGATGTCGACCTGTCGAGTTGGCGACCTACCGAAACGCTTAAACAGAATTTGTCGAGATTTTTGTGTTGCCTTGTTGGCGCCCTGCAAAATGCAACATGTCATAGCAGCAATCAGTCACCATAATAATATGAAGCAATTCTTTTTATAATATAAAGAGGAAGCCAGTGGTAAAATATAACCTGTTGCGACAACTATTGTTTTAACTAATGTTTCCTAATTATTAAACATTACCTTATTTCACCAATTTATCACACAAAAACTTACCTATCTGGTTCTTTAAGTGTGATGGCTCCGTCAGTATTTTCTGAAATAATACAAAAAAACATATAATGTTTCAGGAGAAGAGGTAACAAGTTTAAAGTAAACGTGTCTATTTTTACGATAATATTTGATAACGAATAAATACACATACTATACTTATATCATTACTATAATTTGTGAGTTATATTTGTTTACCGCACTAGACATAAGGTTGCATCCTTGTATGCAATATATATACGTGATATCAACCGTTATGTGGTACTTTAGTTGTCTTTTATTATGGTGGAAAAAAAACACACAAAAATAACACATACAAATTAGTGTTTTTTATTTCCGTGTTAGACATGGCCCTGCCTCTCGCTATCTCTCTCTCTCTCTCTCTCTCTCTCTTTCTCGGCGGTGGCAGACATGGTTTTGATCTGCCTTCCATATCGACAGTTTTTATTTTACTAACTGGTAATTAAGATATTTACGTGTGCCATCTTTTGATGCTAGTCACACATGTGTCTATAATTAATACTAGTATTTCATCTATCTTCGATTTGACATTATTTTAGTCATAACAAGTTATAATGCGGTACCAGTTTTGGTTATAATGATCCTCTTTCCATAAATTGTGTTTTTCATGGTTTATTATTGTACATCATGTCAATTTCTCGCTAAAGTACCAACTTCTGCATTGTTGAGATAGGCAGTTTTAATGTATGTTTCATTAATTAATCAAGAATTTCAATACAGCTGTACGCCAATACACCGGTCAAATTGACTGTAACCGTTGTATACGCTCATCAGTATGGTAAGCAGCTGTACGCCTTTCCATCTATTTATTGTTTAATCTATCAATGCTTTGTTAAATCGATTGTTTGCTATATCAGTCGTTTGGCGAACTTATCGTTGCATTGACCGATAATCTGATAGACCAATGGTTGGACAGATCGATAGTTTGATGCCATTTACTGCTGAATAGACTGAACGTCTGAAGAAATAATTATTGTATTGATCGATAGTTTGACAGATAAGTGGTTGGATCGATCAACAGTTTAATAAATGCATTGATGAGATGAAGAAACCAGGTTTGGAAGTTATAAATTAATCAACAAATACTTTAAAATAACATATAAATAAAATCATTATTGATGTTGTTAAAATCTATCAAATATATATATCCATTGTTTCGATAAGTACATAATCTACGAGAAAATGTGTTTGCAATCAAGTAATCAATTAAGTTTAAACATGACTTCAGGAAAATGAATTATCTATTGAAATATTCAACAAGATTATGTTAAAATCCAGTTTTGAAAACTTAATATCATCATTTAATTAGGGCATTACTAGCTCAGGTTTACCAACCTATAGCGGATACATTGTTGTAATACACATGCTGACTTTTAGGCGAACCTTCTTTGTCTTGGTGACCTTTGTTTTCACCACTGAAGCATATGCATACTCCTGAAAATTTAAAGCGTGTACATGGTTTTAGAGAAACAGTTTAAAAGAATTGAATCATTAACATAGAAATCAGTAGCATTGTGTGTTTGGTGTAGTTGATTGATGAATGACAACAAATGTTATTAACCGATACGAAAGTGATGTATTGAATCTATATCTAAGACGGGTACAAAGCAAGGCTAGATTTTAAAAGTTGATGTTTTGTCTGCCTCCGAGTCTGTCTAATTTCTTAACCTAATAACACACATACACTTTTAAGATGATTTAACCACAAACGTGTTATCAAAGTGTTTACACTATAGTTTTTGTTTTACAGTTTGATGATAAATATTGAAAAGAAAAAGGTAACTATTTCACAGTAAGCAAAGTGAAATGGTAATATTATAAAAAAAAAGAGAAAAAAATCAAGTTATTTTACTTAAATAGTATAGACAAAGATTTACCCATATTATGTCGTCTTTGAAACAAGCATACTATAATCCAAACCATTAAACCAAGTGCCAAACCTCCAATAAATGCTCCAATGACTTTCGGTGTGCAGTTTGTACAAGAAATAGATAATGACTGAATATCTGAAATAATATGTTGCAGATATTTCAAGTTGTATAATAATTATGTTTATAGTTTTACAAATTGTGTATAATCTATGAATCACTGAATGTCTATTTTTGACGCTTTATTAGTAAAGTATACACGATTTCTGATGTATGCATGTAATATCGTATGTCTTTAAGCTAAAGGGCCAGTATCCAGCTTCTTATTTTCAATCAAGTATTTTTAATATTTCAATGTAGTAATTAACCTACACTTTTTATATAGTTCAATATATGCTTATGTTGCTTTCTCGTCTGAGAAGCATACAGTTTATAAATGAGTTTCTTTTTGGATCTTTCAAAACGCTATATACCATCTTTCGTGCGTGTGTATTTGTATGCATCTATATGTATGCTATTTTATTACAAACCTCTTTAATCCTTTCAATATTAAAGTAAGTCAATGCTACATACAAACATGACTTCTGTCAGAACATCAGCACTTCTGTGTTTAAATATATTTTGAGCAGCGTAATTGTCATTTGATATGAGATTCATTTTTCTTCGAAATAGAATACATTCTTATTAATAGAATGACATATGTTCATTCTATCATATTAAAGAATGAAAAAATGAAAAAGTGCGATATTAATTTCGTAATAAAATAAGATGGCAAAAGGAATAGCAAACCGCCACTTATTCAAAATTAATTAATGAAATGCAGCATATAACTGAATAATACGTCAAATACCTGCAGTTTTGAATTCTTCTATTGCAGTTGTGCTGCTGTTTCCAATAGCATTGTGCGCTGATATCCGTATTTCATATATTGTTCCACTAGACAAGCCAGTAAGTGTTGAATTTGAAGCAGGTTCCTTCACTCTTTGAACCGTCCAAAAATCGTCTGATGTCTTCTTATATTCTATATAAAATGTTTGCACCAAACCACCATTAAAGCCTGGCTTCCAATTGATTGTCAACGACGAATCTGTTGTTAACCGTAAAAAATGACGTACCTTCGTTGGAACTTTTGGTTTATCTGGAGAGAATTAGAACAATAAGTTTTCTTTGATGTATGAGATTTGTTGATTTATTTAGAAATCGGGAATTTTAATTGTACATCCATTTTCTGCTATCGAGATTAATTCTAAGCAAGCATTATCACAACTATTGATAGGAAATTAGAAAACTTTGAAATAAGTAACTTTACTGATTGAATCTTGTTATTTTCCCCATTCCTTTAAGTTGTAACTTTAGACAAATAAGAACAATAACCGTCTTAAAGTCGCCATTGTTTACATTCGAATAGTATCTATTTATAGTTGGACTATTTTAAACTCATATTGCCAATTTGCTTAAAGCAAACGAATCTCTGGTTTGCTCGCACTGAATCATTATTTTTAAAGAACTGAACAAATGTTGCTACTCTAAATGCTAAATGCTAGTGTTCATATGTGACTTAAATTCCAAGTTCGCCCCAAATGTGTGATAGGAACATACAGTTGTCAAAAGTGATATTGTTCGTTAGATTAATCACATAGCAGAGATCGAGAGTTGTGTAAATTATAGTAATAACAAAGCATTAGAACCGTCAAACATATACAGTTCAAAACTGTAATTTAAATTTGCTTGGGATACAGCAGTTACCTTTACTCCTGCAGTGGGGAGGTGGAGGAAATGTTATCCATAGCATTTATGTATCGCTTATAATGTAACAATATTTATACAATATATATATATATGGCGTAAACGAAGCTCTGCCGGGTTTCCGTGAAAACAGTTATCTATCCGAACCGAAAAAGGAATGAATTATTCTTTTTCTTGCATACACATTGAATACTGATTTTAACTTAATTTATCATTATAAATTTTACAACGATCTCTTTTAAGACGTTTAATTGTATGATGTACGTCATTTATTTTATACGTTACGTCATTTAGATGGTTCCAACGTCAGAGCACGAGAATTTTATTTCGACCCAAGGGTGACATAGAAATATCTCACTCCGGTCAAAACGCCGATATCATTATCCGGTATGCAAGAAAATTACGTAAATTGTAAAATACAAACCTTTACGAATTATATTGAACAGATGACTATATGATTTGTCTACGCCATTGTCTATTTCCAGTTTGTACTGTCCATAATGTGATTCTTGTATATCATTTATAATGAGTTCAAACTGGCGACCATATGATGATATAGTGATGGCGCCTTCAGATGTAAGTATCATCCAGGTGGACTCTCCAGTAAGTCTTGACCATACAGTGGTTGACGGATTAGGATATGCCGTTACTGTCATACTCAGTGTAACATTGTCATGTAAAGCCTTTGTGATATTTGTCACCGATTCTACGGATTCAGATGGACGTGGTGAACCTAGCAATACATATATATAATTTGCACGTAGTGGCTTAAATGGTCTTGACATTAACATGTTTAAAATATTCTTGCTTTTATACACTGATGATATCGTTTTATTTTCAGAATCAGCAGATGAATTACAACAAGGTTTACATTTATTGGATTCATATTGCAATGAATGGAAGCTTAAAATAAATACAACAAAAACAATAATCATTATTTTCTGAAAAAGTGGCAATTTGCCGAACAATATATATTTTATATGTAATAATGTTGTCATTGATATTGTTAACAGATTTACCTACTTAGGCACATTTTTTACAGTCGGTGGTCCTTTTGCTGAAGTCATTAACACTCGACCGCGGCGTGGTCTAGTGGTAGAGCGTCCGCCTTGCATACGGAAGGTCGTGCGTTCAATCCCCGGTCGGGTCATACCAAAGTCTTTAAAAATGGTACTAGAAGCTTCCTCGCTTGACGCTCAGCATTTAGAGGAGAGTTCTAGGTCTGGTCGGCCAGGTGTCAGTATAATGTGACTGGGTGGGTATCATACCATGTGTCTGCGTCAGTGTGACAGCGCTTAGAATACTGTCTCTAGTAGACACCGTTGCGATATGACTGAAAAAATTGTTGAAAGCGGCGATAAACACCATACAACAACAACAACCATCATTAACACTCTATCAGGTCAAGCACAAAAGGTTATTTTTGAAATAAATAGATAATTATATAAATTTACTTTCATATCGCCGAAGCACAGGGTAGATCTTTTCAAGATAATTACACCAATTTTTAATTACGGAAGTGATGTCTGGAGATTTAATGATGGTTAACCCTTGCAAGAGCACATTTACAGGTTTTAAAAACAATAAAAGGTGTTAACAAATCAACGCAGAAAGATTTTGTGTATGGTGAAGTTGGCAGACTATCTCTTATTTGTCAACGATATAAAATATTATTAAATATCATTCGACGGAGAAATATACTGCATGCGTTTTCACTCCGCGTACTGAATTATTGACGCCAAGTCAGTTCGCGGCGAAACTCGGAATGTTTCGCATAGAAATACAGGTAAGTGGTATTGTGTGTTTTTACGTTTTCGGTATATGTACAGAAAAAATATGTTTGGCATAAATTATTGTAATACGAGCACAGGGAGAATATGCTTGTGTGTTTATTTTGTGCACATGCATAAACTGCGTTTACAAAAATTGCATATGACGAAACTATTATGCTTTAAATTAGAAGTTGATATGTAGATTAAACTGTCGACTAAATAATAGCGATGACAATAAAACATAATTTTAAATAACATATTACATTCATTTAAAAGAAATGTATCGCCATTTGATACTTTTAAATTTAGATCTTCGCTGGAGAGTGTCGTCAAAACGACCCCAAAACGCCTCTCACCGTTGATTCAAGTGGGAAAGATATCAATTACTTGCGGAGATGGATGTGCTTTAGTCCTGGATAACCTTCCAAGATCCCAAGGAAGATCGAGTAGTTGGGTTAACTAATCGCCTGTTAACCCTCTATTGAAACAGACCTTTAAAAGGACATAATACACATGTGATTTATACGTACTGTATCAATCCAATCCGCTATTTCAAAATACCGTAATTTATTTCTATGCGTAAACTGTTCACCACTCCATGTACATAGTTACATAGTAAATATGAAAATGAGTAATAATAACGGTCTATAAATGGAACAATCAAAACAAAAAAGTCGATCTCAATAGTTTTAGAGCAATATCCCCACGCTAAACTGTATTATAACTACATGAAAAGGTTTTACTAATATTACAGAAAATCCGACAAACTCAAGTTAAACTCATTTAAAATGCATCCCAGAAAAGATATTCATACATACATACATACATACATACATGTGGACTGTGAAATGACCATGTCTGGTTTCTTGTGGAATGGAGAACCAGACAGACTCTGGTTTAACGCAAACAAAATTTTCAAATATGTTTATAATTATTTTAAAAACAGACGTATTTATTCCTCTATTATATAATTTCAGTATGAGAATGCTATGAGGCACGTGATCGAACGCTTGTTTGACGTAAAAAATACTTGTGTATTGTTCAGATTTTTTTTTACAAAATACATACTTTTAGTTATTTCAAAATGTTACACACAATTGCTTGTATTCACAAATTTCACGATATTGAATTTCTTCAACACAGTGTATAAAAAATCAATGTACTGCGCCACGTTTTGTCTGCCCTGTGGATGGCTGGAAAGTGTTTCCACGCCATAACTTTAGTTTTCAAAACTATTTTGGTGATATTTTGTATAATATACCTGACAATCAAATAAAGATTGGACTAAGTGTTAATAAAAATGTTACTGTCTACAATGTTTTTATAAAAAAAAAACAGTACTGTAAAGATAATGAAATCTTTGGAAAATATTACGTTAATACAACGTTATTATTATTATATTTCAAAAATAGAAAACTTGATAGTATTATACTTACATCTTACAAATAGCTGTTTGTTTCCAGACAACGCAGGGATGTCATTGTATTGGTTAGCACCAGTGCATATATATGTCCCTGCATCTAAACATGATGCCTTCATTAGTGTAAATGTTATCTCCTTAGTGTTATATTTAGCCAGCTGTTGCCGTCCGTCTTTTTGAATTGTCATAGTGGCACCTGGATTACTGCTGACTACACATCGGAAGATTACAGAGTCATTCTCATCTACTGTCACAGTGTTTCCAGTAACACCCAGTACTTGGAAACTAATTATGGATGCCTTGTCTGGGAACGAAAGTAAAGATATAATAAAGTATAGATACATATGATTATTCCATTTTTGAAAGTTATTAATTAGTATGAATATTACATATAATTTGCCCTAAACAATTTTGTATGGAATCAATCCATCATTACAAAGTTCATGCTCAAAACAAAACAAGCATTTATTTAATTAATTATAATATACTTCTGCCCAGTCATTAAGCGCCACTTACACTGTACATCTAGGATAAACTGCTCTGAATCAGTCCCATTTACATTTGGTTCCCCTGTTAGGTCCATAACGTTGTTAGCTGTACATGTATATGTATCTGCATCACTCTTCTGAACAGCTGAAATAATCAATGGATTACCCGTCCATGTTCGACTGTCACGTGACCTAGTCCATGTATAGTATGTTATAGCAGGTAAACCAGGTGTTACAGGACAGTGTAGGTTCAGGGGAGAATTTTCCTCTTTCGCTTGATTTGAGATGGATCCTACTACCGGTTTATCTGAAATTTAAATCGTTCTATGGGCAGTGATTTCTTTTTTTTGGAAAGGGGTTTGACGCCATTATCAACACATTTCAAGTTATATGTGGCATATCCAGTTTTACTGTAGGAGGAAGACCTCAGAGTGCGTAGATCCACCGTCCTTCCGCAATTAACTGGCAAACTTTCTCACATAAAGATTGTAGAGCGAGTCGGACTCAAACCTACGACCTTGACGGTGATAAAAATTGATATTAGTTGTATTCATTCTTGGCATCGACTGTAATTTTTAAAGCATGGTCATTTAAAAAGTGTAAATTACTAAAAATTGCGACAATAGATGTATTAGTATAGGTATAATGATAAAATGTACGTATAAGACATTGTAAATTTTTACACCACTGTATGAAATTCAACTGGCAATAATGCAATAAATTGAATTTTTCAGTTGTTTTTATTCATGAGGGTGATATCCTATACACCACCATTCACTTATCTCTACGACATGTTAGGGGTTAAGAATGTATTCTAACAAGATTTTTGACCGAGGGTGAATTTTGTTTTAAATTGCAAGAATTGCAATAATTCAATAACAAACAGGCAATTGCGACTAGACTATTGATATTGAATAAGCTTTTACTATTAATTGACAATTTGAAATTTTATATTAAAAAATGCATTAAAAGGCAAATATAAAATTTAATGCTGGTTGATATTACAATAGCAATGTTATGATTGTTTGTATTCACATATTTATTAAACATTATCAAACATGGTTTAGAATAATTAATGGATATATTATGTGGTATGATAATAGTTACTGTAGTAAATATCATTCCTTAGTAATCTGTTTATGTTAGAGATATGTTACAAGATAATACGCACACAGAACGTCCACAGTAATAGTTGTAGAGTTACGTCCTGTAACATCCCCACCAAATGTTGTGTCCATAGTGTTCTCAGCATGACATGTTTGTGTCCCAGCCTGTTCTCGCGTAATACGACCTATACTCAATGTATGTGATGATGATGACACATTACCAGACCAGCGATAACTTGACGTGGCAGGTTTACTGATGAATGCGCATGTCACTGTAAAGGACTTCCCTTCTTGTACACGTAGAGGTGTGGTTACTGTTACTAAGCCACTGTTACTGTAGTGATACACCAGGGTGGGTTCGGATGGTCCATCTGGTAATATCATTGAAATACAACTGACATACTGTAACAAACATATACAAACTATTCTGTTGATCCACGGGTTTGTGTTAACCAAATACATGCATATCCTGTAATAATCATCTTCAAATTAACTGTAGAAAATAATAAAATACAAAAAAATATTAACATATTATTGGAAGGAAAAGTAACTCTAGTATAACATTGGGCATACTGCAGAAATAAACATATGCATATGTATTAGCGGTCTAAAATCCATTTTTCATTAACATGTCGAATAAGACAAATGTTCCAATAATATATCTAAAACTTTGAGTTAAAACTTCACATTTGATTTCTTTCGTACAATGAAAATTTGAACAAGATGATTGTATATCAACAATTTGTCAAAAGGAACGACTACACCAAAAGGAACGACTACACCAAAACAAACAAAAAAGAAATGTTATAACATTCGTTTCACACTATGTAACTTATAATGATATTGGGAAAATTTTGTTGGTGACCGTGCAAAGTAATTTAATAGAATTTTAAATGATAGTTTTGAATAAATAAATAATCTGACATCCCCAAAGTATAAACTGGTTAAAACACAATTCAAACAAAACCAATTATTTCCATAAATTGTATTTTAAATTAACCCCTTTTTTATCAAAATGTTATATTATGGAATGGGTTCGAAACTAAATTTCTTTCTACATAATTTATATCAGTGTTTGATAAAGAAATTCATGAATTATCGGGGTTAAAACAAACTTCATTATATCATATAACATAAGAACATCTTTAAAAAAATGTTCAATCTCAGTAGCTACTACTTACACAGTACACTGAATGTGACTGCAGCAGATTTAACACCAGGTACACTTCCTCCGCTAGTCAGTCTCATATTATTACTGACTCTACAAGTACGTGCCGTGTCCATCTGTATGTCTGTGAATGTCAATATCTGACTGGTTCCCGGCTGATTGGTCCATTGGTATGATGGTGAAGGGTCACCAGACGATGAACAGAATATCTGGAAGTAGTCTCCCTTTACTACACTCACGGGGTTGCTGGTAGTGATAATAGGTCCAGCAGTGTTGTTGTATTTCAGAGTTGGTAGAGTAGGAGGAACTATATGTATATACATAAATACACATACAAATGTTTGTATTATAACACATACACACACAAGTTTTTTTACATGCATTATGTAAGGCATTTAATACATGGTCGGCGTACAGATATAGAATCAAATAAAAATTATATTGCCATGTCATATTGTATTGTTTAGCTATGAAACTAGAAAGAACATAACAGGCCATCAATATCCCCGTGTCGGTGCAAGGACGAGATAATAACACATATTAACACAACACAATGGTCGTGATAGCGGTAATGTATATTCATCTCATGTTATTAAAATTGATAATGATGGATATTTCTACAGAAAATTGTATATTAAGTACGTTTCTAGTTGTATATTTTGTCAAAGAAGATCTTTACAGAAAGTGAGACAACCTTTAATTGAAACTGATATACCACCTTCTATTATGGCAAAAGTAAGTTTAGACTTATCTCGACCGTACCCAAAATCATTGTCAATGGCTAAATATGACCTTGAAGAAAGCGTATTTAATTTAATGATAAGTCGTGATCAAACAGCATACAATTTCCTTACAAAGTTAGAATTTTGAGACTATAATAATCAATATATATCGTATAAGCTTTTGTAATCAGTGACTATATTTTACCAAATCAATTCAAGTAGTTCATGCGTTATTGCTTTGTTTTAGGAACATGTAAACAACATAAATATATAACGTGAGAGTGTGGTTTGCTTGGATCACAAATTGCCCATGGTAGAATACATGTACATATATAATGGATTTTGGGCAATTGCCACAAATCAGCTGTTGAAACTTCTAGTCATTTGTAAAAGTTAAAAACAAAGTGACATTATTATTAGACCGCCTATATGCCTCACACATGTAAATAGAACGTGTATCATCCCTTTACATGAACGAATGATATTGCAAAGTCAGATTCACTGACATCACTTCTTGAAATTCATTATATTACTACATTAAATTTTACACTTCGGGATCAATTAAGCTAAAAATATCAAAGCCGTCATTGGCGCCATGATTATATGAGTCTGTTTAATAAATAATAACATTATAAATTATAATTAGGACGTTTCAACAATGATTATAATTGTACTTGTATTTAAATTTGCTTTGTTAAAAAGTTCATTATGCTATTTTATTTTATATATAGGGATTTAAAATTATTAAAATTGAGTGAGTTTTGAGAAATAAGAGCAACATGCAACATAATAACATTTTTACAGATGATTTATTACTTTGATTTACTTAACATTTTCAGAATTTGTTGATTGATTAAACATTAATTAATTTTATATGCTTATGTATACATCGCTTAAGTCAGGTGCACTCAAATGCTGACCAAGTTTACAAGTACTTTAACTACGTTTATAGATCTACTAGTGCGTGCAGCTGATGCACTTTAATATTTATACGGAGGTGGTAGATATTGATGATCAATATTTGGTACATTAGGCTTAGGAAATATAAACTTATGGACACATATTTACTAACATGGTATTTCAATAAACCATGAAGAAATTGCACCAGAAAGTGTAAAATTCTTCACATTGGCTAGTTCAATTAAATTGAACCGCTTTTGATAAGTAAACACTATTCACGCTTCCATCTGTCAAAATTCATTAACTGCCTTTAAGGTATAGTGCATCGGGCTTGGAAGTTTAGAGAGAGAAATTAATATTAAACACATTGATTGATCGATTGAATGTTTCGTGTCATTTTTATGCCATCGAGGGCTAACAGACGATCAGTTAACCTAACCACTGTTTTCTGGGATTCTGGAAGGTTAACCAGAACTCGAGCACACCCCATCTCCTCATATCACAATATACCCATATTCCGAATCACGATGGATACATGTCCATACTTTTGAAGATGTGCTTAGGACAAGCAAAACTAACCAAAAATGTTTCTTGTAATTCAACAAACAAGAATACAAATACTTGTACTTACACAACACCTGCAGTGTAATTGATGACGCGTTAGAACCAGTCACTGTGTCACCAACTGTTGGATCCATCTGGTTCTCCGCCATGCATGTATATACACCATTGGCTGATGTCTGTACAGCATTTAGTGGCATTGTCGAGCCAACATACTGTGAGTTTCCCGGATGACTCCACGTGTATTTGGTTGGTGGTGGATTACCAGTGGTTGATGTGCAACTGATTGATGGGTTTGAATCTTTGATGACTTTAATAACTCCAGATACTATGTTGTTAGTCATACGCAATTGGGGTGCCGATGGAGAATCTGATAGTATAAACAAGTTAACAGTTTATCTTAAGTTTTTGTATCAATATATGATACTACAGAAGATGTTCAAATGTACTATACCAGAAGTAATAATTCGAAAGTCATAAAACAAGAGGTCAAAAGCGAATGAAGACCCTCACCTGGTTTACAGTTGCATTTGCATTCTTAAAGGTGCGCCTTGATGACCATTTTTTTATGTTTACTCTACCCGTTACTTGATTATCACATCGTTGAAAGTATGGATTTGAAAATCATTATGTCAGAAAAGTCACCATTTGCTTGCGGAAGGACGGTGATCCATGTTGATTTCTTTTTACTTTCAGAGTTTAATGGACATAGCTGAAATGAATAATATATGTGAGTCTGGAAATAATCAGGCAATATATGTTTAGGTTTATGAACGGATAAAACGTAATAAAATCTTTAAATAAGGAGAATAACTCATGTCAATGAGTATGAATATCCACAACTGTGTGGTGTCCTTGAGCAAGACACATTCTTATGCATGTACTTAGTACTGTTCCACCCAGGAAGACATCGAATGTGATTTGTTGTAATAACTTGTTTCACTATCGAGGTATAATAAATATTCATGTAAATCAATACATGTGGAGTTGAATCCCTCCCAGCAACATGTTTTATTAGCAACAGTGTGTAAAGCACTGATAGAATCAGTCATCGATTGTTCGAGCTATTGCGCTTATTTTATTTAGATTACACGGTTTAATTAAGTTCATAACTAAGTTAAATTAAAACCCGAGGAACAGAGTTTCAATCTCATATACTGTCTAGATGTAAGCAATCATATACATACAATAAATAATCAGACAGTAATACTTTAAAGTTATTAATCGGGTGCTGATTAATATACAATTCATAGTTAAAATATGCCATAACTCATGCACACTTTAATATGTGAAATTGAATGTCTAAAACGCAATTACATGCAAGTAGTTTCTTTGAAAAATGGATTGTGAGATTTGTGAGATTTAAACGTTCCCAAGTGGTACCGGGACTAGATAAAAAAGGAAAAAAGGAAGAGTTAACACTCTTATTTATTGCATGGGTAAAAATGCAGACGAAATGTCGATGTATGCGACAAGTTCAAAATTTAAGAAACGTCATATTTGAACGGACAAAATACAATACGAGGTGCAGGGCGAGACTGTCGTTACATTTGTGACAACCCTGAATTCCCTCAGCAAGGTAAAATGATACGCGTACTTTCTTATGTGTGTCTGGAGTAGATAAACGTAATGCTGCTCGCTCTGATCGCAGGGTTTTCATTCTGTTGTAGTCTCAAATAATCATAAATGTTGACTTATGTTTTATCAAAAACAATACATATAATAACAACAACCAATAGGACACTGTTCGTTATATTTTAGATTAAAAATGTTCACCTATTCACAAAGTGATCGAGTTAAACTTTTGTTTTCTAAATATTAATTTATTAAATAAATAGCGGAGGTATTGGCCTGTAGTCAGAATAATATATCAATTTCCAGATTTAAACGACGGCTACACAAAAGCTTCCGTCGAAAAAGTACGAACACGTCTATTAAGTAATGATTAAACGCAATTCAAAGTAAAAAGCTGAACGATAAAGAATATACGATTGCTAACTACATTCTTCTTAATTTGTTTAACATCGGATTGGGATGTTACTAATGCATTTACACTGTTTTTAACACCCATTCTTAAGAAGTTTTGGTCATGAAAGTCATGAAGCTATTAAGTAAATAAATATTGCCGTTGTTTGATTAGTTTATACTAATTTATTTTAGTTCGATTATGATGAAGATCAGAGCTTATGCGAACCGCTCTCGAATCCGCTTCCTGGGTAGTACTGAGTGTTGTCTTATGAGAGGCATCGGGTCGAGCTGAGGAAAGAACCGGCAACCTCTGGCCAGAGCGGCCAACTCTCGATCCATTACTCTACCGCCCCGCTTCGTCTGGTTGAACAGGTGGTATTGAAATGTTCTGATTCGGAGAAATAAAATATTTCAATAAACTTTTTAGGCGATTCATTGTTTTTAACTGTGCCGTTTGTTCTAACCCCTGGAAGTGGAGAATAAATCGTGGTGATATAAAGGGCTTCGTCGTGACAATCTGAACGTTTAAGTGGAAGTTACATGCCCGTTATGAGGAAGGATGCAGGGTACCATGTATGCGCGGACGCTGTAAAATCGGCAGAAGAACAACTGTTTGAAACACAAGTTTGATTAACAATAATTGGATGAATAATATAAAAAGTCATATTTCTGATAATTCGAAGTAACCAAACCATCAGAAACTGACTTATGTTTGAATCTTACATAGTATGTTGACGTTCAGCTGCGTAGATTGTGTTCCAGATATTGGATGTGAAGACTGACATTTACAATTTCCACTTTGATCACGTGATGCTGACCATATTATTTTTTTTGTGACTGTCCTGCCAGAACTTTTATCCTGAACCTGACCACTGTAACATGTCCACGATAGCGCGGCTTTAGGATTACCTCCAGTTATGGAACATGATAAGATTTGAGGAACATTTTCTATCACGTTGTAAACACTATCACTGCTGTAGCCCTGTATTACAGGGGGGGCATCTGGTGTCGCTGGAACAGAAGGAGAACACTATTTTTAAGCTAGTATAGGGTAAGTATTTATTTTAGGATAAACAATAACCGTGCCGCCGAGCGGTCTAATGCGTTGTCTCAAGAGCATTCGTAATTTCGAGACACGTTCTCTCCAAACATATTATGCAAAATAGTTTGCCAGTTATATTTTCAGAAGGACGGTATTACTACACAAATAAATTATAAGGTATAAAACTGGATATGCAATATATAATATGATATTGTGTTAAAATCCCCATTCAAAATAAATACACCATAAAGTATATAGCGCCATATTAATACACACATTTGAATATTCTTGAAGACTTTTATGTATTTCATCAATTTTTAATTTATAACTTTATTTGTATACTGTTTTATCATCAGCATAGAAAACACTTACAGAGAATGTGTAATAGACCCTAATTCATTAATATATATATTAGTAGAAATATTAAACGCATTAGAACATCTCCTGGTGTATCACTGATATAATTTAACATGCTGGCCACATAATGTCTCACTTTTATCTCCTATTGTCTATTTTACAAATATATATAGAAAACTATTATGGCAGGAATGTCTATTTTTTCCAAATCCCGATGAATTTCATGAATTTTACACTTTAGCAGATGTATCGAATTGATATTGAAGCTGATTAATTGAACTATTTCAGAAAAGGTAGGAAGGATGGGTACAGGCATATAGTTACTTCTTTTTACATAGAAAGGACGTTGTTTTTATGAGTCTGAAAATAAAGTTCTAGGCTATATTCTACTGTTAAATACTGTAGCATCACTGCTGTAATATAATAACCGTATAACTTAGCAATTTTCGGACCAAGTCTATAAAGATCAGTTGATATGAGTATATTAAATATATTTATTTTCTTCAAAAGATGTAATAGGTGGTTGTATGTCAAAATTATAATGTTTAATCATATGTAGAAGACGTAACGCATTGATCTTGTTTGTAAGAAGATGTTTGTTTAGAGAATTAAGAATATTTCCTTCAATTACCATTCTCACTTTATTCAATAATTTAGGTAAGACTGTCTGGGTTTCTATCATTTAATATAGTCTTCAGATTGTGTCATCAATAATTAGGATCTTCTTTTCTTTTTATTACATTATTATAAAAACTAATTTAGACTGTCTTATAAACGATGTAACTTTATTACGTTGCATATTATATCATGGAACTTATGTATTTTGTAAATAATTAATATCATCATAATTACCCCGACTGAGCATCTCGTTTCACACATTCAGACCTTGAATTAATAAAAAGAAATACTACTCTAAATATTTATACAATTATATAATACTCTCAGGGTTATCTTCACCACTGGAGTAGAAATCACGGATGCGTAACGAAAAGAATAAATAACCCGAATTCGTCGTGCACTCATTTTCAGATGTGAAAAGTACATATATTCAAATTATTTCATACATTATTGATAAACTTGAAATGAACAAAGAGACTTACAATGTTGGAAAAATATATCGCGGATGTCGTTGCAGGAGCACACACGTGCAATCCAAGCCGGCGTGTCAAAACGACAGGTGCGATGTTATTAATTACTTGTCGGTTATTGATTAAAAACATGCCCGAAAAGGTGACTTGTATGGAAATTAAAAAATCAAACGGCATATTTCTACCAATGTTTTACCAATATTTTGTTACCTGAAGATCCTTACATGGTGATGAAATGGTCAGTTACATAAAGGTTACCTTGGTTCTTTGCCAAATAAACAGTAAGTTGAAAGGTGTGTACTTAGAACATTGTGTACATTCTGAATTTTTAAGAAAGAAACCATTTATACAACATAATATTAGAATTAAGAATATTGTTTTCACCACAATAGGTACTCGTACACTATATTCCCATATTGTATAAAACACTATAAAATAATCCTATATTTTAGCCGTACCAGCAATCTTTTAATTCAGATTGACCCAATTTTATAACAGTATCACCTCCGCATTAAGGCCATGCATGTCATTTTATGAAATTTACCTTGTTATTTCAAAACAACAGTATACGCAAAATGATGTTTTTCCAATCTGGTTAGGGTTTTAGTTACCATATTAGATTCAAACCGATTTTTCTTTAGGACCAAATACGATACTCCTTAACAAGTTTGGTGAACATTTTTTAGGAGTAGAGCTGACTTGAAAGTGTGACGAATGGACGGACGGACCTTAACCCAATTTTCTAAGTATAAAAGGGTCAATGGTAATGTCTAAAATTATAATGAAGATATGCTAATCATCCCCTCGAGTCTCATTTATTTAGTAACGTTTCATTGGGAGTGTATATGTATATAAACTGATATGTAAAATACAATTTTCTAAGTATAAAACGGGCCATAACTATGCTTAAAACAAAAAGCTACCTTTTAATGGTAGTGAAGATAATATTTGTAGTTGACGGTGCCCGATATAATGAGCCGTGGCCAAACAATTCCAAACTGATAATCTATTAACATTTTATTTTGGTATGCATTCTTCAATTATGAATTTTACAACACTACTGATAAATATGTGTTGAAATATGACAAAGCACGTACGTCATCAGACTTGCTGCATAATTTTCATTAGAAATGGCAATTTCAACAGACGCCATTTATTAATATTAAACACTGCTTTATCATCTCGCATTATATTATATATTTGTAAGAGTTGTACGACACATTAATATTTGCATAACTTACGCAATGATTAAAACCCATGCAATTAATTTCGATTACTTGAAAACAACATATCTATATCAATGTAATCAAATCAAATACCAGCAAATGTAATATCAGGAGTTTCCGTAGTATAAAGTGTGTTTGTCAGTGTCGGGAAGTCCATTCCACATTGAAATGTCACAGGTGTATCAACATCGCCAGGAGACTGTGTGTACAGAGGTAGTGAAAGTGTAGACATGTAGATTCTCTCTTGGTCTGAACAGCTGTCTGCCTGGTCACTGACAGATACATCTGTTTGGTACCGCTCACGTGACCCATCATTCTGGAAAGGATCCAGGAAATAAGAAAGAGGATGGAGGATGAAATTCATTTTCAAATAGAGAATTTAGATAAATAGATACAATAAATATGAAATGTTAAATTTTCTCTTTATTTTCTCTCTGATTCAAAACATGTCATTAGAACTGTAGTGGGTTAAAACAGAAGGATATTTACTATTAGAGAAATCCTATGAATTAAATGTTACGAATGTAACCTAACGAAGCCATACATCCGAGGTATTATTTCACTAATGATAAAATAAAGGACAAATGTAAAATATAGTCTTTAAAAATGTGGTCAAAATATATATTTTTATAAACTTTATACAGTCACCATTTGCCAAACATTTTGTCATTGTTATTTTGCATTTATATAATTTTGTCGATTTGAAGCATACTAAGATGTGGACATACCTTATTTGCAAAACATAATGACACTTTATCGCATACTCCAGCCCATAATGTCTTTGTTACTAAATATATTGTCAATAATAATTTAATACAGACAGCATATTACAGATTTTACATTGTAACACTAAGGGCATTGTCCCCCATTATCGATTCTGTGGAGCGTATGGTCCAGTAGTAGAGCACCGAACCCATTCTCGGAGGGTCGTAGGTTCAATTCCCTCCACGACTATGTGTGATGTCCTTGAGCAAGACAATTTATCCGCATATGCTTAGTACTGGTTGTAACCAGGAAGGCTTCGAGCGTGATTTGCCTAAGTTGAAAGAACTTGTTTCACAATCGAAGTAAATTAAATATTAAGTTTAAACTAAACGTTATCGGTTAAATGGAACTTTTAACACATCAGAGTTTGTACATTTATAGGATTTCATATTGTCATTTTCATTTTCTTGAATTAAAATTAGTTTTGCTTAATTATTTTATAATCAAAACAAACTCAACATTTTTTGGAAACGTTAAAGATGACACTGTGTTCATCTTTGTTTTCAGATGGTTCTGACCAGTATGTGTTACATATATTCAAATTCAATTCAATGTTACCTGTTTATAGTACCAGTTAAAGGTAGGCGCAGGATAGGTACAGCTGGTGGTCTTACATGTGAAATTTACCGCAGTTGTAGATAAGTCCTGATCCTGGGTTGGAACACTTCTGTATGTCACACCTACTGGAGTGGCTGAAAAAGTCAAACATACCAATACTAATATTATATGAAGTGTGATGGCTCGCTCGAAATACTTTAAAAAGCTGATCTAAAAAAATGTATATTTAACATACTTAAATATGGTGTTAATCATATGCGTACAAAACGAAAGGTATAAAATTATTGTGTGTATTATCATAAATTACAGTTAATACTGAAAACAGCAATCGCACTCACAAGAGTCACCTCACCAAAGATTAAATTGAAATGATTAGGAGGTAGTCAGTTTTAAATTGGTAATTTTAAATATAAATTAAGAACATCAATATATGTATGTGCACTGATACATTTACATGTGTGATGTATTTTATTAAACTAGGGTATGACATTTGTTTTTTAATTTTTAAACCTTTGGCTTAGTTTGTTATTGTCTTTTGGAGTCCGTCCATCGTTAAGTTTTGCTCCAAACAGCTTCTTCTCTGAAACCGTTCGACAGATTTTCAGGAAATTTGGTATGATGCATTAGGCTCTATCAAATTTATTCAAATCATGACCGTGTGGTTAAACTTAGTCTCGACCCAGTGGCTTATTCTTTTTTTAAAAAAACAAAAACAAAACTTATTCTCCATGCAAGGCAATTAGTATTACCTAATCAATGTCGCTCAGATTTATTCAAGCCATAACCTAAGAGTCAAACTTTGCCCCGCCTCGCGGACGTATCATTTAACATAGCGAAGTGTTCATTTAAAAGCTTTTAAATGTCAAAACAATATTTTTAAGAGCTACTGATACTAATTTATTATTTCAAGCATCGTCATGTCTGAAATATTAGTGAGACTAGGTCTGTTAAAGGGGATTTGATATCCATAAAGGCTAAGTAGGGGTCCAACTAGGAATACAATTGTGGAATTTTTGTGAAAAAAACTTTGTTCGCCAAAAATGATAAAACAAATACGTTTATATTTGGTTTAAATCGTCCTTATGAAAAGGGTTTCGAATTTGTTAAAATAAAGAGTCTAGGATCAATTGGGGTTGCAGAAGGGTTTTAATTTTCAATATTTTTATTATTGTTAAAAAAATTAATTTTCTTTTAACAACATGCTTTAGGAATTATTTAAATCATCTTAATTTTGAACATTGTTTAGTTTTAGTAGTTAAGGCTAGGTGATTTACATATGATTTAATATCCGTAACAAATAAACATGGGATAAAAATGAAAAATTATAAAAATAAAAGTTAACAAGAACCTACCAGCCATATTCATTTATATCATTCCTACGAGTAGGCGTTTTAAATGTGTTCAATTAAAAGGGCTAGGATATATAAGGTCCCAGTAAGGGGCAAAATAGCAAAGTAGAAATACTATTAGAAAACAGTAAATTATCTAAAACTTAAATTCCGAACAAACGCAATACAAAATAAGATACAATGTTACAATGTAACAAAATATGATGGACTTGACCTTTCAGAAAGTAAGCAATTTATACTAGCAATTGATTTGTTATCATCTATATTCTTTGTATTGAATTTAGTTAACTGTAGATCAAGACAATAATAGCCTATCATTAATTACGAGAGCGACCTAAATCATTATATTAATTCGTCAATCTAATAATGTTGGCTTGAAGATTCTATCAGTCGGTGTTAAGATGCAATAAGTGATGAACCAAATAGAAAACCCCAAACTCAAATATTTTGCAATCAAAACTACATTTCTGCGGCTCGACTCTCAAATCGTACGACTTTTTAATTATTTATTCCAATATTAGTTTACATTATACTCGTATATACATATTTTAGTATTGCTCCAAAATATAGTTCTCACTATAATATTATATCTCTTTCACTCAGTCATTCTAATGTTTTCTGAGAGGGTATATTTCTTAGTTACAATTGTCTAAGTAGTATTGTTCTTTTAAAGGAAAATAAATAGTAAATTAATGTCTTGTTCTTCAAATCATAATTACAATTTAAGGAATACGTTTAAGACAATATTCCTACACCACTTGACTACAAACTCTTCTTTCAAAACGATCGCTTTCTGACATATATACATGTATATAAAACACCTATATCGAATGAGAAAAAGAAAATGAGAACAGACGTATCTTAAGCCATGGTCACATTTACGGTCATGCACGTAGTTGACTGTAGTTCACTTCAAACGTAGTCCACCGTAGTGTAACTACGGTCAACTACGTTGAAGTAGGTTCAAGGTAGGTTCAAATTGACCAAAAGAAGAAATATAGAAAGTCTAAGTAGGCTGAACTACGTGTAAGTACGGTCAACCACATTGAACTACGAACTACTACAAAGTGGCTATGTTTAACTAGGGTATCACTACGTATAACTATGGGTAACTACGTTACACTACGTATAAACTACGTTCTAAGTACGCACAACTGCGGTAAACTAGGGTCAACTGCGTTGAGCTACAGTAAAACATCGTGGCTACGCCTGCGCAGTACGGGTAAGCCACGGTCATTGTGCTTTTGGATGTTGACGAGCCAACATTGCTGATCACCTAATTGACACATCTACACGCAGAAATTGTTGGAAAGCCTGGGGATCCTCCACTTGAAGCTCTGTCATCAGAGCCTCATACTGGCCGTGGACGGGTCTACGCAGCAGCCAGTCCCTGGTCCACCATCTCCTTTGTCTTCTATTCTCCCTCCTTTTCTGTTCCTCTAGGTCCTTTAATTCCACAAGGTTTCTTGCCAGACCCACAAGTTTCATGTTAACCTGACCCAAGAACTTCGAAATCGTGACTCTGTCACCCATTGTGTACGTATGCAGTTAAAAGAATAATTGAATCCTCAAACAACAAGATGTGTGTAATCCTAGAAATGTAAGCGACATATTTCTAATTAGTTAACCCTTACGGTTTTTGCTACGGTCAACTACGGTAAACACTAAGGTGCAGTAGGGTCAATTACGGTTAACTAAGGTCAACTCCGTTCAAACTACGGTCACAGTAGGGTACTGGCATCGTAGTTGACCGTAAACAAGTTTTGAACATGTTGAAAAAGTATGTGCTAACTACGGGCAAATCATCAGTTCGAACTACGTTTATTAATACGTTGAACTACGGTTAACTACGTGTAACTACGTTCAACTACGTTTAATGCGTTCAACTACGGTCCAATACGGTCATTCCCAACTACGGTCAACTAGTTAAGATGTGACCACGGCTTTAGTTTGCTATAATGTAAGAACGCTCGACAACTCTATTATGTTTCATTTATTCCATGTTTTCTGAAAACTATTGGCATAATGATAATAGTAAATGCTATCCATGAAAGTTAAAAAATTATTGCGTTGTTTATTTGTTTAATGCTATCTAAACTTCTCAAACGGATACTAAATGATTGTAAGATAACAATACATATAGTATAACCGTAAACAATTAGATATAAGAGAGAAAGAAGAATAATAAGTGTTTGTTCTGCGTCTACTTAACAGCAATATCACTTACAATAAACTACAAGTTGTAAACTCTTCTTGCTGTAAGTCGCTCCTTCATACCGACATGTCCACCACTTCATGTCCTCGGTCCTGTTGAGATTGGTGATATTTACATAGGCGCGTAGGTTGTCAGCAGAGAAACGGTATCTTCCTATTTCAACAGTTAAACATGTGCTTCCATAACATATTGTTAAAGACCGGGTACCACCAATACCACCTATAGTCTCCGTCTCTGTGGAGGTCTTGTACCAAGCTAGCTGACCTGTGTCGGATGATGATTTGGTACAAACCAGTTGAATAGATGATCCCTTCTCTGGAACAGCATTGAATTGAATGGCCACCGAACTGATAGTAGCTGAAATTGACAATGATTAGAAATATCTGAAGCATTTCATACTTATACATTTAGAAAGGATTCCAAAGTAAAGTGAATTTAAGTAACGTGCTGTATGAATAATGCACTTTTTTACATTTATCTTAAAATCGCCTAGCCTATAAAGTTAATATAAGTTTATCAGTTGTGTTAACTTAAATGAGTTTCGAAATAAATGAAAATAGCAAATTGCACGTTTAAGGTTGCACTGACATGTAATCCCAGCGCCTTACAGTAAACAAAACATAAATATGTAAGGTGCTGTATGTAAATATTATGATGTATGTGTGTATTAAATAGTAGCAGATATTGGTAAATGATGTGATAAAAGTTACATAAGTTAACAACGTTGTGAAAAATACAGCACATGAATTATGATTTTACGCTGATACTATACTCAGCAAAAATAGAAACGTCCCTCCATATTTCAGGAAAGATTTATCGAAAACCAAAAGGGTTGCTTTTATGAATCAAAATAGAAAAACAAGTTCATTCATTTCTGTATCAAAACCAATTAATAACATCTGGCTATCTTGTGAATTTTTCGAGAGATAACCGGTCAAGAGAGGTAGGGGTCAAAATCAAAAATCCCCAAAACTCAGAAAGGTGTTATTGAATGTTTAGAGATGGAATTTCAATAAGAAATGTGACACATCCAGTAAATCTCGTTAGTACCGAGTGTGGCCACCATTTGCATGAATGCATGCAATGATCCTACGCCGCATCGACGTAACGTAACGCAATACCAGTGCGTTGGGCAAATTCCTCCATTCCTGTTGTTACGCCCGTGTAAGATCGCGAACATTGCCAATCTGATGGTTAGCTAGTGCTTTGCGGCCCAGCTGATCCCATATGTGCTCAATGGGGTTGAGATTCGGGGAAACCGCGGGCCATGGCATGACGTTGACATTGTTTTGCTGCAAGAATTGAGTGGTGACCCTGGCTACATGAGGGCGGGCATTGTCCTGCATCAATGTTACACCAGGACCATGCTGACGAATAAATGGTAAGGCATATGCATTTAGCACGTCTGCAACATAACGCTGTGCATTAATGTTGCCCTGTACAACAACCAAATCTGTCTTCCGGTTTCCCATGATTCCACCCCAGACCATTACGCTCCCTCCCCAAACCTGTTCTTCTCAACAATGCAACAATCGGCGAATCTTTCATTTTTACGCCTGTATACCCGTAATCTTCCGTCAGCATGACTAACTGTGAACCGAGATTCATCGGTGAACAAAACTCGGTTCCAGTCAGCCTTTCTCTAAATCAGATGACGTCGCACCCATAACAGCCTGGCAGCACGGTGACGTTGGGTCATTATCTGACCAGTGTACGGGCGGCGTGCCCTGATTGGTTGGGCGTTACGACGTAACCGGTTGCGAATGGTCTGCCCTGAGACACCGTATTGCCTAGCAGTGACTGTGGCTGCCAATTGACGTTGACGTAAGTGCGTTACTTCGATCGTGAAACATGTTCTTACAACTTAGGCAAAGCACGCTCGAAGTCCTGCTGGGTAAAACCAGTACTAAGCATATGCGGAACATTTGTCTTGCTCAAGGACACCAAACATTTTTCGAAAGGTTTTTCGATATTTTTTATTCATATCATATAGTTGTGGTTGGTTTTATTTGTTGCTATTTTTAACTGATCCATAAGTGTACATGAACTATGTTTACATTTACATGGTGTTTTTTTTTATTTTAAGTTAATAACAAGTGAAACTACATGCATACTTGCATTTCTACAATTGATTTCTATAATAGATTGGATACTAACGATTGACACACGAGTGGAAGTAGTTGAAGTAGAAAAACACGATGTATTAAATAATAATGATAATAATAATAATAATGCAAATTAAGACACTAGATATTCTATGATGTATGTACTGTATTTTTGTGATACAAATACTTTCGGGATAAATAAAAAGGGTTGGTGGCGAGGGGGCGTTTTTTTCAAATTGTTGCCTATTAAAGAGGCATAGAATCGGGATTAGGAGTCTAATGGTTTTGGGTAGAATTATGGAGGGCAGGATAAACAATCTTGATGTTGTTCAGGGCAATTGTAGTGTTATAATGTTCAAGGTTCTATCGACGAGATTCTGCGGCCTGTAGTTGGTTCTATTTCTGCACGGCACTGCTCTGCCGTTTTGATTAACGACAACGCTCGACAAGAGGTAGAACGCATCAATTAACAGTTCATTAACAAAAAAAAAAAAACGTCAATGTGTTACCTTTGTCCAAATTCTTGCTTGCTATGAAACTTATTGTGCATATATGGGATGATATTGGTCTAAAGGTGAAGTCTTTATCGGTATCAACAATTTGACGTTACATTAGGCCAATCCGCGGCCGCATCATTCCGTGCATCAGTATTTTAGATGGTTACACACGATTAAAGCAGCCTCATCTTTTAAAAGAAAACAAGCAAATACCCATAATGATTTTGTAACTTGATCATTAAGCGATTTGTAACTTTTGTTTTGGCCCTTATCTTCTTTGGGTAGCAAACAATGAAATAATCGCGAAAGCGAAGAAATTTACATAAAATTGGTCACAAATTGCCTAAACTTTTGTTCTTCTGAAAGAAATAATACGTTTAATTAAATAAAAACCTTAGTGCATAGTTTTGCAACAGAGTAAATTTCAAAGTATGACTATAATATGTAATGAAAACGTAAAATAAAAACAAAATGTTTGAAATGCTCATGATATATGCATTTAATGCCCATAAACAGTATCTTTATATACACGTATTGTAATAACTATACTGGAAAAACGTTAAATTATGAATAAAATAGGAAACAACATTACCTGCAGAAATTCTAAAGACACAGTGTACTATTAGTAAATATAGTTGATAACCGGATCCCATAATCTGAAATATATTATTTGCAATGAAAACGAATATGGGCATGCAAGTACACTTAGTGGTATAACTGTGCATCGATTACAGCGGGAGAAATAGTATCATGTTAAACACGTGCAATATATTCCACACAATACCATATAAAAAGTATAGTTAGGCCTACTGAAAAGGACGCTTATACACATATTAAAGCGACATGACCAGTATTTGAATATATTTCTTTTATAAAGAAAGAAACAACATGTTTATAAATGACTTACATTCTCGTGAAATTTTGATAACGGCCGATACCTCTCTTAAATGTAAATAGATCGTTTTAAATCTAAATTTATTAATCTATTTATCATTCTCATATGATTCTCAGTGATTCTAATATGAAATTAGCTGTTCCGCTGATGGATATTATCGTAAAACTTCCGATTAAACCATATCTACTCGATTAATTCCATCGGCCTTTATTATTAGAACGGTCGCTAGATATGTGCAAGGTATCAATGCATAAGGCTTACATCGACAAATATGTTTGTCGTTTTGTTCGAATATTTTTTTGGATATGAGAAGCTGTTTATTGAGTTCTGTAGAAAAATAATGTTGATATGAAAATTAACAAAATCAATTGATCATTATCACGGGATTCGATCCCAGCGATAATAGCAAATTTGAATGCAAGTTTTGACGATAAAAAACGATATGTTTAATCAAATATGATCCAGAATTTATGCTTATTGCATTAAAAGAGTAGACAAGACCGGTAATGCCGCTTTAAAAAAGGAAGATATTATGTGACAAGCGAGAATATAAGTAAATTGAAATAAAGTAAATCAGCTTGTATAAATTTATAGGTCAAACATAAACTGATATGTTCTATCTTTTTTAAATTCCATTCATGCATATAAGTAGCTTGTCGGGTACTAGATCATGTAAACTATATTTTAAAAAACACCTATCCTGGTTTTCCCTGCTGACAGTTCATGTACCTACATGTAGAACTGCAGTGAAACACATGCCAAAGTTTCATTAGACATGAACGTCAGACTAGATCCCTGTAACTGCTTTCTCTTCCAACACTTTTAGGAAGAGATATCTTTTATGGAATGCGTGGGAACTGCTAGTTACCAAATTCTTAAGTGTATACCTGTTCTAGAATGTGAGAAATGTTTTCAAATCGGAGTGTGCGGTCAAAACATTTGTTTTAGCTAAAGGGGAGTATTTTGAAGGAAAATGAAAAAAAATCAAACATGATAAAGTATTCTCGTAATCATACCTATCATATTATTTACGGAATAACGCTCGTGTATCCTAAATTATTGACTTTAGCGGTTATTTGGAGACATACACTTTGTATTAATACGTATTCACATATACATTGTATGATCACGGTTGCCAAAATTCATAAATCTAGTTGTTAAAGATTAAATTTAACTGAAAGCAACTAAAACGCCACCATTTCTAAAAATGTACTAAACACGTTTTATGCTTATACAAAAATATAATTTATTCAAAGTTTAACATGTTCATATATACGTACAAGTATAAAATTTAAATAAACATATAGCTCTTAAAGTAAGAAAACTTCACGTTTTTCTTTTCTTACCATGCTGAACAAGTTAAAATATATGAGTGTATATATACTCGTAACAAACGTTATGGAAGTTCAGTTATGTAAAGTGTTCTTAACACAAGTCATAAATAAAGATAGATACTTTAAACAAACCTTAATTACGGACTGCTTCTCGAAACATTGAGTTAAGATTGATTTTATAAGCAATACCTAGGTTTAGGGTTTGATCCTAGGCCACGGCTATGTGTGGTGTCCTTGAGCAAGACACATCTTCGCATATGCTTTGTACTGGTTCTACCCAGGATGACTTCGAGCGTGATTTGTATAAGTTGTAATAACTTGTTTCACAGTCGGAGAGAAATAAATCAGTTTCAAACTAAATAAAAAAATGTTTTATCAAAGCTATCACATCTTCATTAACTCTCCTTTACTGTACAATAGCACTATTTACCTTTTAATTGTATATATATATCATTTCACATGTATATCCTCACTTATAAGCGTCACTTGTAATGTTTCTGCGTTATGTCCTTTTCAGAATATGTGTGCACATTTGTACACTTAGTGTGTACAATAACTTCCTTGTTTAAGTTAATGTGTATACATGATATAGGTTTTTGACACACATAGCCGACTTGGTGTACAAAATATACGCTGATTCAATATACTGGATGATTATATGTAACTGTGTTTGCTCACCCGTAAAGCTGGTATCTCTTTATATGTTTTAAGCAAAGAAAATGAACATTGATAGTATTATATTGCCCAGAGTAAGAATTGAAGTCTATAAGACGATAACATAATATGTGGGTGATTAGGCATCAAATATCATATTTAGGGTAAACTATTGAATATTGATTATTATAATACGAGTCTATAAATAAAGGCATTTGATGAAACGTGTCTTTTTCCAGCCGTTTATGATATGGATTTTGTGGTAACAAAGTGAAGTTATGATTTCTGTCTACTGTATCGCTCCTCGGACATAATTAACGACTTAACGCCGCGTAAAGCCGAATTTTAAATTTAATGGTATTTTGAAATTTAATATATTCAATGTAACAATTTACTTGCAATTGTAACAAAATATTCGTCTATTTTAACTTGATATGAAAACTTTGAAATTTCAAAAATATTGAACATACACAATTTAGCCTTACGCAGTGTTAAGCTGACATACCTTTGAATACCTCAAACCTGGAATATATCTGACTAAAATCTTTCGAATTAATATGTATGCAAGTCGTATCAATTTCACAATATACATGTTGCTATTTTTTACTTCTGGTTTGCAGTATCAATTGACATGTATGCAAGAATGATAGGATAACATCATCTTTTTTTAAAATTTAATATGATTATTATGTTTATATATAAGTTATTTAACTAGATAATTATAATAAGGTATACCAGAAGGTTTTGGTTATTTTTCAAAACAAAATATGACAGATTCTCAATTTTACATTTATAATGAGTAACTGTTTCACCAACTCGTTCTCTTCTATAATTTTTGCTTTCTTCCTTGATTTCTTTTTATTTCTTCCGGTATCCATTCCTTGTATTGTTGACGTTTTTCTGATTCGCCCTGCAAAACTAGTTCCGTTATGTGTTTTCTGTCCTTTCCTCAGCCGAGATATGTCCTATGTTCATTTGTTGTAGCACAAGGAAAAGGAAAACACTGTCAATATTGTTGGTGCGTTTTTATATTTTTTTCCTTGAGGCACTCGTCATTTCTAAAGTATTCACGTTTTTTAAGATCGGTTGTAAGACACAGCATAATGTTGCTGCTACGATCTCCATCATCAGGTGGGTGCCATATTCATTGGGTATTCTGGCGCATACCCACAACGCCCTCCTTTGGCGCTGAATGGAAATCGGCCATATATCGGTGGCTGATATATATGTTTGTGCTCTGTGGTCTGTAATCCATGGTTCCTCCCTCTTGCGACATTATTTACAGTAAGGCGGCCTCTGCCTCCCAGAAAACATCGGCTAGAATTATCTTGCGTGATCTTGCGTGATTGTCCTGCAATCCCAAAGATGTGGTAATGCACCATAGGTACTGCGCAGGTAACCTTATGCAATCTACTTCCACTGGGAAGTACCAGGGCCTCTTATATCTCTTCTAGCAGCTAACGATGAGGGCTTGATATTTTGTTAGTTTCCTATCAAAAAACTCTCCTCCATCTCTTCTCTCCATGGCACTGTGAGTTCAACCAGTACTTTTGCTTCGCTTCGAAGCGATGTTATCTCATGTGAAAACTTGAGTTACTACCTCAGGTCTGCTGCCATTGTCTAATCACTACCCGTAGCAAGAATCCCTCTCCCATGTCTCACTCATCTACCTTCCTGTCCGTTTCTGACAAACGGAATGAATGATGAACCCTTGCTGACTGTCTTTTGTGCACATCTGTATGGGTCATAGGTTCAGCTATTGCTAACAGGATTTTGTCATGGCGACATCTGTATCTTCCATTTGCCAGAGCCAACTCAGTACATGCTACATATTCGATGGTCTTCCGCAGAGCTTGCAGTCAGAATTTTTTATAAGCCCCATGCCTTCAAGTTGGACTAGGAAGCACATCATAGACAAACTTCATCGAAAACCCTATCTATAATCTTCCATGTTCCAGATGTCGCCCTATGGCAGTTTGAAGATCCTGGAATTCTCTTTTATTTAGACTTTACCTGGACTAATGTACTCGGTTCTTATCGTTGACTTTATTCTAGCACTAACGCATGGCATACCCTAGTACTAATCTTCCGGCTGTCACTGTTCCAACATCCCTCACTGCCTTGTCATCCTTCAATTTTCTTTCGATGCTTATCCTAACTCTTACCTCCAGAACCTTCACATCCCCACTGTCACTGAGCATGGCCGGCCGTGCGTTGATGATCTTGACTTGACACCGGCACTTGCAACTTCCCTGTATAATACAATCTTAGTAGTTGATGGTCCTCACGATTGCTTCAGCCTTTGATGATGGTACACTGTATAGCTCTAATGACTAAATCATATTTGATAGGATACCATGCTGGTAGATCCATGCCCGTAACCTTCCCGGTAATTCACCTTGTTCACTCGTTCCAAACAGTCCTCCATTTACGTAATAATATCTTTGATATTGTGATTGTCGTTGAGTGAGTACCAGAATCACTTTCCTATGCACTTCATGGACTGCTCCCTGACAGTTTATATGGGCTTTGTCTAAGTCGGGCGCTCCCCTGTGTCACTCCTTTCCTCAAGGCAAGGTTCTTCGATTTCGTTTTAATTAGTATTTTTTTCTTTTCCTGCGTGATGATTTTCCTATTATCTTGCAGCATCAACCTTCCCTCTGAATAGGTCTTTGTAGGCACAGTCATATGAACAATGAGTGCTATTGATAGAGCCTATTTTCATATTTGATTCCCTTGAAGGTTTATCTGCTGACTTCGATTAGGTTTATGACTGCGGCAAACAACACAATCGATATTGAGCATCCTGTTACGAAGCCAAGTTTTAGCCTCTGTCAGTCTGTTGTAATGTCTTTTGTGGCGAACCGCTACATAAAGTTATCAAAGTAGTGTTGCAATATCTGACGAAACTAAACAGGAGTGCTATATGGCTGCAATGTTTCTATATAAGCTAGTGTGAAACTGAGTCGTATGCATTGACTAGGTCAAACTAGATCACTGCGAGGTAAACCATGTTTTCACGAGCATCCATGATAAATGAGTTATAACACTAGTATGATCAGCACGACCAGACACTCCTGGTACCTATCTCTTCTGTACGGTTATATATTATTCACTTGTCCTTCAATTCATATGAGGTCATTTTCTTAGAGAGAACTGCAAGATATTTCCTTTGACGTTAAGGGGAGATATAGTTCTAAATTGGCCGAGGTTTTGTAGAATCCACGTCTTTGTGGATAAAATATTCCTCCGCCTTGAGCCATTCCCTGCACAGTTCCCCAACTTCCACAATCGGAGCAAGATCTTAATTTTTGTATACCTTGTAGTGCTGAAGATGCCTTCTTCGTAATGTCCCTGCACAATGACTATGCGCAATCGAACTCGAATTACATCTTTAAAGTGCCAAATTTAGCCAAGAAGTTTTACACGTATCAACACTTTGATGCGTAAGGTTAAATTGGGAGACTATTGACAAAATAAACACTTGCATAACTAAAGGTTAGTGAAACTAGTTATCTGTTGAATATATATAAAAACTAAAACATAGTAGGCAGACTTTAAGATGACATGCTCTTGATAAGCTTGTTATAAGTATTGTTTAGAGAAAATGCAGTCATTAATATCAAATGTTTAGCTTTAAATATCAAGTGACATGATCGTGTGATAACTTAGACCGATATAAATGCAATACGCCTTTGACAAAACACGTTATCTTATATTTACATAGAGCATATCGTATTAGGTATGACAGCAGTTTTATCTGTTACATAAGTTATATAATAAACATCCGTATTGGCTGATTCGAACTATAAATAGAATGACAACATTTCAGATAAGCTTATTTGGTTTGTAGTTATATATTCGGTATAAATGTAACATTACGTATAACACTTATATGAATGATACGTACTCTCGTCCGAAGACAGTTTATAACACGGGATACAAAAAAAATCATACAATTTGTGATTCATTTTAATTGGTTTTTATAATTCGTCAGATACAATCAGGTATTTACATGTGTATCTAGTATAAAGCATCAAATTAAACTGACTCTACTACATTTACTACTCAACTAATATGACTTTTTAAGAAAGATATATTTTATGATAAGATTTTACTGAATGGTTATATATTAGTATAGTGAGTATCGCATAGACGAATTGGTGACACAGTAGCTTTGCTGTTGTCTTGGCTTTAGCTTAGATGGACCTGATTAGGGAATGTACTTCCTTTTTGCCTGCGAATCTGTTCTGTCTATTTCCTAGGGTACACTGGACAATTTCCCGGGTGGTTTACTTGACTGGTACCTTATTTACATGAATTAGGGAAAAAAGCGAAACAACTGACATGGAACGAACTAGATTTCACCACACTATTTTCCATATTTTGTAAATTAAGCTCCCCAACCAATAATCAATTACTATAGTGACAAACCTCTATGAAGTCTTCATGTGAAATTGAAGTCTCAAAAAGGTTTCGTTATAGAAAGTGACTTCCTGGTCATTTAACAATTATCTAACAATGTTCTAAATGAAAAGGCTGGTTTCCATTCAGTCAAACTAACTCCCTGGCTGTTTTATATGAACCTCCATGGTTCCGTATGCCTAAGTCACATTTAACTTGGCGCCCGGCCGGTGTGCCCAATTTCTAGGCATCGGCAGGTGTAACATTAAATTTAGACCCCGTTAAAAAATGAACTCAAGGGTCATTTTTCAATATTGAAAATTGACACGGGTCACATTTCAACATTAAATTCTGATCAAAACAGTCGTTGAAAACTGATCAGTGTTAAATTTTAATCAGACATGGGGTCCTTTTTTAACGGTTTGTTAAATATAATCAAAACATCACATGACCGATATCGCATGTTGCAACAATTAAACATAAGCCATGCAAAGCTTTTCAATCGACATTAAATACACAACATCCATCTATTATCCATTTAAAACACACAAAATGCCAGATACTGTTTTTATTTCAATTAATAAAAGTTTATTTTAAAAGAACCGGCTTGCCTTTTTGAGTAACTTAGCGTAATTATAACTAATTTGTAGGTAAACGATACTTTATTTGGTGTATGAGCACTTCATTTGTTTAAATAATAATGCTGTAAAGTAAATAAAAAAAATATATTAACACCCACGTGCCCAAGCACTTATTTAAAAGCGAATGTCGAATGAGTTTCAAACCCAGTTCACCGCGAGTCAAGACGTAAAGGATCAAATCATGCATTCTAGTGAGTTTGACGAGGGAGGGAAATAAATATTAAATCCATTTTTTTTTACTAGGGCTGACGTGGTCTCTTTGAAAAAAGGTCTACACGCGGTCTGTACGGGGCCCAGGGTGGCCGTCCGGCGATTGGCCTAATTTCTTGGAATTTTGCCCAATTTCTTAGTCTGTTTTCGTCGGTGTCCGGCCGGTGTAACATTAAATTTTGACCCCGTTGAAAAATAACTTACTTATGAATAAAAAATGTTTAAACCAATTATTGGGGAGAGGCAACCTGTGGGTAGTGTGTGGGAAGGGTGTCCCTTTCCCGCTGTTGGCGGTAATTCTAATCTTCTCCTGCTACTGGAATACGGTGAACTGCTCCGAAAAATGTTTGATATATATTTACACTAACTGGTGAATACAACTCATTTCTTAGAAAATATAGTTTTAATCTACGCCAATGCTGTTGCTTTTACTTTTATGCGTTATCATTTAAACGCACGTACTCACGCCGCACCTAGATGTATTTGAAAGCATATCTCTAACAAGCATTAAACCCAGTACACTGCGTGTCAAGACGTAGGGGATCAAAGCATGCATTCTAGTGACTTTTTACGGGGGAGGCTGGTATGATTATTATTTACTCAAATATTATTTTTACTTAAATACGCTTTTATTAAAGAAACATACGCACATTCTATATACTAAGACTAAACCAAAGATGTAATTAAAAGTGAAACTCAATAGAGTTTCATTCCCAGTTCAACGAGCCATGACGCAACGGGTAAATTTCTAAACCCTCCTGCAAATTTGAGTAGGTGGTGTGTATTTGACAGGGACTTAGCTTGGTCGAAGTAAACCTGTAGGCCTAGAATTTTTAAAACAATTTGAGCTACCGTAAGGTTGCCCGATTATTACCCCGTAATGGGTCTGCGGGGGTCGGGGTCATCCGGCTGCAAACCGCACAAAAATAGCATGTATAAAATTTTAGCAACATTTTGCAGAACATATATTGTCATGTAATATTGAAATCACTAATACACTTATTTGTTGTTCGTTTTGACATTATATAGGTGCAAAATATAAACATACTTGGCTGTGAGCAAATCAAATCTCACACATAGGATAGTAATACATTAATATTCATTATATATACATGAATATCCCAATCCTAGAAATTTTGATGGAAGCTCTGCGGTACTCTACTATATATTTGTTTTAAAATGTAAATGATCAATGGTGTATTATCAGGGGTTTTGTGTGTATTTTTAATATGTAAACATATATCAATTACTTTAATTTCAGGAAAAAGTGCAGACCATGGCTTAAAGTGCCTATGTTTTGCTACGCCGGTGTGTGTAGGAGGGGACATGTAATGTGTGTCATGAATGTTGGTGTTTTATGTATATTGCAGCTACGCCGTTAAGTTTTTAATCAAATACATGTTGAGACAACGCATATGCTGACTCCGCTAACCTCACCCAACCTAATCATTGTGGTAGGGGATCATCCTGCCCCAGCTGCTACGCCATTGCTCTCATATGTACAGTAAAAATTAACATTTACTAACGGTGTGACCCACTTTCATCTAAGTTAAATCACCATTATGATGACTCATTGTAACATCATTTAAACGATAACCTATATACTAAATATCAAGGTATCTCTTAAACATTTTACCCCAAATATATTAAAATATACCCTAAGACCAACGAATCCGTTAGTAAGTAAATGCAATTGTGGTAACGGTATCCAACCTACATAAAAATGGACTCACCATTCAGTAAAATGAGATAATTAAGCAGTTTGGCGAGAAAATAACAAGACTAGTCTATTAATGAAGAGAATGAATTTGCATCAGTCATGGCATATTTAAAATTGTGATAAAATTGAAATAAACAACAAAAGTACCGTCGGCATCTACAAATAAAAACTAATAAAAACAGGTCATAACACGTTTGCCTATATCTATTTACATAGAAGATGTTTACATTCGCTGAACGATGATAACATGTGTTTAAAAATAGACTAGTCCGTATAGCTTTCGTAGTCTTGATCATCATCGACACTTGCTTTTCTATAAGATAAACGTCCTCTTACGACCGTTTAAAAGCGCCAACTGATATCACTGTAATGTTTAGAGACAGTACAATGGCCTATTTATAAAAAAAACAGTTGATTTGATAAATTGAGAGTTACCTAACTTTAAGAAAAAAATTTGGCCCAATCAAAACTGCCCCAAAACAAACGGCCCCAGACCAAAACGGCCCCACAAACCTTAGTCAAAACGGCCTCATTATACTTTTTGTTATATAAATGTGTTTCTTAATTGGTTCAAATGAAAAAAAGAAGAATAAAGTATATTTGATGATTAACTTTAATCAATTGAGGTGTGACTACTTTCATTAGTGGGTTTTTTTCACTTGGTTAAATTTACAACATTGACAATGAAGACAAGTACAGAAAAAAGCTAATAAACACACAAACATTTATTCAGTCACACAAGTATGGAAACTAAAACTTGTTTTGGGGCCGTTTTGACTTGGGCCGTTTTGGCTGGGACCGTTTTGGTTTGGGGCCGTTTTGACTATACTCCAAATAAAGCGTAGAATACAGATCATATCACTTTGAACAGAGTACCCAACAGGAAATCAATCCTATCTTAATACTTAGCCAAAAAAGGACGGTTTGCTATAGATACGTTTTTTCATTGGTAATAACTCGTGTGGTATCGGAATGGTATTTGTTGGTATCTTGGAATTGCCTATCGTTAGTGTGGTTGTGGTTTCAGAAGTAAAAAATGCAATGAAGCATTCCTCTCTCTCTCTCTCTCTCTCTCTCTCTCTCTCTCTCTCTCTCTCTCTCTGAGCGGAAGTAGAGAAGTTGTAAAGCCACCAGCGTGAGAGGGACACCCTTCCCACACACTACCCCCAGGTTACCTCCCCCAAATAATTGAAGTGCTCAATTAAAGTATCGATTACCTACAAAATTATATACTTATAATTATGCTAAGTTACTCAAAACTACGGTTTTCCGTTAGGGCAATCGTGCTATCGCTTTGTCAACAAGCATACGCGATGCCACGATAGCACGATGAGACGATGGTGATGGCACGATAGTACGATAACACGATGGTGATAGTACGATGACACGATGGTGATGACACGATAGCACGATGACGAAAACGCGATGACACGATGACACGATGTTGATGGAGCGATGCTACGATGGCACGATGACGATGATGCGATCGTCATCGTGCCATCGTGTCATCACCATCGTGTCATCGTACCATCACCATCGTGTCATCGTGTCATCGTGTCATCGTCATCGTACCATCGTGCTATCAACATCGTGTCATCGTACCATCACCATCGTGCTATCGTACTATCGTGTCATCACCATCGTGTCATCGTGCTATCGTGGCATCGCCTTCCTGTAAGACATGCAAAAAATAATAATAATGGAAGTAATCATGGATTCAAGTATTCGGGGTTATTTTGTGTCAGATTATACATACCCGGAGACATAATGATGCTGAAAAGGGAAATTCATATAATATACACAGTCATATTTTTCTTTTTATATTATAATCACTAAAAGTGAGTTATTTATGCGTGCAAATATGTTATTACATGAATGGTAAATTATTGAGATTGTACATATAATGATTATAGTTATTTCGACAGTTTCACAAAAAAGTTGATGTCGATCCGGTAAACAATAGACAAAATCTTAAATGATTAAATAGTTGGTGTATAATACCGATGCGCAGTAGCCTGTGTGTCTGTGTGTCTGCCTGCCTGCCTGTCTGCCTGCCTGTCTGCCTGCCTGCCTGCCTGGCTGGCTGGCTGGCTGGCTGCCTGCCTGCCTGCCTGCCTGCCTGCCCCTTTGTCTGTCTGTTTGCTTTTTGTTTGTTTATGTGTTCGTTCTTTCGTTCGTTGGTTCCTTCGCCCGTCCGGTCGTTCGTTCGTTCGTTTGTTTGAATATTTTAGCAGCTTGTTGACCCCATCGAGGGCTTACAGGTGACCGGTTTACTGAAACACCTTTTCCTTGGATCCTGGGAGGCAAACCAGTACTCGAGCACGCCTATCTCTGCAAGTAACTGACGACTTTTTTCAGTTGAATCAGCGATGTGACACAAATGACAATAAGGCGCAATGCCGTATATCAGTCAATCATCACAGATACTATGACTGGGCGATACGTCACCTTTGGTAGAGTTTTGAGTATCGAAAAAGAAAGTCGAGTGTCGAGTAAAAATGTCGAGTGTCGATTTAGAAAGTCGGGTGTCGAGTAAGAATGTCGAGTGTCGAGTGAGAAAGTTTAGTGTCGTGTGAGAAAGATGAGTGTCTAGTAAGAAAACTGAGTATTGAGCAAAAAAGTCGGAAAAAGATGAGTGTCGAGTAAGAAAAGATTTTTGGTAGTTAAACATCCAATTTGGAATAAGTGAGCATGGTTCAAAGTGGATTGGCCATACATGGTAAAGACAGGCCCTGTTCGATCAGTTGGTAGCGTGTGTGACTGTCGATCCAGGGGTCATGAGTTTGAATACCCGCCTGTAATCTACAACACATTCTCCGTGATGACTGATAAACGACTATCAGTCTCATCGTCATTCGTCTCTAACCACTGTTTCAAAAGAGTAATGGACAAGTCGTCCCAAAGACAAATCGTCCCACATTTTGAGACAACTTGTCCCCTATTTAAAGACAACTCGTCCCATCAAAAGACAAGTCGTCCCAATTCATTATTTCCTGTACAATTTCAAACGGGAAAGATATCAATTAGCTGTGCAAATGAGTTTAACTGATCGTCTGCTAACACTTACTTAAAATGTATTTATTTCACTTTGATTGTGACACAAGTTATTATAATAAATCACGTTCTGTGTATTCCTGGGTAGAAACAGTACTAAGCATATACGAATATAGTGTCCGTCTCACACATAACCGTGGCGGAGAATCAAACCCACGAGGCTCTGATCGTCTGTTAGCATTCGGTGGCATAACAATTACGCTAAACACTCAACTCAACAATCAAATGGTAAGAGAAAAGTGAACAAGTTCATTGTTTAAGTGACATATGACTGAATGTACATTGTATTGTATTGTTGGTTGTTTATTGTCGTTTTCAACAACTGTTCAGTGCTGGCACACATGAGTATCATGCCGAACCCAATACCTTTTAGACAACTAGACTAGTAATTCACTGGGAAAACTTTGGAATTCATTTAAATACATTAATCATTTTATTATATATTCATTGTCGTGTTAAAGTAAAGTACACAAGTAATAGGCCGTGAGCTAAACAAAAAATTGGTACCATTTTTCTGGCAAATTCCCCCTATGATTTTTTGAAAGATATATATATCTACACCAAAAAAATTCTTGGGGGCCATATCTCGGGCACAGCTTAATGTCTGAAAATGAGCAATTCCAAAATGGCTTCCAAAATGGCCGCCAATTTCATAAAAAATGTCATTATCTATAATATACACCCTATTTTCAAATTTTAACTGCATAAATGTTTGTGTTTTAAGTTATTTATCACATTAATATATGGAAATTGTAATGTTCTCCATTAAAACACACTCTGTTGAAAAATAAATGGATTTTGTTAAAAAAAACTAAAAACATCAACACCAAGAACACATTTTTGCATTAAAACTGTATAAATTTTATGTTTTTTTATATGTTAGATGGTATTTGTCCTAATATTTTAATCAGATATGATATATGATTAAACAGGAACTATACATTTTATCAAAATTAGGTGTTAAACTCCTATTTTGTGAATTACAGCAAAATCAATGTGGGTGGTGTAAATCGCACAATATTTACACAATTTGACAATTAGTCATAATTTATAAGCATATTGGTTAATCATGTTTAACATTTATTTCTTACGAAATTAATTCATGAACACTAAAAATTGATGAAAATACAAACTTGAAATATTTATACATTTGTTTTAAACAAGAAGCCCATGTAAGTCGATCACCAGAGTAAAGGACTGACCCCTGTGGAGGCCCTAAATTTGACAAAATGGGTCCAGATTGATCAAATTTTATACAGGGCTACCAGACAATACTAGACGTAAAATATTCAAACTCCATACATTGTGCTTATTAACACTTCGTAAAAATTAACCTATGTGGAAGCTGTTAATTTCACCCCAGCAACCTGATTTGAACAATCTTGATAAAGAACTATCAACCAATTGACAAACAACATATCACTTGCAGAAGATTTAAAAAAGCTATATTTACCTATAGCATTCTCATATTTACTATAGAAATGTTTTAATACAAGGCCTCGGTAGACTCCAGTCCATTTAATAGAATAAAGAAAACTCTATTATAGTGATATTCTATAGGAAATATGAAAACATTTGACCTACGTTCTTGAGTTAAAGCTTTTTGAAAATTCACATTTTCATTTTTTTCTAATTGAAGTGGTAGTCTAGTGATAATACTTCTGTCTCGCATGTGGTAGGTCCTGGGATCGATCCCCGGTCGGGTCACACCAAAGATTTAAAATGGTACTAGAATCTTCCTCACTTGGTGCTCATCACTTAGAGAAGTAGTCTGGTCGACCTGTTGTCAGTATCATGTGACTGTATAATAACATATGTCTGTGACATGATATTTCAGTGTGACAACGCTTAGAATATTATCTGATTCA
This sequence comes from Panopea generosa, assembly GCA_029582155.1. Taxonomy (NCBI): domain Eukaryota; kingdom Metazoa; phylum Mollusca; class Bivalvia; order Adapedonta; family Hiatellidae; genus Panopea; species Panopea generosa. The sequence goes on from CM055894.1 coordinate 40,788,704, forward strand.
AGTAGACTCGATATGACTGAAACAATTTTGAAAGGGAAACTTAACACCATACAACATTAATCTCTTCTCTTCTACCCCTGCTGGCCCCTTATTGACATTTATTCCTCTTTATAGGACCCAGTCTCAACTATAATGACTTAACAATGCTTAAGATCTGCAGATGATACTTTTGAAAATCTTCAATTCCATCCCTTTTTAGACCCCTGCTGAAACTTTATGGAGATCATAAGATCACTGTTAAAGGACCCAGTTCCAACTGTTATTAATTACTAAACAATAGAGTTCTCAAGATGAATAAGATATAATTCCAAAAATAGATGAGACAAACATTCAGCTCCATGGGTTTCTAACTTACATGTCAAAATATCAACACTTACGTTGGTTATATTTTGCTGAATGCAAGCCAGTCCCTGTTCTGTATTTAATTGATTATGTTATTCAAAGAAATACACTTTTTATAGCAGATTGAAGATATATACACTCAATCCCTTAACTACAGTGTGTATATTCCCAAACGTCCATAGAAGGATAAGGGTAAAAGGACACAGTCGTCCCAATTATTATGATTAAACAATGTTCCAGCTCTTAAGATGATCAAAATAATTCCGTTATTTGGGGCCCCAATGAGCCCTTACCCTTTCATTTGAACAAACTTGAAACCCCTATTCATCTATACTGAATAAAAACGGATTTGGCTGGTCGGTTATTGAAACTTTATTAAATTAAGACTTCTGGTGGCCAGGGCCTATGATCATGGCATAAATAAACCTGAGAGATACTAATTACAAAAATCAAAGCCAGTATTGCACTTTCCAAGATGAATATTGTTTACATTTTGAATAAGAAAATAACTGATAAGCCTCTGGGACGGGTCAAGTCTTGACACCAGGGTTTTGATTTGAACAAACTTCGAGTAAGATACTTCATTTAAAATTTGGTGAAAACCTATCGAGCAGTATCTGAGGAGTGATTTATAGAAATTGTTGACAGACATTCAAACAAATAGGTATTTAAGTGATCTTTAGCCATATAAAAGCATCTTTTAAGTGATTAGAAACAGTTTCATATCTTTTTCATCTGTCTTTCAACTGTCAAAAATACCTTATCCTACCTAAATACCCATTCGGTCATGCGGACAGACAGATGTATGGACGAAAAGCGATCCTACTAGCTAATTTGAGACTTATCCATATTGATCTTGAAGCACAGATCATTCAAAAGGATGACAACTTAGACCAAGAAATATACTTGAGAATAAATGGTTGTGCTCTTTTATCAACAGCTACAGCAATATCTACTGCCATTGTAATGATCTTTTAAGTGATAAGGAAAGGGAAGAAAATGCTTTATATATGCTTAAACAGATCAAGAATACAATCTTTTGAAAGAAAATCCATATGATTAGTTTTACGACATATTGCGAAAGAAACACCTAAATAAATTCGGTAGCGTTCAGAAAACAAATTAATTTTTTTTGTTAAGAATGCATTCTCGAGGTTGATAACCAGTTATTTAAATACATGGTTTTGGTAGCATCTAGTTGACATTTGGTTGTGAAGGAAGTACTTTAAAATCCACCAGGACCATTAACCTTGGCATTGACTAACTGTCAAGAAAACAAATAAATCTGCACTTGCAAGGAACATGTCCAACATAGACCAGTATGTGTTAGAGATGCTATGATGATTGTCAACAAAGTAAGTGTTGAAAACCTAAAGTTTGGAGATCTGTCAAAAAAAAACATTTGATACTGCAATGCAAGAATAGCTTTAGAATTATCGTGGTATTTGATGTAAACTATAACGCAGAGATGAATAATAGAAGCTCGGGTAGTGGATTGTGGATCTGTAGTATCAATAGAGGACAACCAATTCAGCAATAGAGATGCCTCTAAGGTTTTCCAGAAAGCAAGGCAGCATTAACCAATATTTTTGTTGATACTTGGAAGGTCCCGTACTACCTTGCCATTCTAGCTGACGAAGATATGTTTGCAACATCAGAAAACAAATGTTATAAACTAAGGCATGATACTGTTTGTCATGTGGAAGAGCCAGCATCTTCACACGAAAAACTGAAACTCGCACCCTGCTAAATACTGCTACATGCCAGTCAACACTTTATCTCTATTGTCATTGAATCAGATGATGTGTTTATGCTATTTCTGGCACTTTATTGGGAGATCGAGCATATATCTATCAGATGTAGGACCAAGACAGAGAAATGGAAACTCTATTAGTGATAATGGAAGTTTTTCAAGCATTTACCAGATATGACCAAGTGTGTGCCTTCAATGGTCATGGAAAGGTGTCTGCAATGAGATTTGTTATGAAAATCAGTGTATTCCAATCAGCTATGTTAATGTTAGGAGAAGAATGGATTGTACTACTTTGCGAGCTGATTGCATCTCTCCAATACTTCAAATGTAGAGTATATGCTGCAAAGGCTACTAATACTAAAGTGAATAGCTTGTGTAGCAAGATGTTTCGGGTTTAATATCTTGATGTTGAATCAGGAAACACTTCCACCCTGTGAAGGCACATTATATCTCCACTCACTGGGAGATAATTATCAGACATCTGGCGTAGAAGCCCAATAAACTTTACTGAAATTCAAGTCCAAAAGATCACGATGGTTCATGGAAGATGGTTAGTTGGAAGCTAAATGGATGAAGTGATATTTTGCTACACAGGTTGTTAGAGAATTCATGTCTCCTGCAAGTACGCTAGATAATGTAAATTACCAACATGTCATTGTCTGTTAAATGCACTAAAATGCTCATCCATCTCCAAAAATCGAGTAAGAGTTTTGATACGGAACATAGAGAAAGCTCTGATGGAGAGAATGACAGTAATGATGACATGTACACTATCCAAATACTTCTTGTAACAACGGAAATGTACAGAACAGAATGGATTAAATACACATAGTGTTTTATTACAGTATAAGATTATGTTCCTTTAGAGTTCAGAAGTTTATTTTGTGTAAAATTTTCTTAAAAAAACATTTCATATTTTGCAAGTGTACCTATATGTATCGTAATTCTGATTATGTTATATGGAAGTCATTAGCAGGCTTGTATGGTTTCAATTACGGTTCATATGATCAATTTAAACTTGATAATTATATTTTAAAAAATGAATATATAATACTTGTAAATGTTACGTTTCACATTTTTGTAACGTATTATATGTTATATAAAGTTATATAAATTTGTTTGTAGTGTACTAACATGTGTCCACAGAACATTTATAACAGCACCAGGACGTGACGATACCATTTGGGTGTTAATATGAATCAAAGCCTGCAGGAACTTGATCTGATCCAATTTAAACTTGATAATCATATTTAAAAACAAATGAATGAAAACTACTTGTAAATGTTACATTTAACATTTTCGTAACGTATTTTATGTTATATAAAGTTATAAAAATGTGTTTGTATTGTACTTATAAGTGTCCACAGAACATTATATAAAAGCATTAGAACGAGAAGAAACCATATAGGCGTTAATATGAATCAAAGCCTGCAGGAATTTGATTTGATATTTTAAGATGATTTTTGGAACGATTATATTACTGGTTTTATCAGATGAATGTAACGTAAATATTGTTCAGAAGAAATTACATTTTCTAATTTATCTGATACAGTTGTGTTTTATTATGTATTTTAGTTTATGTTAAACTAATACTTTATAAACAAATATAGGAAGGGATTTCAATACAAATATCTGAAATCAATATTACTTCAAAAAAGTAACGTCAAATGTCATTGTAACATAAAAAAAATGATTACAAAATAATTGCTTAATGTTGTATTTTATATAAAAAAAAACCCACTTCTGCTCATGTTTAAACACCATTGGATAACACATATAACAATTATTCACTGCACAAGTGCAACTGTTTTGTATACTAAAAAAATAAGATATTATTTGTAATGATTTTAATGAAATTACAGTTTCCATAGAAACTCACTAAAATCAGACACTAAGCTGTGCCTCAGAGGTGGCCCTCTGCCTTTTTCATATACCACAGACATGTATCTATTCAAAAAATAGTATAGCAATTTGCCAGTCTGATTGGTACTAATTTGTTAAATTTGGGTCTTAGCTCACGGCCTATAAGCGTTCCTCTTGATTTTCCATTTCTAGTTATAGAAGAAGAAGAAGAAGTAAAAAAAGAAGAAAAAGGAGGAGGAGAAGAAGACTTTAAACAGTTTCTCATCAAAGACAATGTTGAAGTAATATGCATATTTAAACACATAAACACAAAACGAGTTGAATGACTAACATGTACATACTTTAATATAAAGACATAACTATACCTTCCGATACTATTATAAGAATCCCACTTAAATACAGGAAGGCGATGCTACGATAGCACGATGACACGATGGTGATGTGATGATAGTACGATAGCACGATGGTGATGGTACGATGACACGATGGTGATTGCACGATGACACGATGACGAAGACTCGATGTTATCGTGTCATCGTGTCATCGCGTCATCACCGTCGTGTCATCGTGCTATCGTGGCATTGCGTGTGCTTGTTGACAAAGCGATAGCACGATGGTCCTAACGGAACACCGTACTTTGTAAAACTTAAAGCTCAAGCGATGCATCGCAATCCTCGTCCGGTATATGTCGGTGCTATGATTTCTGCATCGTAGACGACCCGACTTGACTAACACCTACTGTAAGGAGATTGTACCTTAATCTTGACGTTCTGACATACTATCCTACCTTTAGTAGATTGTACTGTCTTCTCGACGTTCTGCAAAGTGACCCCACCTTTTAGTAAATGTCCACGAATGCCACGAGTATAAAATATGCATACCCGTTTATAGAAATAGTGACGTATAACGGTAAGCGAGAATGTATGATGTGGGCGTTCCAAGATGTTTAAGTGGAGTAAATCATGCATGTTACTGTCCAAGTGACAGGACTACTACTGTCTCTTGGCGCATTACACAAAGATGCGCCGGTCATTTTATTTTACTTTTTTTCTCCCCCCTCGATTGTTGATTTGTGCAATTCCTTCTATTTTTTCGTTTAGTTGTACCCTGTGTAGTCTATGTATTTAGCATTGTATCTTTTTTCATGCTAGTATATAAACTTTTAATTCATTAAAACACCTAGTTAATTTGGTTTTATTAATTAATATAACATATTTATTTTCATGTTAAAAATAAATTCTAATATCATAAAGACTTTTATATTTTATTAGAGCGTCACATACAAAAGTTATACTAATAGTCATATATAAAATACAATCAAACTTTCATATACGGCCGTAATTACGACCTATGAGGCACTTAAAACAATTTTTATTCACAATGTTAAACGCATATACACTTATACATATATATGCCTACACATATACACATAAGCAAACATATAAATACATATAAACATACACATAGTACACACATATATATTGAATAAATTATACAATTAAGATAAATATATGCAATGATTTCATGCGATTAAATGGTTATATTTTTTTAAATAGTATACATTCATTTACACATTTTTACATGTGGTAAAACTAAAAAAGGGGTCGTCTACTATGTTAAAAAAATAAGGTTAGAAAGGTAATAATTAACTAAAATAAATAGGTGCATAATTAACTTAGTATTTAATATTTAATTCTATCTAAAATAATTCCTATATAATTTGCTAATAAAACACTAATCATCTCCTCTATTTTGATTAGATTGAAAACAACGAAATACATTCTTAAAGGAAAAATTCATTTAGAAACGAAAAGAATTAAATGAACAATTAAATAGCTAAAAATCTTCTTCTATACATTTTAAAAAGTGCATTTGCGAAATTGTATTGTAATAAATCACATTTCATTAAAAACATCAACTTTTAGGTTGATGTTAAAAGCAAAAAGCTATCGTTCATATCACGAGCTTTCTTTAGAAGTGAATATCTGAGGTCAGAATAAAAGGCACAATCAATTAGAAAATGAGTTTCATCTTCAACTTCTGACGTAGAACAAAATTTGCAGAGTATTTCGTTGATAGGTGTTTTCGGTCGAGTATATCTCTCAGTTTCTACCGCAGGAGGAAGATTGCAGCTTCGAAATTTTGCTAGAACGCGACGATGGCCCCTGCTCATGTTACAGTTAACATAGTACTCAGTCTTTAATTCAGTTTTATACAAACGGTATATTCGCAATTTATTACCATTTTGACCATTTCTTTTGTCATTCATTAATTGTTCAACCACAATTTTTTATCTACATTTAAGTACTCTCGTATTTTACGTATACATATATTAACTTTTGGCTTTGTACACATCATATATTCATTAGCATTGTCTCTTTAATAAATTTAAGCAGGTAATTCTCCAATGTCTTTGAAATATTCATAGACCATTCATGCACTTTACGTATTATTCTATCGACTGGCATGTTTTTAATTCTACACCATAGACGAACTGTTTCAATTTTTTGTTTTGTTAGGCAAGACTCCCACCCAATATCGCCTCTAGAAGATACATTTGAGCAGTATTTTGTAACACCTAGAAAATATCTCGCTGCTTTATTCAAAACAGTTTCTATTTCACTGTATTTAGTGTGACCCCAAATGCCAGAACAATAAAATAATACAGGTTCAATAACAAATGCAACCATTTTGGTAAAAACGGTAAAAGTCATTCCACCGGCGCAAACATATTTAGTAAAAATTGCACCCAAAGCCCTACTTGCTGATTTTGAAACCTCTTTTATTGACATTTTCATATTAAGATGTTCATTGAACCAAAAACCAAGATATTTATAATTACATTCAAAGTCTATATGTTTTGTTCCGCATTCAAATGCAAAGTCTAACCTATTTATACGTTTTGGCCTAAAATGTAATACCTTAGTTTTTTATTCGTTGATTCACATTCGCCAATTATTACACCATTCATTAAGTTTATCTAGCATCCTCTGCATGTCCGTTTTATTTTCAGCGAGAAGGATAATATCATCAGCAAACAACAAGATCGCCAAACTTAATTCCTCTTTTAATTTTACACCACAATCCAAATCATTGATTTCTTTTGCTAGATCGTTTACATATATTGAGAATAATGTTGGTGATAGAACACATCCTTGTTCCACCCCTTGTTTCACATTAAACCAGTCTGTTTCATATTAATTAACTCTAACAGAACAATATACTTCAGTATAGAGTGATTGTATTGCATGCAACAACTTACCATGCATACTTAGTGTCATTAACTTAAACCAAAGACAATCTCTTTGAATAGTATCAAATGCTTTTTTATCATCGATGAAACAGACAAAGATTTCTTTATTTGCCAGTTTTCTATTATTTACAACGGTATACAGTGTATAAATGTGGTCAAGACAGCTTCTGTTTCTTCAGAAACCGTCTTGCCCATCACTCAATAAATTATTTTCTTCTAGCAAATCTGTAATCCTTTTGTTCAAAATATTAGCATATATTTTACATGGGACAGACAGCAGTGTAATTGGTCTATAATTAAGGGGGTTGTTAGGATTTTCTCCCTTATATATAAGACTTATTATACCCTTGGTCCAATCTGATGGAACAATACCCTTTTCAAAGGCATACCTAACAATCTTGAACAAAAGGTCTACACATGTTTCATTTCGTAATACCTCTTGAAAAACTTGATCAGGAATATCATTGAACAAATTATCATTGTCTGATCTCCATTTATTTAGTACACTTTGTTTATCAGTTTTTATATTCATCTTTTATTTCACATGGGATATTTATTTTTCTGTCATTCGCAATACCGAGTTTTCCTGTTTTAGTCCAGAAATCTCTAGTGCCTTCAGTGTTTTTCAAATCTTCGTCAAGGGTTTTCTGTTCATCCAGTTGATATTTGCGTTTGTATTTTCTGTTATGTTTATCAAATTGTTTCCGTGCTTGACAATAATATTCTTTTATTTTTCTTTTAATAGCATTACAGTTTTTCAAAGACAGCCATTGTTTCTCATAAACATGTTCCATATCAATGGAAATTGTTGTCAATGGTTTCCATTGTTAGAAATGACCACACTTGCTTTTGAAGATACTTGTTAGGTTTGTATACCTGAAAAACATATACAAACAAATTAGTATTACTTGACCGCATATATATTAAAATATCCTAATTATGTGTAAGTTTAAGAACATTAAATCATATCCACTAATATATTTTTATAAATATAGAAATACAACTTACATAAGAAAAATAGATTACGAACATTTCATAATAAGGAGTCATCAATTCATTGAACATTTAAATCTACGTTTAGCTATGTTTGATCGATACTTTAGGTTAAGCATAAGGGTATTATGGTCAATATATGGTAGCAACATAAATAACTTTAGTACTAAATGCTTTTCTGAAAACGGAAGCTATTTTACTCAGAGTTCGTTAGTAAATATGGTGCGATTTATATATTTAAATGAATGAAACCGGCGAAGATGCTGTGTCATTTATATAAATTAAAATTAAGAAAATCTGAATTGTAAGTTGTTATTGCCATGATGGATTGACTTCCCTTTAAATATTGCCAGTATGCATGTATCCTGTCGAAATGCACATTTCATATAGCACAAATAACACTACTACAATATTAAATCAATCCGGCTATATATAAGTAATATGTGTCAAAATATTTAACTGGCTTGGTCCATAAATCATCCCCTATAAGGAACGACAAATACTTCATTGTTCAGAACTTAAAGAAACATGCGGAACACAACCGGTAGGTTTGTTACTCTACCGTTGTAAAACGTTATACAGAAAATCTGCATTAGTGTACGCTTCATAACTCTGGCATACATGAAAATATTTACAATAACTAACTACACATATTGATCGCATAAAGACAAAGTGCAGAACGTCGACGCTAAACTTGTAAATATAATGTCAAGGTCATGATAAGACGTTGAAGTTATGAAATAATTTCTCTTTCCATGAACATAGCGCATTCAACTATGCAAAACGAGTAATTTTACTAGTTCAGCTGTGACTTCTGGATCATAATTAACATCAGTTATCACAACACTATTAATAATAAGATGTATTTGTTTTCCAGCATGTATTTTGAACATGTTCGGCGGTTATCTGAATTCAACGAATTTTCTTGGTCTATTACGTAACTATATAAATCAAATGCTGACACAAACTGCTTAAAATGAAAGAATACATTCCAAATATGAATAAGGATCTCTAAGCGCTATTCGCTATAAATCAATACCTTTGGATGGAGATTGAACGATATCTGTATACACGTGCTCATTGGCATTACTAGAAACAGTCAGCTCGTAAACCGCACTAGTACCACTGAAATAAATATTTTTGTAAATAAACCGACTATATCTTATATCGAAATTTAAATAACATGTGTATGATTTAGTTGTCGAGTAAATAAACACTATATCATTGTTGTATATAAATGTATACACGTTATTCGGTTTAATAATATAATTGAATTTACTGTTAGTATTGTTTTATATCATTGAAACATGATTTCAAGGAGGTGACTAGCTTATTTATACCTAAAGTAATACATAAACATACTACATCAGAATCGCATTAAATTAACATATTCCATAATATACGTTTGCCATAAATTTATGCAACATTGCCTTTGTTTTATTTTTGTCATTGTTTTAGTTTTCGTAGTAAAAAAGATATCTCAGCAACATTTACAGTGCAACTAAAACGGAAAATAGCAATTTTAAAAGACAGAAAAAAGTCAGTTGTACGTTTTTGAATTGTAAGACAGAACGAAACAATGCTGTATCTGGCCTGTTGTTATGACGTTTGTTATGACACGACAAGACGTCAGCACTACAACACACCACATTAATGTGTAGTGTTGATGCCTTTGAACAACTTGTGGTCACGTGAAAACGGTCGTTCTGTCTTGATGTCGTCCTGTCGAGTTGGCGACCTATCGAAACGCTTAAACAGAATTTGTCGAGATTTTGGTGTTGCCTTGTTGGCGCCCTGCAAAATGCAACATGTCATAGCAGCAACCAGTCACCATAATAATATGGAGCAATTCTTTTTATAATATAAAGAGGAAGCCAGTGGTAAAATATAGCCTATTGCGACAACTATTGTTTTAACTAATGTTTCATCATTATTAAATATTACCATATTTCACCAATTTATCTCACAAAAACTTACCTATCTGGTTCATTAAGTGTGATGGCTCCGTCAGTATTTTCTGAAATAATACAAAATACCATATAAAGTTTCAGGAGAAGAGGTAACAGGTTTTAAGTAAACGTGTTTATTTTTACGATAATATTTGATAACGAATAAATACACATACTATAATTATATCACTAATATAATTTGTGAGTTATATTTGTTTACCGCAGTAGACATAAGGACGCTCATCAATATGGTTAGCAGCTGTACGTCAATACACCGGTCAAATTGACTGTAACCGTTGTATACGCTCATCAATATGGTTAGCAGCTGTACGTCAATACACCGGTCAAATTGACTGTAACCGTTTTATACGCTCATCGATATGGTAAGCAGCTGTACGTCAATACACCGGTCAAATTGACTGTAACCGTTGTATACGCTCATCGATATGGTTAGCAGCTGTACGTCAATACACCGGTCAAATTGACTGTAACCGTTGTATACGCTCATCGATATGGTAAGCAGCTGTACGCCAATACACCGGTCAAATTGACTGTAACCGTTGTATACGCTCATCAATATGGTAAGCAGCTGTACGCCAATACACCGGTCAAATTGACTGTAACCGTTGTGTACGCTCATCAATATGGTAAGCAGCCGTACGTCCATCCAACTTTTTATTGTTTAATCTATCGATGCTTTGTTCAATCGATTGTATGCTATGTCAGTCGTATGACGAACTTATCGTTGCATTGACCGATAATTTGATAGAACAATGGTTGGACAGATCGATAGGTTGATGCCATTTAGTGCTGAATAGACTGATCGTCCGAAGAAATAATTATTGTATTGATCGATAGTTTGATAGATAATTGGTTGGATCGATCAACAGTTTAATAAATGCATTGATGTGATGAAGAAACCAGGTTTGGAAGTTGTAAATTAATCAACAAATACTTTAAAATAGCATATAAATAAATTCATTATTGATGTTGTTACACTATATCAAAAATATATTCATTATTTCGATAAGTGGGGGTGAGAAAATGCGTTTTCAATCAATTAATTAATTGAAATGTACATATTTATATTCAACTAGATGATGTTAAAATCCAATTTTGTAAACTAAATATCATCATTTAATTAGAGAATTGCAAATTCAAGTCTACCAACCTATAGCGGATACATTGTTGTAATACACATGCTGACTTTTTGGTGAATCCTCCGTGTCTTGGTGACCTTTGTTTCCACCCCTGAAGCATATGCATGCTGCTGAAAAGAACTGAATCATTAACATAGAAATTAGTAGCATGGTGTGTTTGGTGTAGTTGAATGAATGACAACAAATGCAATTAACCGATACAAAAGTGATGCATTGAATTTATATCTTAGACGGGTACAAAGCTAGGCTAGATTTTAAAAATTGATGTTTTGTTTGCCTCCGAGTCTATCTAATTTCTTAATCTGATAACACACGTACACTTTTAAGATGATTTAACCACAAACGTTTTATCAAAGTGTATACATTATATGTTTTACAGTTTGATGATAAATATTGTGTCTAAGATGAGGAAAAGGTAACTTTTTCACAATAAGCAAAGTGAAATGATCATCTTATAAAAAAGAGAAAATAATCACGTTATTTTACTAAATTAGTATATACAAAGACATACCCATATTATGTCGTCTTTGAAACAAACATACTATAACCAAAACCATTAAACCAAGTGCCAAACCTCCAATAAATGCTCCAATGACTTTCGGTGTGTAATTTGTACCTGAAATAGATAATGATTGAATATCTGAAATAATATGTTGCAGATATTTCAAGTTGCATAATAATAATGTTTATAGTTTTACAAATCGTGTATAATCTATAAACCACTGAATGTCTATTTTTGACACTTTATTAGTAAAGTATACACGATTTCTGATGTATGCATATAACATCGTATGTCTTTAAACTAAAGGGCCAGTATCCAGCTTCTTATTTTCAATCAAGTATTTTTAAATATCACAATGTAGTAATTAACCTACATTTTTTATATAGTTAAATATATGCTAATGTTGCTTTCTCGTCTGACAAGCATACATTTTATTAATGAGTTTCTTTTTTATCTTTCAAAACACTATATACCATCATTCGTGCGTGTATATTTGTATGCATCTATATTTATGCTATTTTATTACAAACCTGTTTAATCCGTTCAATATTAACGTTAGTCAATGCTACATTCTGTCATGTCAAAACAAAGGCACTATTGTGTTTAAATATATTTTGAGCAGTGTAATTGTCATTTGATATGGGATTCATTTTTCTTCAAAACAAAATACATTCTTATTCATGGAATGACCGAGGTTCATTCTATCATATTAAAGAATGAAAAATGAAAAAGTGCAATATTAATTTCGTAATGAAGTTTGATGTTATTAAATCAGAATAATTCATTCATTAGAGATATCAGCTTGGCACAAAATATTTTCTATTTCTTATTTTGAATGATAGAGCTGCCAATGGGAAAAGGAATAGCAAACCGCCACATATTCAAAATTAATTAATGAAATGCAGCATATCACTGAATAACACGTCAAATACCTGCAGTTTTGAATTCTTCTATTGCAGTTGTGCTGCTGTTTCCGATAGCATTGTGCGCTGATATCCGTATTTCATATATTGTTCCACTAGACAAGCCAGTTAGTGTTGATTTTGAAGCAGGTTCCTTCACTGTTTTAACCCTCCATAAATCGTCTGATGTCTTCTTATATTCTATATAAAACGTTTGCACCAAACCACCATTAAAGCCTGGCTTCCAATTGATTGTCAACGACGAATCTGTTGTTAACCGTAAAAAATGACGTACCTTCGTTGGAACTTTTGGTTTATCTGGAGAGAAACAGAACAAATAAGTTAACTTTGATGTATGGGATTTGTTAATTTATTTAGAAATCGGGGATTTTAATTGTACATCCATTTTCTGCTATCGAGATGTATTCTAAGCAAGCATCATCACAACTGATGAGAGGAAATTAGAAAACTTTGAAATAAGTGACTTAACTGATTGATACTTGTTATTTTCCCTATTCCTTTAAGTTGTAACTTTAGACAAATAAGACAATAACCGTCTTACAGTCGCCATTGTTTACATTCGAATAGTATCTTTTTACAGTTGGACTATTCTAAACTCATTTTGCCAATTTGCTTAAAGCAAACGACTCTCTGATTTGCTGGCATTGAAGCATTACTATGAAACAACTGAACAAATGTTGTTACTTTAAATGCTAAATGCTAGTGTTCGTATATGACTTTAATTCCAAGTTCGCCCCCTATGTATGATAGGAACATACAATTGCTAAAATTTATATTATTAGTTAGACTAATCACATAGCAGAGATCGAGAGTTGTGTAAATTATAGAAATAACAAAGTATTAGAACAGTCAAACATATACAGTTCAAAACTGTAATTTAAATGTGTCTGGGATACAACAGTTACCTTTACTCCTAAAGTGGGGCGGTGGATGAAATGTTATCCATAGCATTTAATGTATCGTTTAAACTGTAACAATATATATACAATATATATATGGCGGGAACGAGGCTCTGCCGGATTCCCGTTAAAACAGTTATCCAAAGGAACGGAATTTTCTATCCGAACCGAAAAAGGCATGAATTATTTTTTTCTTGCATACACATTGGATACTGATTTTTCATTATAAATTTTACAACGATCTCTTTTAAGACGTTTAATTGTATGATGTACGTCATTTATTTTATACGTAACGTCATCTAGATGGCTCCAACGTCACAGCGAGAGAATTTTATTTCGACCCCAGGGTGAGACGCCGATATCATTATCCGGTATGCAAGAAAATTACGTAAATACGTAAATTGTAAAATACAAACCTTTACGAATTATATTGAACAGATGACTATAGGGTTTGCCTACACCATTGTTTATTTCCAGTTTGTACTGTCCATAATGTGTTTCTTGTATATCTGTAATAATGAGTTCAAACTGGCGACCATATGATGATATAGTGATGGAGCCGTCAGATGTAAGTATCATCCAGGTGGACTCTCCAGTAAGTCTAGACCATACAGTGGTTGACGGATAAGGATATGCCGTTACTGTCATACTCAGTGTAACATTGTCATGTAAAGCCTTTGTGATATTCGTCAACGATTCTACGGATTCAGATGGACGTGGTGAACCTAGCAATACATATATATATAGCATTTGCACGTAGTGGCTTAAATTGTCTTGACATTAATATGTTTAAAATATTCTTGCTCTTATACGCTGATGATATCGTTTTATTGTCAGAATCAGGAGATGAATTACAACAAGGTTTACATTTATTAGATTCATATTGCAATAAATGGAAGCTTAAAATAAATACAACAAAAACAAAAATCATTATTTTCAGAAAAGGTGGCAATTTGCCGAACAATATATATTTTATATGTAATAATGTCGTCATTGACGCCTTTAATAGATTTTCCTACTAAGGCACAGTTTTTACAGTCTGTGGTTCTTTTGCTAAAGCAATTAACACTCTATGAGGTCAAGCACAAACGGCTATTTTTGAAATGAATAGATATTTATATAAGTTTACATTCATATCGCCGAAGCACAGGGTAGATCTTTTCAAGTTATTTACACCAATTTTTAATTACGGGAGTAATATCTGGAAATTGAATGATGGTCAACCCGTTGCAAGAGTACATTTACAGTTTTTAAAGACAACAAAAGGTGTTAACAAATCAACGCAGAATGATTTTGTGTATAGTGAGTTTGGCAGACTATCTATTATTTGTCAACGATATAGAAATATCAAAAATCATTCCGCGGAGAAATATACTGCATGCGTTTTCACTCCGCGTACTGAAAATATTGACGCCAAGTCAGTTCGCGGCGTAACTCGGAATGTTCCGCGTAGAAATACAGGTAAGTGGGATTGTGTGTTTTCACGTTTTCAGAATATGTACAGAAACATATGTTTGACATAAACTATTGTAATACGAGCACAGGGAGAATATGCTTGCGTATTTATTTTGTGCACATGCATAAACTGCGTTTATCAAAAGTTGCGTATCACGAAACTATTATACTTTAAATTAGAAGTCTATATGTAGATTAAACTGTCGACTAAATATTTGCGATGACAATAAAACATAATTTAAAATAACATATTACATTCATTTAAAAGAAATGTATCGCCATTTGATAGTTTTACATTTAGATCTTCGCTGGAGAGTGCCGTCAAAACGACCCCAAAACGCCTCTCACCGTTGATTCAAGTGGAAAAGCTATCAATTACTTGCGGAGATGGATGTGCTTTAGTACTGTATAACCTTCCAAGATCCCAAGGAAGATCGAGTGGTGAGGCTAACTAATCGCCTGTTAACCCTTTATTGAAACAGACCTTTAAAAGGACACAATACACAAGTGATTTATACGTACTGTATCAATCCAATCCGCTATTTCTACCGTAATCTATTTTATACGTAAATTGTTCACCACTACAGGTACATAGTAACATAGTAAATATGAAAAAGAATAATAATAACGCTCTATAAAGGGAACACTAAAAAGTCGTTCTCAATAGTTTTAGAACAATAAAACTGTATTATAACTACATGAAAAGGTTTTACTAATATTATAGAAAATCCGACAATCTCAAGTTAAACTCATTTAAAATTCATCCCAGAAAAGATATACATGCATCCCGGGAAAGACATACATACAGACATACATACATACATACATACATACATACATACACAAACAAAATATTTCAAACATGTTAATAATTATTTTAAAAACAGACGTATTTATTCCTCTATTATATAATTTCAGAATTAGAATGCTATGAGGCACGTGATTGAATGCTTGTTTGACGTAAAAAAAAAAGAGTATATTGTTCAGATTGTTTTGGCAAAATACATTCTTTTACTTATTTCAAAATGGTACACAAGGTTGCTTGTATTCACAACTTTCATGAGATTGAATTTCTTCAACACAGTGTATAAAAAATCAATGTACTGCGCCACGTTTTATCTGCCCTGAGGATGACTGGAAAGTGTTACCACTCCATAACTTTAGTTTTCAAAAATATTTTGGTGATATTTTGTATAATATACCTGACAAGCAAATAAAGATTGGACTTAGTGTCAATATAAATGTTACTGTCTACAATGTATTTATATATATATATAAAACAGTACTGTAAAGATAATGAAATCTTTGGAAAATATTACGTTCATACAACGTTTTTTTTTGTTATATTTCAAATATAGAAAACTTGATAGTATTATACTTACATCTGACAAAGAGCTGTTTGTTTCCAGACAACACAGGGATGTCATTGTATTGGTTAGCACCAGTGCATATATATGTCCCTGCATCTAAACATGATGCCTTCTTTAGTGTAAATGTTATCTCCTTAGTGATATATTTAGCCAGCTGTTGCCGTCCGTCTTTTTGAATTGTCATAGTGGCACCTGGGTTACCGCTGACTACACATTGGAAGGTTACTGTGTCATTCTCATCTACTGTCACAGTGTTTCCAGTGTCATCCAGTACTTGGAAACTAATAACGGATGCCTTGTCTGCGAACGAAAGTAAATATATAATAAAGTATAGATGCATATGATTATTCCATTTTTGAAAGTTATTAATAAGTATAAATATTACATATAACTTGCCCTAAACAGTTTTGTAAGGAATCAATTCATCATTACAAAGTTTATGCTCAAAACAAAACCAGCGTTTATTTAAATAATTATAATATACTTCTGGCCAGTCATTTTAAGGATTATAAAGAGCTACCTACACTGTACATCTAGGATAAACTGCTCTGAATCAGTCCCATTTACATTTGGTTCCCCTGTTAGGTCCATAACGTTGTTAGCTGTACATGTATATGTATCTGCATCACTCTTCTGAACGGCTGAAATAATCAATGGATTACCCGTCCATGTTCGACTGTCACGTGTCCTAGTCCATGTATAGTATGTTATAGCAGGTAAACCAGGTGTTACAGGACAGTGTAGGTTCAGGGGAGAATTTTCCTCTTTCGCTTGATTTGAGATGGATCCTACTACCGGTTTATCTGAAATTTAAATCGTTCTATGGGCAGTGGTTTCTTTTTTTGGAAAGGGGTTTGACGCCTTTATCAACACATTTCAAGTTATATGTGGCATATTCAGTTTAACTGTAGGAGGAAGACCTCAGAGTGAGTATATCCACCGTCCTTCCGCAATTAACTGGCAAACTTTCTCACATAAAGATTTTGGAGCAAGTGTGACTCAAACTTACGACCTTGATGGTGATAAAAATTGGTATCAATTGTATTCATTCTTGGCATCGACTGTAATTTTTAAAGCATGGTCATTTAAAAAGTGTAAATTACTAAAAATTGCGACAATATATGGATTAGTATTGGTATAATGATAAAAGGTACGTATAAGACATTGTATATTTTACACCACTGTATGAAATTCAACTGGCAATAATGCAATACATTGAATTTATCAGTTGTTTTTATTCATTAGGGTGATATCCTATACACCACCAGTCATTTATCAGTTAGGGGTTTAGAATGTATTCTAACAAGATTTCTGACAGAGGATGAAATTTGTTTTAAATGGCAAGAATTGCAATAATTCAATATCAAATGATGCGACTGGACGTTTGATATTGAATAAGCTTTTACTATTTATTGACAATTTGAAATTTTATATTCAAAAATGCATTATAAGGCAAATTTAAAATTTAATGCTGATTAATATAACAATAGCAATGTTTTGATTGTTTGTATTCACATATTTATTAAACATTATCAAACATGATAATAGTTACTGTAGTAAATATTATTTCTTAGTAATATGTTTTATGTTAGAGAAATGTTACAAGATGATACGTACACAGAACATCTACAGTTATAGTTGTAGAGTTACGTCCTGTAACATACCCACTAAATGCTGTATCCATAGTGTTTTCAGCATGACATGTCTGTGTTCCAGCCTGTTGTCTTGTTATACTATCTATACTCAATGTATGTGATGATGATGACACTTTACCAGACCAGCGATAACTTGACGTGGCAGGTTTACTGATGAATGCGCATGTCACTGTAAAGGACTTCCCTTCTTGTACACGTACAGGTGTGGATACTGTTACTGAGCCACTGTTACTGTAGTGATACACCAGGGTGGGTTCGGATGGGCCATCTGGTAAAAGCATTGAAATACAACTGACATATTGTAATAAACATATACAAACTATTCTGTGGACCCACGGGTTTGTGTTAACCAAATGCATGCATATCATGTAACAATCATCTACAAATTAACTGTAGAAAATAACAAAATACATAAAGAATTATCAACGATTTTATTGGAAAAGTAACTTTAGTATAACATTGGGCATACTGCAGAAATACACACATATGTATTAGAGATCTAAAATCCCCATTAACATTTTGAATAAGACTAACGTTCCAATTATATATCTAAAACTTTGAGTTAAAACATTTGATTTCTTTCGTACAATGAAAATTTGAACAAAATGATTGTATATCACACGTTGTCAAAGGAACTACACCAAAAGGAACGACTACACCAAAAGGAACAACTACACCAAAATTAAAAAAAGAAATGTTATGTTTGAATCTTACATAGTATGTTGACGTTCAGCTGCGTAGATTGTGTTCCAGATATTGGATGAGAAGACTGACATTTACAATGTCCACTTTGATCACGTGAAGTTGACCATGTTATCTCCTTTGTGACTGTCCTGCCAGAATTTTTATCCTGAACCTGACCACTGTAACATGTCCACGATAGCGTGGCTTTAGGGTTACCTCCTGTTATGGAACATGATAAGATTTGAGGAATATTTTCTACCACGTTGTAAACACTACCATTGCTGTATCCCTGTATTATCGGGGGACCATCTGGTGTCGCTGAAACAGAAGGAGAACACTATAAGTATGCTAGGATAGGGCAAGTATTTATTTTAGGATTAACAATAACCGTGCCGCCGAGTGGTCTAAGGCGTGTCTCAAGAGAAGTCGTAATTTCGAGACACGTTTGCTCCAAAAATATTATGTGAAATAGTTTGCCAGTTACATTTTCAGAAGGACGATATTACTTCACAAATACATTCTTAGGTATAAAACTGGATTTGCAATATTTAATATGAAATTGTGTTAAACCCCCATTCAAAATTAATGATACCATAAAGGATATAGCGCCATATGAATACACACATTTGAATATTCTTGGAGACTTTTATATATTTCATCAATTTTTAATTTATGACTATATTTGTATACTGTTTTATCATCAGCATAGAAAACACTTTCAGAGAATGTGTAATAGACCCTAATTTATCAATATATAAATATATTAGTAGAAATTTTAAACGTATAAGAACATCCCCTGGAGTATCACTGATATAATGTTAACATGCTGGACACATCATGTCTAACTTTTATCTCCTATTGTCTATTTTACAAATATAAATAGAAAACTATCAACGTTGTATTTGAGAAAGTTTTAATTTATACAGTAGAAGTTGATGGTAAAACGTTTTTATCAGCCAACGTATTTAACTGTGACAATACTGTTTTTAGGCGTGAAAAATCTTTTATGGCAGAAATGTCTATTTTTCCCAAATCCCGATGAATTTCATGAATTTTACACTTTAGCAGATATATCGAATTTATATTGAAGTTGAATGGTTGAATTATTTCAGAAAAGGTCGGAAGGATAGAAATAGGCATAAAGTTACTAACATCTTTTTACGTAGGAAGGACACACAGTTGTTTTATGAGTCTGAAAAAAAGCACTGGGCTATATATTACTGTTAAATACTGAAGCAAACACTGCTGTAATATAATAACCCTTTAACCTAGCAAATTCCGGACCGAGTCTACCAAGACCGGTTGATATGAGTATATCAAATTTATTTTTTTCTTCAAAAGGAGTAATATGTGGTTGTATGTCAAGATATAATGTTTAATTAGATACAGAAGGCGTAACGCATTGATCTTTTCTTAAAGAAGCAGTTATATCGATAGTTCTATTAAAACTAAAAGATGTTTGTTTAGAGAATTAATGATATTTCTTCAATTGCCATGCTTCCTTTTGTCAAAAATTTAAGTAAGACTGTCAGGGTTTCTATCATTTGGTAAATTCTTCAAATTGTGTCATCATTGATTAGGATCTTCTTTTTCTTTTTATTACATTATTATAAAAATCTATTTTAGACTGTCTTATAAACGACGTAACTGTATTGCGTTGCATATTACATGTATATCATTAGCCCTGTGGAACTTATTATAATCATCATAACATCACCCCTACTGAGTATCTCGTTTTACTCAATCAGACCTTGAACTTATAAAAAGAAATAATACTCTAAATATTTTACAATAATATAATATTATCAGGTTTTTTTTCACCACTGGAGTAGAAACTTCGACATCGGTATCAAAATCCCGGATGCGTAACGAAGAAGATAAATAACCCGAATTCGTCGTGCACTAATTTTCAGATGCGTAAAGTACATATGTTCAAATTATTTCATAAACTATTGATTAAATTTAAATGAAGAATGAGACTTATAAAATGTTGAATAATTTATCGCGGATGTCGTTGCAGGACCACACACGTGCAGTCGGAATGCTCCAAGCCGACGTGTCAAAATGACCGGTGCGATGTTATTAATTACTTGTCGGTTATTGATTAAAAACATGTCCGAAAATGTGACTTGCATGGAAATTAAAAAATCCAACGGCAGACGTCACGTTATAATATGTTATGTTATTTTATGTTCATTGTCGTTATGTTATGTTCATTCAACCGTAACACGCATTAAGGCATATTTCTACCAATGTTTAACTAACATTTAGTTACCTAAAGATCCTTACATGGTGGTGAAATGGCCAATTGCATAGGTATGTCTCTTTTGCAAACTAAAGGTTACCGTGGCTGTTTGCCAAGTAAACAGTAAGTTAAAAGGCTTGTACTTAGAACATTTGACTAGCATGTTTAACCTTTATTTCCAACCTTGTTATTTCAAAACAACAGTAGACGCAAAAAAATGTTTTTCAAATCTGGTTAGGGTCTGGGTAACAATCTTTAATTCAGACCGATTTTCGTTTAGGACCAAATACGATACTCCTTAACAAGTTTGGTGAACATTTTTTAGGAGTAGAGCCGACTAAAAAGTGTGACGAACGGACGGACGAACTTTAACCAAACTTTCTAAATATAAAAGGGTCAATGGTAAGGTCTAAAATTATAATGAAGATATGCTACTCATCCCCATGAGTCTCATTTATTTAGTAACGTTTCATTGGGAGTGTATACGTATTAACATATTAATAGATATGTAAACTTACTAAAATACAATTTTCTAAGTACAAAACGGGCCATAACTATGCTTAAAACAAAAAAAAACTACCTTTTATGGTAGTGAAGATATATTGCTATATGGCTTATAGTTACTATGATATGAGCTAGATACCATCCCCAAAGTTTTCAAAGCATAATTGCTTATTATATTATAACAGCACAATCACTAGATGATAGACGATCACTATCGGGATGCAGACCCTTTACACTTACGCTTAGTTTTATAGCGTGGATCGTATTTGAGTGTAAAAAAATGCACCGTCTCTTTAGAAAAATATGGTAATGTAAAAGACATGTTCATTGATGCTATAATTATTGTATTGATTAACACTGTTTTACAAACGTACTGAAGCAATTTATAAAAATCTGTTGGAATTTGAAATTCACAATACACGCTGCTCATATTTCAATGTTTGTGTCTCTTTCAACTTGTTTTGATTATGTTAATTAGTATACTTCTTTGTTTTATGAATGTTGCAGGTTTCCTTACAATAGAGATGTACCATTTGGACTTGAAACACGACTGTTGTAAAATACCTTACAAACGTCATGGCTTAATCTGGTAGAAACCTTTGTGAGAGTATATCTGGCCGATGGCGGTGAGCGCAATACTAAGTGGTTTAAAAGAAATACAATTTGTGTCACCTAGGATTAGTTTCATTCATTTTAACTGATCATTTCATGTGAAATGAAACTGAAACGAACATGTACAATTTTAAGTGATATATGAATATTTGCCACCTGAACGGATGGGATATATTTGTTGATTTTGAGGACAACCTATTTGGAGTTGACAGTGCCCGATTTATTAAACTTATAATTAATTAACATTTTATTTTGGTATGCATTTTTCAATAATGAATTTTACAACACTATTTATAAAATATGACAAAGCGCGTACGTCATCAGACTTGCTGCATAATTTTCACAAGAAATGTCAATTTCAACAGACGCCAATTGTTGATATTAAATACTGCTTTATCATCCCACATTATATTATATATTTGTAAGAGTTGTGCGACACATTGATATTTGCATATTACGCAATGATCAAAACTCATGCAATTCATTTCGATTACTTGAAAAGAACATGTCTATATAAATGTAATAAAATCAAGTACCAGCAAATGTGATATCAGGAGTTTCCGTAGTATATAGTCTATTTGTCAGTGTCCGGAAGTCCATTCCGCATTGAAATGTCACAGGTGCATCCACATCGCCAGGAGACTGTGTGTACCGAGGTAGCGAGAGTGTAGACATGTAGATTTTCTCTTGGTCTGAACAGCTGCCTGCCTGGTCACTGACATATCCAGATGTTGGGTACCGCTCACGTGATCCATCATTCTGGAAAGGATCCAGGAAATAAGAAAGAGGATGGAGTATGAAATTCATTTTCAAATAGAGTATATAAATAAATAGATAAAATAGATATGACATGTGAAATTCTCTCTATGATTATATTTATCGCATACTCCAGCCCACAATGTCTTAGGTACTAAATATATTGTCAATAATAGTTTAATACAGACAGCATATTACATATTTTACATTGTAACACTGAGGGTATTGTCCCCATTATTAATTGTGTGGAGCGCGTTGTCCAGTGGTAGAGCACCCTCCGCTATGGCTATGTGTGGTGTCCTTGAGCAAGACACTTTATCTGCATATGCTTAGTACTGGTTCTTACCAGGAAGGCTTCGAGCGTGATTTGCCTAAGTTGAAAGAACTTGTCTCACAATCGAATTAAAATAAATAGGTTTAAACTAAACGTTATCGGTTAAATGGAACTTTTAACACATCAAAGTTTGTACATTTATAGGATTTCATTTTGTCATTTTCATTTTCTTGAATTAGAATCAGTTTTATATAATTATTTATAATTAATTAAAACAAACTCAACATTTTTTGGAAACGTTATAGATGACACTGTGTAAACCCATTCTATCGCAATTTCTTGTATAAACGTTTTATATAAATTGGTACGTCATGTATTTTCGCTGATCATCTTTATTTTCAGATGGTTCTGACCAGTATGTGTTACCAGTATGTGTTACGTATATTCAAATTCAACTCAATGTTACCTGTTTATAGTACCAGTTAAAGGTAGGAGTAGGATAGGTACAGCTGGTGGTCTTACATGTGAAAGTAACTGCAGTTGTAGATAAGTCCTGGTCCTGGGTTGGAACACTGCTGTATGTCACACCTGCTGGAGTGGCTGAAATAGTCAATAATACCAATGCTATATTACGAAGTGTGATGGCTCGCTCAAAAAACATCTGATCTAAAAGAATGTATATTTAGCATACTTAAAGATGGTGTTAAGCATATGCGTTCAAACCGAAAGGTATACTATTATTGTGTGTATTGTCATTAATTTACAGCTAATACTGAAAATAGTTTTAAAGAAGTTTTGATTGCCTATCACCATAGCAATCGCACTCATTAGAGTCACTAAGGATTAATTTGAAATGTTTAGGAGGTTGTCAGTTTTAAATCGGTAACTTTAAATATAAATTAAGAGCATTAATGTATTTACGTGCACTAATGCATTTACATGTGTGATGTATTTTATTTAACTAGGGTATGAAATTTGTTTTTGATTTTTAAACTTTCGGCTCAGTTTTTATCGTCTTGTGTTGTCCGTCCATCGTTAAGTTTTGCTCCAAACAGCTTCTTCTCTGAACCCGTTCGACAGATTTTCACGAAATTCGGTATGATGTACTAAGCTCTCTCAAATGTATTCAAACCATGACCGTGTGGTTAAACTTACTCTCGCCAAAGTGGTGTATCTTTTTTTCAAATATTAAAAAAAAAACAATGTTGCTCAGATTTATTCAAGCCATACTTAGGGTCAAAATTTGCCCCGCCCCTGGGACTTATCAGCTTAACATAGGGTAAATTTCATTTAAAAATGTTTAAATGTCAAAACAATATTTTTAAGAACTACTGATACTGATTTATTATTTCAAGCATCGTTATGTCTGAAATATTGTTAAGGTGAGACTAGGTCCGTTGAAGGGGATTTAATATCCATAAAGAAAAAGTAGGGTCCAACTAGGGATACAATTGAGATTTTAAAGACTTTGTTCTCCAAAAATGATGAAACAAATATGTTCATCTTTGGTTTAAATCGTCCTTATGAAAAGGGTTTCGAATTTGTTAAGATAAGGAGCTTAGTGTCAATTGGGGTTGTGGAAGTTTTATAATTTTTACTTGTTTTTACTATTGGAAAACAGTTTTTTTCTTTTTATCATATACTTTAGGATTTATCTGAATCATCTGAATTCTGGAACATTGTTTAGTTTTAATAGTTAAGGCTAGTTGATTAACATAAGATTTAATATCCATAACAAATAAGCATGGGATAAAAATGTGAAATTATCAAAAAAAGTTAACAAGAACCTACCAGCCAAATCCATTCATATCATTCCTACCAGTAGGCGTTTTAAATGTGTTCAATTAAAAGGGCTAGAGTAAAAAAGGTCCCAGTAAGGGGCAAAGTAGCAAAGTAGAAATACTATGGGAAAACAGTAAATTATCTAAAACTTAAATTCCGAACAAACGCAATACAATATAAGATACAATGTTACTTAATAAACAAAACATGATGGACTTGACCTTTCAAAAAAGTAAGCAATTGATACTAGAAATTGATTCGTTATCAGCTACATGTATATTCTTTGTATTGGATTTAGTTAACTGTAGATGAAGACAGTAATAGCTTATCATTAATTACGAGAGCGACCTAAATCATTATATTAATTAGTCAATCTAATAATACTGGCTTGAAGATTCTATCAGTCGGTGTTAAGTAGCAATTAGTGAAGGACCAAATAGAAAACCCCAAACTCAATACTTTTGTAATTGACACTCCATTTCTGCGGCTCGACTCTCAAATCGTACGACTTTTTAATCATTTATTTAAATATTAGTTTGCATTATACTCGTATATACATATTTTAGTATTGCTCCAAAATATAGTTATCACTATAATGTCATATCTCTTTCACTCGGTCATTCTAATATTTTCCGAAAGGGTATGTTTCTTAGTTACAATTGTCTAAGTAGTATTGTTCTTCTAAAGGAAAATAAGTAGTATATTAATGCCATGTTATTCAAATCATAATTACACTTTAAGGAATACATTTAAGACAATATTCCTACACCACTTGACTACAAACGCTTCTTTCCAAACGATCGCTTTCTGACGTATATAAAACACCTATATCGTATGAGAAAAAGAAAATGAGAACAGACGTATCTTAGTTTGCTGTTATGTAAGAGCGCTCGACAACTCTATTATGTTTCATTTATTCCATGTTTTCTGAAAACTATTGACATTATAATAATAGTAAATGCTATGCATGAAAGTTAGAAATTTATTGCGTTGTTTATTTGTTTGATGCTATCTAAACTTCTCAACGGATACTAATTGATTGTAAGATAATAATAAATATAGTATAACCGTAAACAATTAGATATTAGAGAGAAGGAAGAATAACAAGTGTTTGTTCTGCGTCTACTTAACAGCAATATCACTTACAATAAACTACAAGTTGTAAACTCTTCCTGCTGAAAGGTGCTGTTTCATACTGACATGTCCACCACTTCATGTCCTCGGCCCTATAGAGATTGGTGATATTTACATAGGCGTGTAGGTTGTCAGCAGAGAATCTGTATCTTCCAACATCAACAGTTAAGCATGTGCTTCCATAACATATTGTTAACGGCCCAGTACCGTCAGTACCACCTATAGCCTCCGTCTCTGTGGAGGTCTTGTACCAAGCTAGCTGACCTGTGTCGGGTGATGACTTGGTACAAATCAGTTGAATAGATGATCCCTTCTCTGGAACAGCATTGTTTTGAATTGCCACCAAACTGATAGTAACTGAAATTGACAATGATTAGAAATATCTGAAGCATTACATACTTATAGATATAGAAAGGATTCCGAAGTACAGTGAATTTAAGTAACGTGCTGGATGAATAATGCACTTTTTTACATGTATCTTAAAATCGCCTAGCCTATAAAGTAAATATAAGTTTATCAGTTGTGTTAACTTCCATGAGTTTCGAAATAAATGAAAAAAGCAAATTGCACGTTTAAGGTTTACAAACATGAACTATGTTTACATTTACATGGTGTTTTTTTTTTAAATTTAAGTAAATTACAAGTGAACTACATGCATACTTGCATTTCTACAATATACTTCTATAACAGATTGGATACTAACGAATGAAACACGAGTGTTAGTAGTTGAAGTAGAAAAAACACGATGTATTAAATAATAATAATAATGCCAATTAAGACACTAGATATTTTATGTGTATATACTGTATTTTTGTGATACAAACACTTTCGGGATATATAAAATGCACATTCCATGATGTAGCATATTCATGTATTCGCAGCTTTATATTACATACAGAGACCCTACAGCAATGTACAGAAATATATTTGAATGAAACTATGCTTAACAAAAGTAATATTAGATGAGGATATACTGTTGACAATCTGTTTTTATATGAGAACTTCTCTTGAATTATAACCGGATGACAAAATTAAAGTCTTATCTGTATTATAAAAGCAAACTTTCTTATAAATATTTATGTTTTTTTAAGTTTTAACAACACATTTTAGATGTCAATCAATTTCTGTCGCAAACATTTTCAACATAAGTGGCTGTCTCTGTATTAATCTATTTATTTATTAGCATAGTCTAATCATTATATTAAAATAGGGATCAGTATTTTTGTGTCCTATTTACACAATACAATTTCAAAACATTTCCATGGCTGACAGAATTGTTTGGTAAAATTGTTCCATATATTTGAACGCGAAGAACACTCATTTTATAGGCAATTTCTGTTGTCAAACACTGTTGGCATTATGAATGACTTAGCAAAACATGACTTAAACCTTTTTTTAGTATTTCATGTCATGCATGAAGTCAAAAAGGTCACACGGGTTCGCCACAATAGCATTTTCGGTTTACAAGTTACAAACGAAAGAAAAGTGTGCACTTTTTTAAGTTAAATATATCCTGTTCTGCAACACGGATCGGTCTCAAATTAAGAACATGGCATAAATGTATTTTATAATTGGTCCAGCATAAAATATTCGATATGAACGGGATGCATTTTAATAGTGAATAACACTTATGCTATTTAGCACGATTTGCAGCCCGTGGGAATTGTACATGTCAATACCAAAAGTCCTGCGTTAACACTTCCAGCCGACTGGAAGTGACGCAAATCGCCGCAGATCCGATAGAGCAAGGCTGTATGTTTACAGTTTTGCGCTGCCTTGGGCAAGCTGTCCTGCCTATTCGAGCAAGAAGGTTGTTTTTGGGACCAATACTATTACCACGCCATTAGGATGCTCGTATACAGTGGGTACGACGCCATTTACTCTAGGCGCGGGAGCAGTGGGCCTGGTTCTATTATCCGACGTTTCATAATTTAAGGTGAGTCATCATGATGGTCGGGTCGAGTTTTCCGAAGGAGAGAGGGAGGCGTTTTTCAAACTGTTGCCTATTGAAAAGGCATAGAATTGGGATTAGGAGCCTAATGATTTTGGGTAGAATTATGGAGGCCAGGAAAAACAATCTTGATGTTGTTCAAAGCAGTTGTAATGCTATACTCCAGGCTCTATCAACAAGATTATGCGGTTTGTAGTTGGTTCCATTT
The DNA here is from genome assembly GCA_029582155.1 of Panopea generosa. Taxonomy (NCBI): domain Eukaryota; kingdom Metazoa; phylum Mollusca; class Bivalvia; order Adapedonta; family Hiatellidae; genus Panopea; species Panopea generosa. The sequence continues at coordinate 40,816,971 of CM055894.1, forward strand.
CTGCAACGGCACTGCTCTGCCGTTCTGATGAACGACAAGGTTTATTAAGAGGTAACGCGCATTACAGATTACAGTTCATTAACCAAAGAACAACGTCAATGTGTTGCCTTTGTCCGAATTCTTGCTAGATATGAAACCTATTGAGCATATATGAGATGATCTTGATCTAAGGTGAGTTCTAGAGCGGTATCAACAATCTTCATGACTTTGAAAACGCTCCTCTTCAGAAATGAAATAACATTTGATATAATGTTAGGCCAATCTGCGGCTGCATCATCCCGTGCGTCAGTAGTTTAGGGTGTCACACACGATTAAAACAGTCTCATATTTAAAAGAAAACCGTTCATAATGAGTGTGTTATTTAATTATCAAGCGATTTGAACTTTTGTTTTTTACCTCTATCTTCTTTGGTAAGCAAACAATCCAATAATCGCGAAATCGAAGAATTGTACATAAAACTGGTCACAAATTGCTTAATTTTTAAATATAACTAGAATATGTAATGAAAACATTAAACGAAAACTGGACTGCTAATGATATATGCAATTAATGCTCACATACAGTATCTTTATAAATAAAAAATTGTAATATTTATAGTGGAAATAGGTTAAATTATGTATTAAAAAGGAAACAACATTACCTGCAGAAATTCTAAAGACACAGTGTACTACTAGTAAATATAGTTGATAACTAGATCCCATAATCTGAAACATATAATTTTGAATAAAACGAATATAGCATGCAAGCACAATTACTGGTTTAAATCTGCATCAATTACAGCGGGGGAAATAATATTTCGTTGAACACGTGCAGTAAATTCCAAACAATACCATACAAAAAGTATAGTTAGGCCTACTGACAAGGAAGCTTATACACATATTAAAGCGGCGTATCCAGAATTTGAATATATTTCTTTTATAAAGAAAAAAAAACAACTTTATAAATGACTTACATTTTCGAAAACCTTCGATAACGGCCGATACCTCTCTTAAACGTAAATTAATCGTTTTAAATCTAAGTTTATTGATATTTTATTCTGAATACAAATTAGCTGTTCCATTGATGGATATTATCGTAAAACTACCAATTCAATCGTATATACTCGACCAATACCATCAGCCTTCATTATTAGAACGGTCGCAACATATGTGCAGTTGTATAAATGCACAAGTTATACGTTTTTATGGATACGAGAAACCGCTAATGCAGCACTGTAGAAAAAATAGTGTTGATATGGAAATTAACGAAAACATTGAACATTGTCACGGGATTCCGCGTTATAATAATCCATAGCTATGACCATTGCAACATGTAGGAATATCACAAGATTGACCGTATAAATATAAGTTTAAACTTAACCGCTGGATTGGATTTAATCGATGAAGCCCAGAAAGGACGAGGTTCGTGAACGCTCCAAAATAACCCTGTTAAATGCAATAAAATAAAACCTAAGGCTTTTTTGTAAAAGTTGATGTATTTTACTTAAATTATACTTTATTCTTTTAAAAAAATATAAATTTTGTTTTTCAATTTTATATTTTTCGCTTAATAAACACTATAACAGTTTATATGTGCAGCGAAAATATGCAATTTCCTAATTGTAAGCTGTTTTATGTGAATAGATCATGAATCAAACAGTAAAGCACACTTGCCAAATATCTATACATATATTACTAAGAACGTACTGGACTATGATCTAAATAAATATATTTGTGTGGTAAAATATCTGGAAAATATAAAAAAAAACTAATTAAATGCGAAAAATAAGATAAAATTTGGGGCAAATGAACATTTACCTTAATTTTTACAGTCTTTGGAGTCATTCTTTGAATAGAAAACATAAAATTTAAATATAAAATATACATATTTTAAAAGAATAAATTACAGTCAATACAAATACACCAATATTTGCTAAAAAATAAGCATTTAAAAATGCATTTTTCAGGGCCGATACTGGGACTCCGTGAACCAGGTCCTTTCCGAGCGTTTACGGATATAACTAAGACTAAATCATTAACGTTATCACACGATCAGGTCTATTTAAAATACCAGCGGTAAGAGAGAATATAAATGAATATTTTGACGATAAAAATCGATATGTTTCATTAAATATAATCAACATTTTATGCTTTATATTACAATTATTGAATTAAAAGAGTAGACAACACTGGTAATGCCGCTTTAAAAGTAACTCGAAAGTATGTAACAAGCACGAATATAAATAAATTGAAATACAGTAACTCAGCTTGTATAACTTTATAGGTCAAACATGAACGGACATGTACTATCTTTTTTAAATTCCATTCATACATATAAATAGCTAGTCAGGTACTAGATCATATCAATTATATTTTAAAAAAAAACACCTATCCTGGTTTCCCCTGCTGACAGTTCATGAACCTACATGTAGAGTTGCAGTGAAACACATGCCAAAATTTCATTAGACACGGGCGTCAGATTAGATCCCTGTAACTGCTTTCTCTTCCAACACTTTTGGGAAGAGATATATCTTATGAAATACATAGGATCTGCTAGTTACCAAATTCTTAAGTGTATACCTGTTCCAGAATGCGAGAAATGTTTTCAATTCGGAGTGTGCGGTCAAATCACTTGTTTTAGCTAAAGGGGAGTGTTTTGAAAGAAATTGAAAAAAATCAAACATGATATTCTCGTTGCCATACATATCACATTATTTACGAAATAACCCTCGTATATCCGAAATTATTGGCTTTAGACATACATTTTGTATAAATATGTGCGTTAGCGCGATTGCTCAGTCTAAATTTGGTATTGCCATTGTTGTTAAGGCGATTAAGTATATCGAAATCTATTTTGCAGGTACAGTAATGGGACAAACATAAAAAATGTATCACATAAATGATCACGGTTGCCAAAAATCATAAATTTTGTTGTTAAAGAGTTAATATAACTGAAACCAACTAAACGCCACCATTTCTAAAAATGTTAAAAAACGTTTTATAATATATATTCTTTCTTCAAAGTTTAACATGTACATATACACGGATACAAGTATAAAATTTTAATAAGCATATAGCTCTTAAAGTTAGAAAAACTTTATGGGTTTTTTTCACCATGCTATGGTGAACAATTTAAAATATATAAGTGTATATATACGCGTACAACACGTTGTGGGAGTACAGTAATTTAAAGTGTTCTTAACATAAGGCATAAATAAAGATAACTGCTTGAAACAAATCTTTATTACGGACTGCTACTCGAATCATTGAGTTAAGCTTGATTTTATAAGCAATACCAGGGTCGTGGGTTCGATCCTAGGTCACGGCTATGTGCGGTGCCCTTAAGCAAGACACTACTTTCGCATATGCTTAGTACTGGTTCCACTCAGAAAGACTTCGAGCGTGATTTGTATAAGTTGTAATAACTTATTTCACGAGCGTTTCAGTATAAATACTTAATGAGAATAGTTCCGAACAACAAATTTCTATCTAAATGTAATATTAATAATACAAGTTCATCTGATTTCTGCAATATGTATGAAGAATCAAATAAACACCTTTTTTGGGAATGTCATATCTCGTGAAGTTTTTAGACAGAGATTCAAATGTTCTTAAATGAAAAGCAAATAGACATAAATTTAGATTATTCAATGATCTCATTTGGATATGTTGACCAGAGCATCAACACTATCTTATTAAACTGTATATTGATATATGCAAAATACTTCTTATCTAAAAACAAATATTCAGAAACAACACCAAATTTTAACAAGTTAATAAATACTTAAAGTATCATGAAAACCTCGAAAGATTAATAGCATTGACAAAAGACAAAGTTACACAACATGAGAACAAATGGAACAAACTTCAGATTTTCTTAGTAAAATAATTTTATTCTTTAAAATGACAGTTTTGAAGTAATTTACTTTTCTCTCAAGAACATTGTTCTTCTTCCTTCTTTCTTTCTTTCTCTTATCTCTGACCTATTTTTGTCCCTGTCCATAATTTATTTCTAATAAGGCGTTCATAAAAAATTTAAAAAAAGAAGAAAATAGCTTGCATTATGTATGTAAATGTAAATTGTATATGAATTTTCTATGGAAATAATAAAAATGAAAAGCAAAAAAAAAAAAAAAAAAAAAAAAAAACAACAAAAAACGAAAAAACTTATTTCACAATCGAACTAGAATAAATATGTTTAAAACTAAAGAAAAAATGTTTTATCAAGGCTATCACAACTTGATTAACTCTACTTTACTCTACAATAACACTATTTTTACCTTTTAATTGTATATAGATAGTATTACACATATATATCCTCACTTATAAGCGACACTTGTAATGTAATATTCTGTATTTAGAGAATAATGTTCTTTTCAGAATATGTGTACGCTTTAAGTGTACAATAACTTCCTTGTTAAAGTTAATGTGTATACACGATAAAGGTTTTTAATACACATAGCCGACTTGGTGTGCAAAATATACGCAGATTCAAAATACTGGATGATTAACTGTTTGCTCACATGTAAAGCTGATGTCTCTTTATATGTTTAAGCTAAGAAAAAGAACATTAACAGTATTATATTGCCAAGAGCAAGAATTGAAACCTATAAGACGTTAACATAATATGTGGATGAATAGGCATTAAATGCCATATTTAGGGTAAATTATTAAATATTGATTATTATAATACGATTCTATAAATAAAGGCATTTGATGAAACGTGTATTTTACCTGCCGTTTATGACGACAATATTGCGACAATATTTACAGTGAGGCGGCATCTGCAACCCAGAAAACATCGGCTAGAATTATCTTACTTGATTGTCCTGCAATCCCAAAGTTGGTGGTAATGCACCATATGTACTGTGCAGGTAACCCTATGCAATCTACGTCCACTGGGAAGCACGATGGCCTCTTATATCTCTTCTAGCAGCTAACGATGAGGGCTTGATTCATTGTTAGTTTCCTATCAAAAACTCTCCTCCAGCTCTTCTCTCCATGTCACTGTAAGTTCAACCAGTTTGTTTGCTTCGCTTCGAAGCGGTGGGTCATAGCATTATGTCTGTTCTCAATTTTTTCACTGTTATCTCATGTGAAAACTTGAGTTACTGCCTCAGGTCTGCTGCCATTGTCCAATCACTACCCGTAGAAAGAATCCCTCTCCCATGTCTCACTCATCTACCTTCCTGTCCGTTTCTGACAAACAGAATGAATGATGAACCCTTGCTGACTGTCTTTTGTGCACAGCTGCATGGGTCATAGGTTCAGCTATTGCTAACAGGATTTTGTCATGGCGACATCTGTATCTTCCATTTGCCAGAGCCAACTCAGTACATGCTACATATTCGATGGTCTTCCGCTGAGCTTGCAGTCAGGATTTTTTATAAGCCCCATGTCTTCAAGTTGGACTAGGAAGCACATCGTAGACAAACTTTATCGAAAACCCTTATCTATAGTCTTCCATGTTCCAGATGTCGCCCTATGGCAGTTTGAAGATCCTGGAATTCTCTTCTATTTTTACTTTACCTGGACTAATGTACTCGGTCCTTATCGTTGACTTTATTCTAGCGCTATCGCATGGCATACCCTAGTACCAATCGTCCGGCTGTCACTGTTCCAACATCCCTCACTGCCTTGTCATCCTTCAATTTTCTTTCGATGCTTATACTAACTCTTACCTCCAGAACCTTCACATCCCCACTGTCACTGAGCATGGCCGGCCGTGCGTTGATGATCTTGACTTGACAACGGCACTTGCAACTTCCATGTATAATACAATCTTAGTAGTTGATGGTCCTCCCGATTGCTTCAGCCTTTGATGGCGGTACACTGTATAGCTCTAATGACTAAATCAGATTTGATAGGATACCATGCTGGTAGATCCATGCCCGTAACCTTCCCGGTAATTCACACTTGTTCACTCGTTCCAAACAGTCCTCCATTTACGTAATAATATCTTTGATATTGTGATTGTCGTTGAGTGAGTATCAGAATCACTTTCCTATGCACTTCATGGACTGCTCCCTGACAGTTTATATGAGCTTAGTCTAAGTCTGGCGCTTCCCTGTGTCACTCCTTTCCTCAGGTCAAGGTTCTTCGATTTCGTTTTAATTAGTATTTTTTTATTTTCCTGCGTGATGATTTTCTTATTATCTTGCAGCATCAACCTTCCCTCTGAATAGGTCTTTGTAGGCACAGTCATATGAACAATGAGTGCTCTTGATAGAGCCTATTTTCATATTTGATCCCCTTGAAGGTTTATCTGCTGACTTCGATTAGGTTTATGACTGCGGCAAACAACACAATCGATATTGAGCATCCTGTTACGAAGCCAAGTTTTAGCCTCTGTCAGTCTGTTGTAATGTCTTTTGTGGCGAACCGCTACACAAAGTTATTAAAGTAGTGTTGCAATATCTGACGAAACTAAACAGGAGTGCTATATGGCTGCAATGTTTCAATATAAGCTAGTGTGAAACTGAGTCGTATGCATTGACTAGGTCAAACTAGATCACTGCGAGGTAAACCATGTTTTCACGAGCATCCATGATAAATGAGTTATGACACTAGTATGATCAGCACGACCGGACATTCCTGGTACCTATCTCTTCTGTACGGTTATATATTATTCACTTGTCCTTCAATACATATGAGGTCATTTTCTTAGAGAGAACTGCAAGATATTTCCTTTGACGTTAAGGGGAGATATAGTTCTAAATTGGCCGAGGTTTTGTAGAATCCACGTCTTTGTGGATAAAATATTCCTCCGCCTTGAGCCATTCCCTGCACAGTTCCCCAACTTCCACAATCGGAGCAAGATCTTAATTTTTGTATACCTTGTAGTGCTGAAGATGCCTTCTTCGCAATGTCCCTGCACAATGACTATGCGCAATCGAACTCGAATTACATCTTTAAAGTGCCAAATTTAGCCAAGAAGGTTTACACGTATCAACACTTTGATGCGTAAGGTTAAATTGGGAGACTATTGACAAAATAAACACTTGCACAACTAAAGGTTAGTGAAACTAGTTATCTGTTAAATATTTAAAAAAAAACATATTAGGCGAACTAAATTAAGATGATATGCTTTTTATAAGCCTGTTATAAGTATAGTTTAGAGAAAATGCAGTCATTAATATCAAATGTTTAGCTTTAAATATCAAATGACATGATCGTGTGATAACATAAACCGATATAAATGCAATACGCCTTTGACAAAACACGTTATCTTATATTTTCATAGAGCATATCTTATTAGGTATGGCAGCAGTTTTATCTGTTACATAAGTTATATAATAAACATCCGTATTGGCTGATTCGAAATATAAATATAATGACAACATATCAGATCAGCTTATTTGGTTTGTAGTTATATATATTGGGTATTAATGTAACATTACGTATAACACTTAATATATTAATGATACGTACTCTCGTCCGAAGACAGTTTATAATACAGGATACAGAAAAAAATCATACAATTTATGATTCATTTTAAATGAAACTTTATAATTCGTCACACAATCAGGTATTTACATCTGTATCTAGCATAAAGTATCAAATTAAACTGACTCTACTACGTATACAACTCATTAATATGACTTTTTAAGAAAGATATATTTGATGATAAGATTTTACTGAATTGTAAATATGAATTATACTATAATGAGTATTGCATAGACGCACTGGTGACACAGTAGCTGTGCTCTTCACTTGGCTTTAGCTTAGATGGACCTGATTAGGGAATGTACGTCCTTTTTGACTGTGAATCTGTTCTGTCTATTTCCTAGGGTACACTGGAACCTCACCCAACCTTATCATTGTGGTAGGGGATCATCCTGCCCCAGCTGCTACGCCTTTGCTCTCATTTATACAGAAAAAATCAACATTTATTAACGGTTTGACCCACTTTCATCTAAGTTAAATCACCATTATGATGACTCATTGTAACATCATTTAAACGATAACCTATATACTAAATGTCAAGGTATCTCTTAAACGTTTTACCCCAAATATATTAAATTATACCCTAAGACTAACGAATCCGTTAGTAAGTAAATGAACGATGATAACATGTGTTTAAAAATAGACTAATCCGCATAGCTTTCGTAGTCTTGATCATCACCGACACTTGCTTTTCTATAAGATAAACGTCCTTTACGGCCGTTTAAAAGCGCCAACTGATTTCACTGTAATGTTTAGAGACAGTACAATGGCCTATTATAAAAAACAGTTGATTTGATAAATTGAGAGAAAAAAAATCGGCTCAATCAAAACTGCCCCAAACGAAAACGGCCCAGACCAAAACGGCCTCACATACCTTAGTAAAAAAGGCCTCATTATACTTTTTGTTATATATATGTGTTTCTTAATTGGTTCAAATGAAAAAAAAAAGAAGAATAAAGTATATTTGATGATTAACTTTAATCAATTGAGGTGTGACTACTTTAATAAGTGCGGGTTTTTTTTCTTGGTTAAATTTACAACATTGACAATGAAGACAAGTACAGAAAAAAGCTAATACACAAACAAACATTGACTCAGTCACACAAGTATGGAAACAAAAACTTGTTTTGGGGCCGTTTTGACTAGGGCCGTTTTGGCTGGGACCGTTTTGGTTTTGGCGCCGTTTTGACTTTACTCGAAATAAAGCGTAGAATACAGAACATATCACTTTGAACAGAGTACCCAACAGGAAATCAATCCTATCTTAATACTTAGAAAAAAAGGCCGGTATGCTATAGATACGATTTTTCATTGGTAATAACTCGTGTGGTATCGGAATGGTATTTGTTGGTATCTTGGAATTGCCTTTCGATAGTGTGGTTGTGGTTTCAGAGTAAAAAGTGCAATGAAGCATTCCTCTCTCTCTCTCTCTCTCTCTCTCTCTCTCTGAGCGGAAGTAGAGAAGTTGTAAAGCCACCAGCGTGAGAGGGACACCCTTCCCACACACTACCCCCAGGTTACCTCCCCCAAATAATTGAAGTGCTCTTACGCCCATTAAAGTATCGATTACCTACAAAATTATGTACTTATAATTACGCTAAGTTACTCAAAACTACGGTGTTCCGTTAGGGCAATCGTGCTTTTGCTTTGTCAACAAGCATATGCGATGCCACGATAGCACGATGAGACGATGGTGATGGCACGATAGTACGATAACACGATAGTGATAGTACGATGACACGATGGTGATGACACGAAAGCACGATGACGATAAAGCGATGACACGATGACACAATGTTGATGGAGCGATGCTACGATGGCACGATGACGATGATGCGATATTACATTGCGTCATCGTCATCGTGCCATCGTGTCATCACCATCGTGTCATCGTACCATCAACATCGTGTCATCGTGTCATCGATATCGTACCATCGTGCTATCACCATCGTGTCATCGTTCCATCACCATCGTGCTATCGTAATATCGTGTCATCACCATCGTGTCATCGTGCTATCGTGGCATCGCCTTCCTGTAAGACATGCAAAAAATAATAATAATGGAAGTCATCATGAATTCAAGTATTCGGGGTTATTTTGTGTCAAATTATACATACCCGGAGACACAAATGATTCTGAAAAGGGAAATTCATATAATATACACAGTCATATGTTTTCTTTTTATATTATAATCACTAAAAGTGAGTTATTTATGCGTGCAAATATGTTATTACGTGAATGGTAAATTATTGAGAAGGTACATATAATGAATTTAGTCATTTCGACAGATTCACAAAAAAAGTTGATGTCGATCTGGTAAACAACAGACAAAATCTTAAATGAAAAAATAGTTGGTGTATAAAACCGATGTGTAGTGGCCTGTCTGTCTGCCTGTCTGCCTGCCCGCCCGCCCGTACGCCCCGCCCGCCCGCCCGCCCGCCCTTCCGTCCGTCCGTCCGTCCCTCCGTCCGTCTGTCCGTCAGTCCGTCCGTACGTCTGGAGCAGCAGTTATGGGTTGCGTTGCCAGTACAGAATGGCATTGTGGGTTTTTTTGGTACTTGTGGGGTGCGAAAACCCGTCTAAATGGCATTGTGAGGTTAATTTTATTTTTTTCACATTTTTCTTTTACTTTTTTTCATCTTTTTTCATTCTTTTGTAATGTCATTAGGGTTGGATCTCAAGGTCTGTGGCATTAGGGTTAGAAAGAAAATAGGTTTTGTTTTGTTTTATGAAAAAAAAGATGTTTTATAACATATAAAAACCGCACCCGCAACATCACTTCCACCAGAACGTCCGTCCGTCCGTCCGTCCGTCCGTCCGTCCGTCCGTCCGTCTGTCTGTCTGCCTGTCTGCCTGGCTGCCTGTCTGCCTGCCCGTTTGTCTGTCTGTTTGTTTTTTGTTTGTTTATGTGTTCGTTCGTTCGTTCGTTCGTTCCTTCGCCCGTCCGGTCGTTCGTTCGTTCGTTTGTTTGAATATTTTAGCAGCTTGTTGACCCCATCGAGGACTAGCAGGTGACCGGTTTACAAACACTTTCTCCTTTAATCCTGGGAGGCAAACCAGTACTCAAGCACGCCTATCTCTGCAAGTAACTGATGACTTTTTTCAGTTGAATCAGCGATGTGACACAAATGACAATAAGGCACAATGCCGTATATCAGTCAATCATCACAGATACTATGGCTGGGCGATACGTCACCTTTGGTAGAGTTTGAGTGTCGAAAAAGAAAGTCGAGTGTCGAGTAAGAATGTCGAGTGTCGATTAAGAAAGTAGAATGTCGAGTAAGAATGTCGAGTGTCGAGTGAGAAAGTTTAGTGTCGTGTGAGAAAGATGAGTGTCTAGTGTCTAGTCAGAAAACTGAGTATTGAGCAAAAAAGTCGAGTGTCGAGTTAGAAAAGATTTTTGGTAGTTAAACATTTTTGGAATTAGTGAGCACTGTTCAAAGTGGATTGGCCATACATGGTAAAGACGGGTCCTGTTCGATCAGTTGGTAGCGTGTCTGACTGTCGATCCAGGGGTCATGAGTTTGAATACCCGCCTGTAATCTACAACACATTCTCCGTGATGACTGATAAATGACTATCAGTCTCATTGTCATTCGTCTCTAACCACTGTTTCAAAAGAGTAATGGACAAGTCGTCCAAAAGACAACTCATCCCACATTTTGAGACAACTTGTCCTAAGTTTCGAGACAACTTGTCCCCTATTTAAAGACAACTCGTCCCACCAAAAGACAAGTCGTCCCAATTAATTATTTCCTGCACAATTTCGAATGGGAAAGATATCATTTAGTTGTGCAAATGAGTTTAACTGATCGTCTGCTAACACTTACTTAAAATGTATTTATTTCACTTTGATTGTGACACAAGTTATTATAATAAATCACGTTCGGTGTATTTCTGGGTAGAAACAGTACTAAGCATATACGAATATAGTGTCCGTCTCACACATAACCGTGGCGGAGAATCAAACCCACGAGGCTCTGATCGTCTGTTAGCATTCGGTGGCATAACAATTACGCTAATCACTCAACTCAACAATCAAATGGTAAGAGAAAAGTGAACAAGTTCATTGTTTAAGTGACATATGACTGAATGTACATTGTATTGTATTGTTGGTTATTTATTGTCGTTTTCAACAACTGTTCGATCTGGCACATATGAGTATCATGCCGAACCCAATACTTTCTAGACAACTAGACTAGTAATTCACTGGGGAAACTTTGGAATTCATTTAAATACATTAATCATTTTATTATATATTCATTGTCGTGTTAAAGTAAAGTACACGAGTAAGCGTTCCTCTTGATTTTCCATTTCTAGTTATAGAAGAAGAAGAAGTAGAATAAGAAGAAAAAGGAGGAGGAGAAGAAGACTATAAACAGTTTCTCATCAAAGACAATGTTGAAGTAATATGCATATTTAAACACATAAACACAAAACGAGTTGAATGACTAACATGTGCATACTTTAATATAGAGACATAACTATACCTTCCGATACTATTATAAGAATCCCACTTAAATACAGGAAGGCGATGCTTCGATAGCACGATGACACGATGGTGATGGAATGATAGCACGATAGCACGATGGTGATGGTACGATGACACGATGGTGATGGCACGATGACACGATGACGATGACTCGATATTGTCGTGTCATCGTGTCATTGCGTCATCACCATCGTGTCATCGTGCTATCGTGGCATTACGTGTGCTTGTTGACAAAGCGATAGCACGATGGTCCTAACGGAACACCGTACTTTGTAAAACTTATAACTCAAGCGATGCATCGCAATCCTCGTCCGGCATATGTCGCTGCTATGGTTTCTGCATTGTAGACGACCCGGCTTGACTAACACCTACTGTAAGGAGATTGTACCTTAATATTGACGTTCTGACATACTATCCATGCTTTAGTAGATTGTACTGTCTTCTCGACGTTCTGCAAAGTGACCCCACCGTTTAGTAAATGTCCACGAAGGCCACGAGTATAAAATATGCATTACCCGTTTATAGAAATAGTTACGTATAACGGTAAGCGAGAATGTATGATGTGGGCGTTCCAAGATGTTTAAGTGGAGTAAATCATGCATGTTACTGTCCAAGTGGCAGGACTTCTACTGTCTCTTGGCGCTTTACACAAGGATGCGCCGGTCAGTATATTTTACTTTTTTTCTCCCCCGTCGATTGTTGATTTGTGCAATTCCTTCTATTTTTTCGTTTAGTTATGCCCTGTGTAGTCTATGTATTTAGCATTGTATCTTTTTTCATGCTAGTATATAAACTTTTATTTCATTAAGACACCTAGTTAATTTGTTTTTTTATTAATATAACATATCTATTATCATGTTTAAAATAAATTCTAATATCATAAAGACGTTTATATTTTATTAGAGTGTCACATACAAAAGTTATACTAATAGTAGACATAGACATAGACATACTTTATTAAGTAATATAGGCCTCCGGCCCAAAATACAACATGTAAATACATCATATAGAGTGACATAAATTGAATATTATACATTTATACAAGTCAATATTACAGAATTCACATATTCAAGTGAATATAAGCTAATTACATGCCATATAAATCCAAAAGTAATAACATTTGTATTAGATCATTTCAGGTTTAAGCATTTCAAAAGTTTTATAAAGTAACAGATGTTACATATATTTTTGATGATAAATGATTTGAAATAAATGTAGCTATATATCAATCCAATATTAAAACTATAATGAACAAGACTATTAAATCGAATCATGAATATTTATATTCAAAATAAAGTGAAACTATTTAAATACTGTCTAATTAATAATAAAGTAGTTTACTCTTGTTAATATTTCTTTAAATCGGCAAATCTAGAATTTCATTTCTTCTTTTAAAAGCATTTAAAAGATATCTAGCAATACTGACAATGCTTTTCTCATCTTTCAAGCTAAATATTATGTAATACATGTTAAGCGATCTATTTCTTAACCAATTAGATTTGAAAAAAGTTTGTCTAAAATTTTCATACTCATTACATTCAAAGAAGAAGTGAAACTCATCTTCGACTACAGAAATATTATTTTTCATACATATAGGACAGAATCTTAAATTTTTATCTATTGATAAATGTCTTCCCTTCTCGATCATTAAAGTATTGGTCGAATAACGAAAATTTGACAAAGTTTTTCTTAAAATGTATGATAAATCAATGTCTAAGTATGATTCTGAATACAGATGAGATTTAAAATGTTTATAATGCAGAGATTTAGGAGAATCGTTCAGACCTGCGATCCATCTTTGTAAATAGCAGTCTTTAATGCGTGTTTTAAATAACTGAATAAAATTTATGTCATTTCCAACATCTTGGGCAAGCCAAGCATATCCAAGTCCAAATGTAAAAAGTAATTCTCTAATATGACTAGCCCAAGTTCTTCTGCCTGCTTCATCTAATTGTTTTAGCATTTTATAACATTGTTTAGGGTATCTATGGTTTTCCATACGTATAATTCTTAGCCAAAATTTTACACAGTTGGGAATATAAGTTATACATAACGGTAATCTTCCGCATTCTCCTAGCGCTAGAATATCAGATGTATTTTGTGATAAATTACAATACTGTTTACAGAATTTGATTTGCACTTTTTCAATTTTTTCAACATACTTGTATCCCCAGATTTCAGAGCCATAACAAAGTATAGGTTTGACCATAGCATCAAATACTTTAAACATATCTACTGAATTTAGATGTCCAAATTTACGTTGAAATCTAAATATACAGGCAACAGACTTAATACCTTGCAATGCCAACATTTCTTGCGTTTTTGACCATAGTAATTTTGGCGTGAAATAAACACCTAAATATTTATAAAATTTAACAACATCTATAGTATCTCCACAATAAGTCCACTTTTCTGTAAGCTTGACGATGCCTCCATTTCTAAAAACAACAATTTTCGATTTATCGAGATTTATCGAGATTAATTTTCATATCAACAGATGCACATTGTTCAATATAATTAATTCGTCTTTGAAGATGTACAACAGTATCTGAGAAACTTGAAACATCATCAGCAAACATAAAGGCTACTAACTCATTAATATCATCAGAAACAAATATACCAAGATCACATTTAGAATGTAGAAATGTAACTAAATCATTTATAAACATAGAAAAAACTATTGGGCTGGCCACACAGCCTTGCCTGGTTCCAATGTTATATGGGAAAACTCAGTTAATCCATTATTAACCTTAACACATGATTTTAATTTGCTATATATAGACTGTAAAATTATTAAGAATTTCCCATCGACACATTTTCTTGTAAAAGCATTCCATAGTTTTTGGTGTTGAATACTGTCAAATGCTTAAGCAAAATCAACAAATATACAATAAAAACGTCCTTTTATCTTAGAATGATACTTTTGTCCTGAAGCCATTTAAGAAAATATGTTATCTATAGTGGTATATTTTTTTCTAAATCCTGCCTTTGACTCATCAATGACATCAAAAGTATCGCACCATTTAGTTAATCAATTACTTAATATGTGACAGAATATTTTACATAGGGAATCGATAAGTGAAATGCCTCGATAGTTATTTGGGTCATTTACTGGACCTTTTTTATGTAATGGTGTTATAATGTTTTCGCTCCAATTGTCAGGAAACGAACCTGAATCAAATATTTCATTAAAAAGTTGACTTAAAAACGGCAATATGTCGTTAAGTGTATACTTATACATTTCTATACATAATCCGTCAGGGCCTCCAGAACGGTAAGATTTTAAATGACGTATACTATTGATTATTTCCTGATTATATATATGTTCGTTTAGGCTGCTAGAATCGTAATGTGTATTTTCAAAGATATTATCGTTATGCTCATCATCGTCATTTTCTCTTGAAATAAATAAACTTTTAAAATAATCGTGCCACTTTTCTGGTGTAATATCATTGTTTTGCTTATTACAATTTCCTTTTAATGTTTTCCAAAACACTTTAGAATTTTTTCGAGAACTAACTAATTCGTTCCGTTTTTTCTTAGCTAATAGAGCCTTTTTGTTCAGACAAATATATTTAAAATGATTCCTTTTTGTTTTATATGTAATAAGGTCTTTTCTATCATTCGTAATTCTAAAATATCGTAGTGCTCGTGATTTGTCAACTTTAGCAGAATTACAATCATGATCCCACCAGGAAGGTTGGGTTGAACTGTATTGTTTACAATAAGACTTTAATTTCATATTATCGCCGGCCTTTTTAAAAACATCAATAAAATCAGGTATATATGAACTGAGAGAACGATCATTACGGTTACTTATTATTTCATTAAAGGAACGGAAATTATCACAAAACTTAACATAAAAATCGTCTTTTAACTCCTCTTTCCATTTATATTTTTGCCAAGTACGCAAATTTGAACTATCAATATTATTAAAGGACTGGTTATATGAACAAGATTTAAAACAAAACTGACAATAAAGGGGGAAATGTACAGAGTAATCCTTATCCCCAATTTTAAAATCAGTAATAAACTTAAATAAGCTGGATGAAGCTATCATATAGTCAACAATGCTTGCCCCATCGTTGGCAAAACATGTAAAATTACCATCCATATCACTAAATAGACGGTCATTTAAAGTATAAACATCGTACGTACAACATAACTCAATTAGTGACAAACCAAAACGATTATAATTTTCATCTTTAGATTTTCTTGGAGTCGAAAAATTGTCAGACGGGTAGTCAACATCATTGCCAAATATATATGAAATATCATCATCTGGAATGTAATCATTAAAATCTTTAATTCTAGAATTAAGATCACCAGACAAGAACAATTCTGCATTAGGGTATTCAGCAATAATATTATTAATCTTATTATTAAGTATTTCAATACCAATATTGTCATTTTCATCATAAATAGGTGAGTTTTCAGGCGACACATATGTAAAAATAAAGACAATATCATTATATTATGGAACAATGAACTATTAAACAATAAAACAACACATTCTGTGAATGTATTAAAGTACGTTGAACAAGTCCATGTTTTATCAAAAAGTCTTTAACATATACTGAAACACCTCCAGAACCTCGGTTTGCTGACTTCTTTTTCGGTCGAGAATAACCGAAATGAATGTAACCGGGTAGATCAATCGCATCACGAGTCTACGTTTCACATCAACCAATTATTTCAATTATTATTAATTAATATAACATATCTATTATCATGTTATCATGTTAAAAATAACTTCTAATATCAATTTCAATTATTATTAATTAATATAACATATCTATTTTCATGTTATCATGTTAAAAATAAATTCTAATATCATAAAGACTTTTATATTTTATTAGAGTGTCACATACAAAAGTTATACTAATAGTCATATATAAAATACAATCAAACTTTCATATACGGCCGTAATTACGACCTATGAGGCACTTAAAACAAGTTTTATTCACAATGTAAAACGCATATACATTTATACATATATATGCCTACACATATACACATAAGCAAACATATAGATACA
Organism: Panopea generosa; assembly: GCA_029582155.1. NCBI lineage: Eukaryota > Metazoa > Mollusca > Bivalvia > Adapedonta > Hiatellidae > Panopea > Panopea generosa. The sequence goes on from CM055894.1 coordinate 40,833,924, forward strand.
TATACACATACACATAGTACACACATATATATTGAATAAATTATACAATTGAGATAAATATATGCAATGATTTCATGCGATTAAATGGTTATATTTTTTTAAATAGTATACATTCATTTACACATTTTTACAAGTGGTAAAACTAAAAAAGGGGTCGTCTACTATGTTAAAAAAATTAGGTTAGAAAGGTAATAATTAACTTAAAGAAAGAGGTGCATAATTAACTTAGTATTTAATATTTAATTCTATCTAAAATAATTCCTATATTATTTGCTAATAAAACACTAATAATCTCCTATATTTTGATTAGATTTAAAACAACGAGATACATTCTTAAAGGAAAAATTCATTTAGAAACGAAAAGAAATAAATGAACAATTAAATAGCTAAAAATCTTCTAAAAGTGCATTTGCTAAATAATTGTATTGTAATAAATCACATTTCATTAAAAACATCAACTTTTCGGTTGATGTTAAAAGCAAAAAGCTATCGTTCATATCACGAGCTTTCTTTAATAGTGAACATCTGAGGTCAGAATAAAAGGCAAAAGTCAATTAGAAAATGAGTTTCATCTTCAACTTCTGACGTAGAACAAAATTTGCAGAGTCTTTCGTTGATAGGTGTTTTCGGTCGAGTATATCTCCCAGTTTCTACCGCTAGAGAAAGATTGCAGCTTCGAAAGTTTGCTAGAACGCGACGATGGCCCCTGCTCATGTTACAGTTAACATAGTACTCAGTCTTTAATTCAGTTTTATACAAACGGTATTTTCGCAATTTATTACCATTTTGACCATTTCTTTTGTCATTCATTAATTGTTCAAACCACTAATTTTTATCTTTTACATTTAAGTACGTTCGTATTTTACGTATACATATATTAACTTTTGGCTTTGTACACATCATATATTCATTAGCATCAGTCTCTTTAATAAATTTAAGCATGTTACTCTCCAATGTCTTTGAAATATTCATAGACCATTCATGCACTTTACGTATTATTCTATCGACTGGCATGTTTTTTAATTCTACACCATAGACGAACTTTTTCAATTTTTTGTTTTGTTAGGCAAGACTCCCACCCAATATCGCCTCTAGAAGATACATTTGAGCAGTATTTTGTAACACCTAGAAAATATCTCCCTGCTTTATTCAAAACAATTTATATTTCACAGTATTTAGTGTGACCCCAAATGCCAGAACAATAAAATAATACAGGTTCAATAACAAATGCAACCATTTTGGTAAAAACGGTAAAAGTTATTCTACCGGCGCAAACATATTAAGTAAATATTGCACCCAAAGCCCTACTTGCTGATTTTGAAACCTCTTTTATTGACATTTTCATATTAAGATGTTCATTGAACCAAAAACCAAGATATTTATAATTACATTCAAAATCTATATGTTTTGTTCCGCATTCAAATGCAAAGTTTGACCTATTTATACGTTTTGGCCTAAAATGTAATACCTTAGTTTTTTATTCGTTGATACACATTCGCCATTTATTACACCATTCATTAAGTTTATCTAGCATCCTCTGCATGTCCGTTTTATTTTTAGCGAGAAGGATAATATCATCAGCATACAACAAGATCGCCAAACTTAATTCCTCTTTTAATTTTATACCACAATCCAAATCATTGATTTCTTTTGCTAGATCGTTTACATATAATGAGAATAATGTTGGTGATAGAACACATCCTTGTTTCACCCCTTGTTTCACATTTAACCAGTCTGTTTCATATTGATTAACTCTAACAGAACAAGATACTTCAATATAGAGTGATTGTATTGCATGCAACATTTTACCATGCATACATTGTACCCAGTGTCATTAACTTAAACCAAAGACAATCTCTTTGAATAGTATCAAATGCTTTTTTAGCATCGATGAAACAGACAAAGGTTTCTTTATTTGCCAGTTTTCTATTATTTACAACGGTATACAGAGTATATATGTGGTCAAGACAGCTTCTGTTTCTTCTGAAACCGTTTTGCCCATCACTCAATAAATTATTTTCTTCTAGCCAATCTGTAATCCTTTTGTTCAAAATATTAGCATATATTTTACATGGGACAGACAGCAGTGTAATTGGTCTATAATTAAGGGGGTTGTTAGGATTTTCTCCCTTATATATAGGACTTATTATACCCTTGGTCCAATCTGATGGAACAATACCCTTTTCAAAGGCATATCTAACAGTCTTGAACAAAAGGTCTACACATGTTTCATTTCGTAATTTGAAAAACTTGATCAAAACCTGCTGATTTACGTAATTTGGCTTTATATAGAGAGTTTCTGACCTCTTCTCTAGTAATAGGCATATTTAAAGACACACAATCTGGATTCAGAGAATCAGAGGTACTTTCAATGTTTGAACAATTTCTTACGTAATCTAAATGAGTATCATCAAAGTAAGAATCGTCAGGAATATCATTGAACAAATTATCATTATCTGATCTCCATTTATTTAGTACACTTTGTTTATCAGTTTTTATGTCATCATGTTCATCTTTTATTTCCCATGGGATATTTATTTTTCTGTCATTCGCAATACCGAGTTTTCCTGTTTTAGTCCAGAAATCTCTAGTGCCTTAAGTGTTTTTCAAATATTCGTCAAGGGTTTTCTGTTCATCCAGCTGATATTTGCGTTTTTATATTCTGTTATGTTTATCAAATTGTTTCCGTGCTTGACAATAATCTTCTTTTAGTTTTCTTTTAATAGTATTACAGTTTTTCAAAGACAGCCATCGTTTCTCATAAACATGTTCCATATCAATGGCAATTGCTGGCAATGGTTTCCATTGTTAGAAATGGCCACACTTGCTTTTGAAGATACTTGTTAGGTTTGTATACCTGAAAAACATATACAAACAAATTAGTAATACTTGACAGCATATATATTAAGATATCCTAATTATGTGTAAGTTTAAGAACATTTAATCATATCCACTAATCTATTTTTATAAATATAGAAATACAACTTACATCAGAAAAATAGATTACGAACCTTTCATAATAAGGAATCATCAATTTATTGAACATTTAAGTCTACGTTTAGTTATGTTTGATCGATACTTTAGGTTAAGCATAAGGGTATTATGGTAAATATATGGTAGCAACATAAATTACTTAAGTATTAAATGCTTTTCTGAAAACAGAACCTATTTAACTCTGAGTTCGTTAGTAAATATGGTGCAATTTATATATTTAAATGAATGAAACTGGCGAAGACGCTGTGTCATTTAAATAAATTAAAATTAAGTAAATCTGAATTCTAAGTTGTTATTGCCATGATGGATTGATTTCCCTTTAAATATTGCCAATATGCATGTATCCTGTCGAAATGCACATTTCATATAGCACAAATACCACAACTACAATATTAAATCAATCCGGCTATATATAAGTAATATGTGTCAAAATATTAAACTGGCTTGGTCCATAAATCATCCCCTATAAGGAAAGATAAATACTTCATTGTTCAGAACTTAAAGAAATATGCGGAACATAACCGGTAGGTTTGTTACTCTGCCGTTGTAAAACGTTATACAGAACATCTGCATTCGTGTACACTTCATAACTCTGGCATACATGAAAATATTTACAATAACTAACTACACATATTGATCGCATAAAGACAAAGTGCAGAACGTCACCGCTAAACTTGTAAATATAATGTCAAGACGTTGAAGTTATGAAATAAACTCTCTTTCCAGGAACATAATGCATTCAAATATGCAAAACGAATAATTTTACTAGTTCAGCTGTGACTTCTATCATAATTAACATCAGTTATCACAACACAATTAATAATAAGATGTATTTGTTTTCCAGCACGTATTTTGAACATGTTCGGCGGTTATCTGAATTCAACGAAGTTTCTTGGTCTATTATGTAACTATATAAATCAAATGCTGACACAAACTGCTTAAAATGGAAGAATACATTCCAAATATGAATAAAGATCTCTAAGCGCTATTCGATATAAACCAATACCTTTGGATGGAGATTGAACGATATCTGTATACACGTGCTCATTGGCATTACTAGACACAGTCAGCTCGTAAACTGCACTAGTATCACTGAAATAAATATTTTTATAAATAAACCGACTATATCTTATATCGAAATTTATATTACATGTGTATGATTTAATTGTCGAGTAAAGAGGGTTCATTTATAAACACTATATCGTTGTTGTTTTTGAATGTAAACACGTTATTCGGTTTAATAATATAAATGAATTCACTGTTATTGTTGTTTTATATCATTGAAACATGATTTCAAGGAGGCGGATAGCTTATTTATGCCTAAAGTAATACATAAACATACTACATCAGAATCGCATTAACTTAACATATTCCATACTACACGTTTGTCATAAATTTATGCAACATTGCTTTTGTTTTATTTTTGGCATTGTATTAGTTTTCGTAGTAAAAAATATATCTCAGCAACATTTACAGTGCAACTAAAACGGAAAATAGCAATTTTAAAAGCCAGAAAAAAGTCAGTTGTACGTCAGTGAATTGCAATTTGACTCGGCAAAAATGCTGTATTTGGCTGGGCGCCAACAAGACCGAAACAATGCTGTATCTGGCCTGTTGTTATCACGTTCGTTATGACACGACAAGACGTCAGCACTACAACAAACCACATTAATTTGTAGTGTTGACGCCTTTGAACAACTTGTGGTCACGTGAAAACGGTCGTTCTGTCTTGATGTCGTCCTGTCGAGTTGACGACCTACCGAAACGCTTAAACAGAATTTGTCGAGATTTACGTGTTGCCTTGTCGGCGCCCCGCAAAATGCAACATGTCATAGCAGCAACCAGTCACCATAATAATATGGAGCAATTATTTTTATAATATAAAGAGGAAGCCAGTGGTAAAATATAACCTATTGCGACAACTATTGTTTTAACTAATGTTTTCCTAATTATTAAATATTACCTTATTTCACCAATTTATCACACAAAAACTTACCTATCTGGTTCATTAAGTGTGATGGCTCCGTCAGTATTTTCTGAAATAATACAAAATACCATATAAAGTTTCAGGAGAAGAGGTAACAAGTTTAAAGTAAACGTGTCTATTTTTACGATAATATTTGATAACGAATAAATATACATACTATACTTATATCATTAATATAATTTGTGAGTTATATTTGTTTACCGCACTAAACATAAAGTTGCATCCTTGTATGCGATATATATACGTGATATCAACCGTTTTGTGGTACTATGGTTGTCTTTTATTATGGTGAAAAAAAAACACACAAAAATAACACATACAAATTAGTGTTTTTATTTCCGTGGCAGACATGGCTCTGCCTCTCGCTATCACTTTCTCTCTCTTTCTCGGCGGTGGCAGACATGGTTTTGATCTGTCTTCAAAATCGACAGTTTTTATATTACTAACTGGTAATTAAGATATTTACGTGTGCCATCTTTTGATGCTGGCCACACATGTGTCTATAATTAATACTAGTTTTTCATCTATCTTCGATTTGACATTATTTTAGTCATAACAAGTTCTAATGCGGTACCAGCTTTGGTTATAATGATCCACTTTCAATAAATTGTCTTTTTCAGGGTTTATTATTGTACATCATGTCAATTTCTCGCTAAAGTACCAACTTCTGCATTGTGAGGTAGGCAGTTTTAATGTATGTTTCATTAATTAATCAGGAATGTCAATACACTGGTCAAATTGACTGTAACCGTTGTATACGCTCACCAATATGGTAAGCAGCTGTACGTCAATACACCGGTCAAATTGACTGTAACCGCTGTATACGCTCATCAATATGGCAAGCAGCTGTACGCCAATACACCGGTCAAATTGACTGTAACCGCTGTATACGCTCATCAATATGGCAAGCAGCTGTACGCCAATACACCGGTCAAATTGACCTGTAACCGTTGTATACGCTCATCAATATGGCAAGCAGCTGTACGCCCTTCCAACTATTTATTGTTTAATCTATCAATGCTTTGTTAAATCGATTGTTTGCTATGTCAATCGTTTGGCGAACTTATCGTTGCATTGACCGATAATCTGATAGACTAATGGTTGGACAGATCGATAGTTTGATGCCATTTAGTGCTGAATAGACTGATCGTTTGAAGAAATAATTATTGAATTGATCGATAGTTCGATAGATAAGTGGTTGGATCGATCAACAATTTAATAAATGCATTGATGTGATGAAGAAACCAGGTTTAGAAGTTATAAATTAATCAACAAATACTTTAAAATAACTTATAAATAAAATCATTATTGATGTTGTTAAAATCTATCAAATATATATCCATTGTTTCGATAAGTGGGGGTACATAATCTACGAGAAAAGGCGTTTTCATTCAATTGATAAATTAAGTTTAAACATGACTTCAGGAAACTGAAATATCTATTGAAATGTGATGTTTTATATTCAACAAGATGATGTTAAAATCCAAATTTGTAAACTTAATATTATCATTTAATTAGAGAATTACAAGTTCAAGTCTACCAACCTATAGCGGATACATTGTTGTAATATACATGCTGACTTTTGGGTGAACCTTCCGTGTCTTGGTGACCTTTGTTTCCACCACTGAAGCATATGCATGCTCCTGGAAATTTAAAGCGTTCACAAGATTTTGAAGGAACAGGTTGAAAGAATTGAATCATTAACAGAAATTAGCGGCATGGTGTGTTTGGTGTAGTTAAATGAATGACAACAAATGTAATTAACCGATACGAAAGTGATGTATTGAACTTATATCTAAGACCCTTGCAAAGCAAGGCTAGATTTTAAAAGTTGATGTTTTGTCTGCCTCCGTGTCTATCTAATTTCTTAACCTGATAACACACGTACACTTTTAAGATGATTTAACCACAAACGTGTTATCAAAGAGTATACATTATAGTTTATATTTTACAGTTTGATGATAAATACTGTATTTAATATGTAAACTTATACACAGTAAGCAAAGTGAAATAGTCATCTTATAAAATAAATATTATTACGTGATTTTACTTAAATAGTATATACCAAGACATACCCTTATTATGTCGTCTTTGAAACAAACATACTGTAACCAAAACAATTAAACGAAGTGCCAAACCTCCAATAAATGCTCCAATGACTTTCGCTGTGTAGTTTGTACCAGACTGAATATCTGAAATAACATTTTGCGGATATTTTAAGTTGCATAAATTTATGTTTATAGTTTTACAAATCGTGTATAATCAATGAATCACTATATGTCTATTTTTGACGCTTTATTAGTAAAGTATACACGATTTCTGATGTATGCATGTAACATCGTATGTCTTTAAACTAAAGGACCAGTATCCAGCATCTTATTTTCAATAACGTATTTTTAATATCTCAATGTAGTAATTAACCTACACTTTTTATATAGTTCAATATATGCTAATATTCCTTTCTCGTCTGAGAAGCATACATTTAATAAATGAGTTTCTTTTTTGATCTTTCAAAACGCTATATATCATCTTTCGTGCGTGTATATTTGTATGCATCTATATGTATGCTATTTTATTACAAACCTGTTTAATCCTTTTAATATTAACGTTAGTCAATGCTACATACAAACATGACTTCTATCAGAACATAGGCACTTTTGTGTTTAAATATATTTTGAGCAGCGTAATTGTCATTTGATATGAGATTCATTTTTCTTCGAAACAGAATACATTCTTATTCATAGAATGACATATGTTCATTCTATCATATTAAAGAATGAAAAATGAAAAAGTGCGATATTAATTTCGTAATAAAGCTTGATGGCAAAAGGAATAGCAAACCGCCACTTATTCAAAATTAATTAATGAAATGCAACATATAACTGGATAACACGTCAAATACCTGCAGTTTTGAATTCTTCTATTGCAGTTGTGCTGCTGTTTCCAATAGCATTGTGCGCTGATATCCGTATTTCATATATTGTTCCACTAGACAAGTCAGTAAGTGTTGCATTTGAAGCAGGTTCCTTCACTGTTTGAACCGTCCATAAATCGTCTGATGTCTTCTTATATTCTATATAAAATGTTTGCACCAAACCACCATTAAAACCTGGCTTCCAATTGATTGTCAACGACGAATCTGTTGTTAACCGTAAAAAATGACGTACCTTCGTTGGAACTTTTGGTTTATCTGGAGAGAAACAGATAAATAAGTTTTCTTTGATGTATGAGATTTGTTGATTTATTTAGAAATCGGTAATTTAAATTGTACATCCATTTTCTGCTATCGAGATTTATTCTAAGCAAGCATTATCACAACTATTTATAGGACATTAGAAAACTTTGAAAGAAGTAACTTGACTGATTGATACTTGTTATTTTCCCCATTCCTTTAAGTTGTAACTTTAGACAAATAAGAACAATAACCGTCTTACAGCCGCCATTGTTTACATTCGAATAGTATCTATTTATAGTTGGACTATTTTAAACTCATATTGCCAATTTGCTTAAAGCAAACGAATCTCTGGTTTGCTCGCATTGAATCATTATTTTGAAAGAACTGAACAAATGTTGCTACTCTATATGCTAAATGCTAGTGTTCATATTTGACTTTAATTCCAAATTCCCAAATGTGTGATAGCAACATACATTTGTCAAAAGTGATATTGTTCGTTAGACTAATCACATAGCAGAGATCGAGAGTTGTGTAAATTATAGTAATAACAAAGCATTAGAACAATCAAACATAGGACTGGATGATATAGAAAATTACGTAAATACGTAAATTGTAAAATACAAACCTTTACTAATTATATTGAACAGATGACTATATGGTTTGCCTACGCCATTGTTTATTTCCAGTATGTACTGTCCATAATGTGTTTCATGTATATCTGTAATAATGAGTTCAAACTGGCGACCATATGATGATATAGTGATGGAGCCATCAGATGTAAGTATCCTCCAGGTGGACTCTCCAGTAAGTCTTGACCATACTGTATTTGACGGATTAGGATATGCTGTTACTGTCATACTCAGTGTAACATTGTCATGTAAAGCCTTTGTGATATTTGTCACCGATTCTACGGATTCAGATGGACGTGGTGAACCTAGCAATACACATATATAATTTGCACGTAGTGGCTTAAATGGTCTTGACATTAACATGTTTAAAATATTCTTGCTCTTATACGCTGATGGTATCGTTTTATTTTCAGAATCAGCAGATGCATTAAAACAAGGTTAACATTTATTGGATTCATATTGCAATGAATCGAAACTTAAAATAAATACAACAAAAACAAAAATCATTATTTTCCGAAAAGGTGGCAATTTGCCAAAAAATATATATTTTACATGTAATAATGTCGTCAGTGATATTGTTAATAGATTTACCTACTTAGGCACAGTTTTTACAGTCGGTGGTTCTTTTGCTGAAGCCATTTACACTCTATCAGGTCAAGCACAAAAGGTTATTTTTGAAATAAATAAATACTGATATAAATTTACTTTCATATCGTCGAAGCACAGGGTAGATCTTTGCAAGTTAATTACACCAATTTTTAATTACGGAAGTGATGTCTGGAGATTTAATGATGGTTAACGGGTTGCAAGAACAATAAAAGGTGTTAACAAACAAACGCAAAATGATTTTGTGTAGGGTGAGTTTGGCAGACTATCTCTTATTTGTCAACGATATAAAAATATTATTAAATATCATTCGACGGAGAAATATACTACATGCATTTTCACTCCACGTACTGAAAATATTGACGCCAAGTCAGTTCGCGGCGAAACTCGAAATGTTCCACGTAGAAATAAAGGTAAGTGGTATTGTGTGTTTTACGTTTTCAGTATATGTACAGAAACATATGTTTGGCATAAATTATTGTGATACGAGCACAGGGAGAATATGCTTGCGTGTTTATTTGGTGCACATGCATAAACTGCGTTTGTCAAAAGTTGCGTATCACGAAACTATTATACTTTAAATTAGAAGTCGATATGTAGATTAAACTGTCGATTAAATATTTGCGATGACGATAAAAAATAATTTCAAATAACATATTACATTCATTTAAAAGAAATGTATCGCCATTTGATACTTTTACATTTAGATCTTCGCTGGAGAGTGCCGTCATAACGACCCCAAAACGCATCTCACCATTCATTCAAGTGGGACAGATATCAATTACTTGCGGAAATGAATGTGCTTTAGTACTGTATAACCTTCAAAGATCCCGAGGAAGATCGAGTGGTTAGGTTAACTAATCGCCTGTTAGCCCTCTATTGAAACAGACCTTTAAAAGGACGCAATACACAAGTGAGTTATACGTACTGTATCAATCCAATCCGCTATTTCTACCGTAAACTATTTTATACGTAAATTGTTCACCACTACATGTACATAGTTACATAGTAAATATGAAAATTAATAATAATAATGCTCTATAAAGGGAACACTAAAAACAAAGAAGTCGATCTCAATAGAGATTTTAGAGCAATAAAACTGTATTATAACTACATGAAAAGGTTTTACTAATACCAAAGAAAATCCGACAAACTCAAATTAAACTCATTTAAAATTCATCCCAGAAAAGATATACATACAACCCGGGAAAGATATGAGCACACACACGCACGCACGCACGCACGCACGCACGCACGCACGCAAGCACACACACACACACATACATACATACATTAAATCGTTAATAAAGACTACATATAATTGTTGACTGTGAAATGACTTTGTCTGGTTTCTTGTTGAATGGAGAACCAGACAGACTGGTTTAACGCAAACAAAAATTTTAAACATGTTTATAGTTATTTTAAAAACAGACGTATTTATTCCTCTATTATATAATTTCAGTATGAGAATGCTATGAGGCACATGATCGAATGCTTGTTTGCCGTAAAAAATACTTGTATATTGTTTAGACTGTTTTTTACAAAATACATAATTTTAGTTATTTCAAAATGGTACACAAGGTTGCTTGTATTCACAACTTTCATGAGATTGAATTTCTTCAACACAGTGTATACGAAATCTATGTAATGTGCCACGTTTTATCTGCCTTATGATGGCTGGAAAGTGTTTCCACTCCATAAATTAAGTTTTCAAAAATATTTTGGTGATGTTTTGTATAATATACCTGATAAGCAAATAAAGATTGGACTTAGTGTCAATATAAATGTTACTGTCTACAATGTATTTATAAAAAAAAGTACTGTAAAGATAATGAAATCTTTAGAAAATGTTACGTTAATACAACGTTATTATTGTTATATTTCAAATATAAAACACTTGATAGTATTATACTTACAACTGACAAAGAGCTGTTTGTTTCCAGACAATGCGGGGATGTCATTGTTTTGGTTAGCACCAGTGCATATATATGTCCCAGCATCTAAACATGATGCCTTCATTTGTGTAAATGTTATCTCTTTAGTGCTATATTTAGCCAGCTGTTGCCGTCCATCTTTTTGGATTGTCATAGTGGCACCTGGATTACTGCTGACTACACATTGGAAGGTTACTGTATCATTCTCATCTACTGTCACAGTATTTCCAGTAACACCCAGTACTTGGAAACTAGTTATGGATGCCTTGTCTGGGAAAGAAAGTAAAGATATAATAAAGTATAGACACATATGATTATTCCATTTTTTAATATTAATTAGTATGAATATTACATATAATTTGCCCTAAACAATTTTGTATGGAATCAATCCATCATAACAAAGTTCATGCCCAAAACAAAACCAGCATTTACTTAATTAATCATAATATACTTCTGGCCTGTCATTTTAAGGATTTATAAAGAGCTACTTACACTGTACATCTAGGATAAACTGCTCTGAATCAGTCCCATTTACATTTGGTTCCCCTGTTAGGTCCATAACGTTGTTAGCTGTACATGTATATGTATCTGCATCACTTTTCTGAACGGCTGAAATAATCAATGGATTACCCGTCCATATTTGACTGTCACGTGTCCTAGTCCATGTATAGTATGTTATAGCAGGTAAACCAGGTGTTACAGGACAGTGTAGGTTCAGGGGAGAATTTTCCTCTTTCGCGTGATTTGAGATGGATCCTACTACCGGTTTATCTGAAATTTAAATCGTTCTATGGGCAGTGATTTCTTTTTTTTTGAAAGGGTTTTGACGCCATTATCAACACATTTCAAGTTATATGTGGCATATCCAGTTTTATTGTAGGAGGAAGACCTCAGACTGAGTAGATCCACCGTCCTTCCGCAATTAACTGGCAAACTTTCTCACATAATGATTCTGGAGCGAGTGGGACTCAAACCTACGACCTTGACGGTGATAAAAATGTGTATCAATTGTATTCATTCTTGGCATCGACTGTAATTTTTAAAGCATTGTCATTTAAAAAGTGTAAATTACTAGAAATTGCGATAATAGATGGATTTGTATAGGTATAATGATAAAATGTACGTATAGGATATTGTATATTTGTACACCACTTTATGAAATTCAACTGGCAATAATGCAATAAATTGAATTTTTCAGTTGTTTTTATTCATGAGGGTAATATCCTATACACCACCATTCACTTATCTCTACGACATGTTTGGGGTTTAGAATGTATTCTAACAAGATTTTTGACAGTGGGTGAATTTTGTTTTAAATTGCAAGAATTGCAATAATTCAATATCAAACAGGCAATAACGATGCGACTAGACTATTGATATTGAATATGTTTTTACTATTAATTGACAATTTGAAATTTTATATTAAAAAAATGCATTAAAAGGCAAATTTAAAATTTAATGCTGATTGATATTACAATAGCAATGTTATGATTGTTCGTATTCAAATATTTATTAAACATTATCAAACATGGTTTAGAATAATTAATGGATATATTATGTGGTATGATAATAGTTACTGTACTAAATATCATTCCTTATTAATATGTTTTATGTTAGAGAAATGTTACAAGATAATACGCACACAGAACGTCCACAGTAATAGTTGTAGAGTTACGTCCAGTAACATCCCCACCAAATGTTGTGTCCATAGTGTTTTCAGCATGACATGTCTGTGTCCCAGCTTGTTGTCGTGTTATACTGTCTATACTCAATGTTTGTGATGATGATGACACTTTACCAGACCAGTGATAACTTGACGTGGCAGGTTTACTGATGGATGCGCATGTCACTGTAAAGGACTTCCCTTCTTGTACACGTAGTGGTGTGGTTACTGTTACAGAGCCACTGTTACTGTAGTGATACACCAGGCTGGGTTCGGATGGGCCATTTGGTTATATCATTGAAATACAACTGACATATTTTATTTAACATATACAAACTATTCTGTGGACCCACGGGTTTGTGTTAACCAAATGCATGCATATCCTGTAACGATCATTTACAAATTAACTGTAGAAAATAACAAAATACAAAAAGAATGATCAACGATATTTTGGGAAAAGTAACTCTAGTGTAACATTGGGCATACTGCAGAAATAAACACATGCATATGTATTAGCGGTCTAAAATCCCCATTTTTCATTAACATGTCGAATAAGACGTACGTTCCAATATTATATTTAAAACTTTGAGTTAAAACTTAACATTTGATTTCTTTCGTACAATGAAAATTTGAACAAGATGATTGTATATCACACATTTTGTCAAAAGGAACGACTACACCAAAAGGAACGACTACACCAAAAGGAACAACTACACCAAAACTAAAAAAAGAAATGTTATAACATTCGTTTCACACTATGTCATTTATAATGATATTGGGAAAATTTTATTGGTGACCGTGCAAAGTAATTTAATTTTAAATAATGATTTTGAATAAATAAATAATCTGACATCCTCAAAGTATGATCTTGTTAAAATACAATTCAAACAGGACCAAATATTTCATAAACTGTATTTTGAATTAACCCCTTTTTTATCAAAATGTTATATTATGGAATGGGTTCGGAACTAAATTTCTTTCTACATAATTTATATTAGTGTTTGATAAAGAAATTCATGAATTATCGGGGTTAAAATAAACTTCAATATATCATTTAACATAAGAACATCTTTAGAAAATGTTCAATCTCAGTAGCTACTACTTACACAGTACACTGAATGTGACTGCAGCAGATTTAGCACCAGGTACACTTCCTCCGTTAGTCGGTCTCATATTATTACTGACTGTACATGTTCTTGTTGTATTCATCTGTATGTTTGTGACAGTCAGTATCTGACTGGTTCCTGGCTGATTGGTCCATTGGTATGATGGTGAAGGGTCACCAGTCGAAGAACAGAATATCTGGAAGTAGTCTCCCTTCACTACACTCACTGGGTTGCTGATAGTGATTTTAGGTCCAGCAGTGTTGTTGTACTTCAGAGTTGGTAGAGTAGGAGGAACTGAATGTATATACATAAATACACATACAACTGTTTGTATTATAACACATACACACACAAGTTTTCTACATGCATTATGTAAGGCATTTAATACATGGTTGGCGTACAGATATAGAACCAAATAAAAATTATATTGCCATGTCATATTGTATTGTTTAGCTATCAAACTAGAAAGAACATAACAGGCCATCAATATCCCCGTGTCGGTGCAAGGACGAAATAATAACACATATTAACACAACACAACTGTCGTGATAGCGGTAATGTATATTCATCTCATGTTATTAAAATTGATAATGATGGATTTTTCTACAGTAATTTGTATATTAAGTACGTTTGTAGTCTTTATATTTTGTCAAAGAAGAACTTTACAGAAAGTTAGACAACCTTCAATTGAAACTGATATACCACCTACTAGTATGGCAAAAGTAGGTTTAGATTTATCTCGACAGTACCCAAAATCATTGTCAGGTAACAATGGCTAAATATGACCTTAAAGAAAGCGTATTTGATTTAATGATAAGTCATGATCAAACAGCATACAATTTCCTTACAAAGTCAGAATTTTGAGACTGTAATAATAAATATATATCGTTAAAGCTTTTGTAATCCGTGATTATATTTTACCAAATCAATTCAAGTAGTTCATGCGTTATTGCTTTGTTTTAGAAACATGTAAACAACATAAATATATAACGTGAGAGTGTGGTTTGCTTGGATCACAAATTTCCCATGACAGAATACATGTACATATATAATGGATTTTGGGCAATTGCCATAAATCAGCTGTTGAAACTTCTAGTCATTTGTAAAAGTTAAAAGCAAAATGACATTATTATTAAACTGCCTATACGCCTCATACATGTTAATAGAACGTGTATCCTACTTTACATGAACGAATGATATTGCAATACTCAGATTCACTGACATCACTTCTTGAAATTCATAATATTACTACATTTACACTTAGGGATCAATTAAGCTAAAAAAAATCAAAGCCGTAATTGGCGCCATGATTATATGAGTCTGTTCAATAAACAATAACATTTTAAATTATACTTAGGACGTTTCAACAATGATTATAATTGTACTTGTATTTTAATTTACCCCTGTTAAAAAGTTCATTATGTTATTTTACTTTAATAAAGGGGTTTTAAAATTATTTAAATTGAGTGAGTTTTGAGAAATAAGGGACACATGTAACATAATAACATTTTTTGCAGATGATTAATTACTTTGATTTACTTAACATTTTCAGAATTTGTTGATTGATTAAACATTAATTAATTTTATATGCTTATGTATACATCGCTTAAGTCAGATGCACTCAAATGCTGACCAAGTTTACTAGTATTTTATCTACGTTACATGTAAGTTTATAGATTTACTAGTGCGTGCAGCTGATACACTTAAATATTTATACGGAAGTGGTAGATATTGCTGATCAGTATTTGGTACATTAGGCTTAGGAAATATAAACTTATGGACACATTTTTACCAATATGGTATTTCAATAAACCATGAAGAAATTGCATCAGAAAGTATAAATTTCATTTCATTGGCTAGTTCAATTAAATTGAACCACTTTTGATAAGTAAACACTATTCACACTTTCATCTGTCAAAATTCATTATCTGCCTTTAAAGTATATTGTATCGGGCTTGGAAGATTAGAGAGAGAGAAATTAAGATTGAACACTTTGATTGATCGATTGAATATTCAGCGTCATTTTTATGACATCGAGGGCTAATAGACGATCAGTTAACCTAACCACTGTTTCCTGGGATTCTGAAAGGTTAACCAGTACTCGAGCACACCCCTTCTCCTCATATAACAATATACCCATATTCCGAATCACGATGGATACATGTCCATACTTTTGCAGATGTGCTCAGGACATGCAAAACTAACCAAAATGCTTCTTGTAATTCAACATACAAGAATACTTGTACTTACACAACACCTGCAGTGTAACTGATGAAGCGTTAGAACCAGTCACAGTGTCGCCAACTGTAGGATCCATCTGATTCTCCGCCATGCATGTATATACACCATTGCCTGATGTCTGCACACTATTTAGTGTCAGTGTCGAACCAACATACTGTGAGTTATCTGGATACTTCCACGTGTATTTGGTTGGTGGTGGATTGCCAGTGGTGGACGTGCAATTGATTGATGTGTTGGAATCTTTGATGACTTTAATAACTCCAGATACTATGTTGTTAGTCATACGGAATTGGGGTGCCGATGGAGAATCTGATAGTACAAACAAGTTAACAGTTTATCTTAAGTTTTTGTATCAATATATGATACTACAGAAGTGACTAACAGTGTTCAAATGTACTATACCAGAACTAATAATTCGAAAGTCGTAAAACAAGAGGTCAAAAAAGAATGAGGACCCTCACCTGGTTTACAGTTGCAATTGCATTCTTAAAAATGCCCTTCATGTCCATTTATTGACGTTTACTCTACCCGTTACTGGATCATCACATCGTTGACAGTATGAGTTTGAAAATCATTATGTCAGAAAAGTCACCATTTGCTTGAGTAAAGACGGTGATTCATGTTGAGTTTTTTTTACTTTCAGAGTTGAAATTCTAGCTCATGATAAGCAAATTGACATTAAACAAATGGACATATTAGTTTACATAAATAAGATATGTGAGTCTGGAAATAATCAGGCACTATATGTTTAGGTTTATGTATGGATATTGAATAAAACGTAATACAATGTTTGAATAAGAAGCATAACTCATGTCAATGGGTATAAAGATCCACAGTAGTGTGTTAGTGTGGTATCCTTGAGCAAGCCATGTTCTTACGCATGTACTTAGTACTGGTTCCACCCAGGAAGACATCGAATGTGATTTGTTGTAATAACTTGTTTCACAATCGAGATATAATATATACTCATGTAAATCAATACATGTGGAGTAAAATCCCAGCCACATGTTCCCAGCCAACAGTGTGTAAACAGCTGATAGAATCAGTCATCGATTGTTCGAGCTATTGCGTTTTATTTAAATTACACGGTATATTTTAAAAAGTCCATAACTAAGTTAAATTAAATCCCAAGGAACAGAGTTTCAATCATATACTGTCTAGATATAAGCAATCGTATACATACATTAAAAATAATCAGACAATAATCCTTTTAAGTTATTAAACGGATGCTGATGGATATTATAATAAAATGTATAGTTAAAATATGCCATAACTCATGTACACTTTTAGATGTAAAATTGAATTTGAACATTAATGTATGCAGTTTAAACGCAATCACATGCAAGTTATTTCTTTGAAAAATGGATTGTGAGATTTGAACGTGTCCAAGTTACATCGGGACTTGATAAAAAGTAAGAGTTTACACTTATATTTATTGCATGGGTAAAAATGCAGAAAAAATATCTAATTCATTTAATTTAAGTGAGAAAACAACAAAGAAGTACACCAATGAATGCGACTAGTTCAAAATGTAATAAACGTCATTTTCGGTCGGAAAAAAATCAATATGAGGTGCAAGGAGGAGGGAGAGACTGTCGATACATTTGTGACAGCCCTACATTCTATGACTGAACATTATGGTGCGTTAAAGGATGAGTTAAATACGAGACAGAACAATTGTTGGTTTATGAGATGCCAGTTTCTCTGAGAGGTGGACACCGTGTTAACTCTTGAGAAGTCAATTAACACTACAAGGCATAAGACGGCAGTTCGCAAAACAAACAATCAATTGTCAAAAATCACGACGCTGGAAAACGACAGACTGTGTTAAACAATATCAGCAACTACATGTACCGATGTAAACGTTTGAGGAGACAAAACCACTATTACAAATAAGAAGTTGGTGCAATCGATGCGGAGAAGTACCTGAACATGCCAGAAGTTTATGTCCAGCAGCACATTCAAAGTGTGCAGCATTTGCGATCAGACGGGTCATTGACACGGATAAAGTAAAACAAGGGGAAAACAAAAATTGAGAATATTCTAGACAAAATCATGATTTTAAAAAGACCTCAAGAAGAAGGTGACACGATCTTTGTTAAAATTTTTCAAGTTAATGGGTAAGTTATTATGGAAACTGATTTTCCTCGATCTTCCATGGAAACATCCCGTGGCACTATATCTCAATTTAACTAGACACACGCGAATGAACCCAACAATTTTGAAAAGGAAGTTTAATGTATCTTTAATGTATCAGACAGTTAATACACAGTTGTTACATGTCAAAAGAGAGTCTCAAAACCTCAGGAAAGACTGGATGTATAGATAGTGTTATCAACAAAAGTTAATAACAAGAAAATTATACAAAATTTAATAACAAGAAAAATTATATTGTGTGTCTGGAGTATATAAACCTAATACTGCCCGCTCTGATAGCAGGGCTTTTATTATGTTGCAGTTCGAAATATTCATAAACGCAATTACACTGTATTATCCAAAACAATACATATTTTATCATGACAATGCATTCATTTCTGTTGATAAAATGCCTGCTTGATAAACATAGGTTATCACGTCATTGCAAGTTTATCAGGCGCATAATGTCATAATGTATACTTTATAACGTCATTATGTATACTTACACATTTTGACCTTGACGGAACTACTTCTAACCTTACTTAAAATGGATAAAAAATTAACTAGAAATATTGACATGATTACATGGTATTGTCTATATAACAATAACCAATAGAGCACTGTTTGTTATTTTTTTAGATTAAAAATGTCCGTCTATTCACAAAGTAATCGAGTTAAACTATTAATTGAAAATAAATAGCGGAGATATTGGTCTGTAGTCAGAATCATAAATCAATTTCCGGATTTAAACATCGGTTCCACAAAAAGCTTCCGTCGAAAAAGTACGAACATGTCTATTAAGTAATAATTACATGCAATTCAAAGTAAAAAAGCTGAACGATAAAGGTCCATAGAGTACACGATTGCTAACTACAGTCTTCCTAAGACAGAGACATTGTAAAATTTGTTTAACATCGGATGGGCATGTTACTACTGTATTCACACTATTAATACCTAGGCTTTAGAAGGTTTGGTCATGAAGTAGTTATTAAGTAAATAAATATTGCCGTAGTTTGGTTAGTTTATCCTAATTTATTTTCGCTCGATTGCGATGAAAGCTCAGAGTTTATGCGAACCGCTCTCGAAATGTTCTGATTCGGAGAAATAAAATATTCCAATAAACATTTTAGGCGATTCATTTTTTAACTGTGCCGTTTGTTCTAACCCCTGGAAGTGGGGAATAAATGGTGGTAATACAAAGGGTTTAGTCGTGACGAAACTAAATGAGTGTATGAACGTTTAAGTGGAAGTTACATGCCCGTTATGAAAAAGGATGCCGGGTACAATGTATGCGCGGACGCTGTAAAATCGGCAGAAGAACAACTGTTTGATACACAAGTTTGATTAATAATAACTGGATGAATAATATAAAAAAGTCACATTTCGGATAATTCGAAGACACCAAACCATCAGAAACTGACTTATGTTTGAATCTTACATAGTATGTTGACATTCAGCTGCGTAGATTGTGTTCCAGATATTGGATGTGAAGACTGACATTTACAATGTCCACTTTGATCACGTGATGCTGACCATGTTATCTCCTTTGTGACTGTCCTGCCAGAACTTTTATCCTGAACCTGACCACTGTAGCATAACCACGATAGCGTTGGTTTAGGATTACCTCCTGTTATGGAACATGATAAGGTTTGAGGAACATTTTCTATCACGCTGTACATATTTCCATTGCTGTAGCCCTGTATTACCAGGGGACCATCTGGTGTAGCTGAAACAGAAGGAGAACACTATTGTTATGCTAGGATAAGGCAAGTATTTATTTTAGGGTACACACTAACCGTGCCGCCGAGCGGTCTAAGGCGTTGTCTCAAGAGCATTCCTAATTTCGAGACACGTTCGCTCCAAAAATATTATGTGAAATAGTTTACCAGTTACATTTTCAGAAGGTATTACTACACGATATCATTCTTAGGTATAAAACTGGATATGCAATATATAATATAAAATTGTGTTAAACCCCCATGGCAAAATAAATGAAACCATAAAGTATATAGCGCCATATGAATACACACATTTAAATATTCTTGAAGACTTTTATATAGTTCATCAATTTTTAATTCATGACTAAATTTGTATACTGTTTTATCATCAGCATACAGAACATTTTCAGAGAATGTGTAATAGACACTTATTCATAAATATATATATATATAAGTAGAAATATTAAACGCATAAGAACATCCCCTGAAGTATAACTGATATAATTTTAACATGCTGGACACATAATGTCTAGTTTTTATCTCTTATTGTCTATTTTACAAATAGAAATAGAAAACTATCAACGTTGTATTTGAGAGAGTTTTGATTTAAATAGTAAAAGTTCATGGTAAAACGTTTTTATCAGCCAACGTATTTAACTATGACAATAATTTTTTTAGGCGTGAAAAATCTTTTATGGCAGGAATGTTTATTTTTCCACAATCCCGATGAATTTCATGAATTTTACACTTTAGCAGAAATATCAAATTTATATTGAAGGTAATTGGTTGAATTATTTCAGAAAAGGTAGAAAGGATAGAAATATGCAAATAGTTAAACTTCTTTTTACATGGGAAAGACATAACGTTGAGTCTAAAAATAAGCACTGGGTTATATCAAGACCGGTTGATATGAGTATATAAAATTTATTTTTTTCTTTCAAAATGAGTAATAGTGGTTGTATGTCAAGATATAATGTTTAATAAGATACAGAAGGCGTAACGCATTGATCTTTTCTTTAAGAAGCAGTTATATCGAACAGGATGTTTGTTTAGAGAATTAGGGATATTTCCTTCAATTGCCATGCTTCCTTTAGTCAAAACTTTAGGTAAGACTGTCAGGGTTTCTATCATTTGATAAAATCTTCAGATTGTGTCATCAATAAATAGGATCGCTTTTTACTTTTTATTACATTATCATAAACAATCTATTTTAGACTGTCTTATAAACGACGTAACTGTATTGCGTTGCATATTATATCATTAGCCCTATGGAACATATTATAATCATCAGTACATCACCCCGGCTTCTCGTTTCACACATTCAGACCTTGAACTGATAAAAAGAAATTATACTCTAAATATTTTACAATTCTATAATATTGTCAGGTTTATCTTCACCACTGGAGTGGAAACTTCGACATCGGTATCAAAATCCCGGATGCGTAACGAAAAGGATAAATAACCCGAATTCGTCGTGCACTAATTTTCAGATCCGTAAAGTACATATGTTCAAATTATTTCATAAACTATTGATTAACTTGAAATGAAGAATGAGACTCATAAAATGTTGGGAAAATATATCGCGGATGTCGTTGCGGGAGCACACACGTGCAGTCGGAATGCTCCAAGTCGGCGTGTCAAAACGACAGGTGCGATGTTATTAATTACTTGTTGGTTATTGATTAAAAACATGTCCAAAATGTGACTTGCATGGAAATTCTAAAATCCAACGGCAGACGTCACGTTATGTTATGTTATGTTATGTTCATTGTCGTTATGTTATGTTCATTCAACCGTAACAGGCGTTTTAAGCACATTTCTACCAATGTTTAACTAACATTTCGTTACCTAAAGATCCTTAAATGGTGGTGAAAAGGACAATTGCATAGGTATGTCTCTTTAACAAACTAAAGGTTACTGTGGTTGTTTGCAAAGTAAACGTGCTGCACGATCACTAGATGATAGGCCATTACTATCGGGATGCAGACACTTTACACTTACGCGTAGTTTTATAGCGAGGATCTTATTGGAGTGTAAAAAAAATGTACCGTCCCTTTAGCAAAATATGGTAATATAAAAGACATGTTCATACATGCTATAATTATTTTATTGATTAACACTATTTTACAAACGTACTGAAGCATTTTATAAAAAGCTGTTGGAATTTGAAATTCACAATACACGCTGCTCATATTTTAATGTTTGTGCCTCTTTCAACTTGTTTTGATTATGTTAATTAGTATACTTCTTTGTTTTATGAATGTTGCAGGTTTCCTTACAACAGAGATTGACCATTTGAACTAGAAACACGACTGCTGTATACCTAACAAACGTCATGGCTTAATTTGGTAGAAACCTTCTTTGTGAGAGTTTATCTGGCCGATGGCGGTAAGCGCAATACTAAGTGGTTTAAAATAAAAACAATTTGTGTTTCAATCGCTGTCACCTAGGGTTAGTTTCATACATTTTAACTGATCGTTTCATGTGATATGAAACTGAAAAGAACATGTACAATTTTAAGTGATATATGAAATATTTGCCACATGAAGTGATTGGATATTTGTTGATTTTGAGGACTACCTATTTGGAGTTGACAGTGTCCGATATATTGAACTAATAATTAATTAACATTTTATTTTGGTATGCATTTTTCAATGATCAATTTTACAACACTATTGATAAATACGTGTTAAAATATGACAAAGCGCGTACGTCATCAGACTTGCTGCATAATTTTCACAAGAAATGCCAATTTCAACAGACGCCACTTATCGATATTAAGTACTGCTTTATCATCCCACATTATATTATATATTTGTAAGAGTTGTACGACACATTGATATTTGCATAACTTACGCAATGATTAAAATACATGCAATTCATTTCGATTACTTGAAAAGAACATGTCTGTATGAATGTAATCAAATCAAATACCAGCAAATGTGATATCAGGTGATTCCGTAGTGTATTGTGTCTTTGTCAGTGTTGGGAAGTCCATTCCACACTGAAATGTCACAGGTGTATCCACATCGCCAGGAAACTGTGTGTACCGAGGTAGTGAGAGTGTAGACATGTAGATTCTCTCTTGGTCTGAACAGCTGCCTGTCTGGTCACTACTAGATCCATCTGTTTGGTACCGCTCACGTGATCCATCATTCTGGAAAGGATCCAGGAAATAAGAAAGAGGATGGAGGATGAAATTCATTTTCAAATGGAGAATATAAATGAATAGATAAAATAGATATGACATGTGAAATTCTCACTCTATGATTATATTTATCACATACTCCAGCCCACAATGTCTTAGCTACCAAATGTAAAAAACTCCAGAGTCACCTTTGGGGTCATATCACACACAACACAAAATTTTACCACACTCCAAATGTCCACTCTAGGCGTGAGGTCGTCCAATTTCTTTACCATTCAAATTCGCACTTGTTATTTTAAAAGTGCGCACAATAATCAAAGGTTTATCGATAACGTCGAAGTTTTCAATGACATTCGTACATGATTTGAAATTACGTCCACTGTTATTTCATAACATTTGGCACGATATTGAGGAAGATGTCTGCTTTCAAAGGAAATATTGTTTTTTTAAATGGCGTCTTATTTAAAAGTCCCCCGTACTTCTAAACTCGCGTTACTATGGTACCGTTTGCATGAACTTAACAATGACTGAAAGTTGATTTGATGTTTTATGACAATAGAAGATGTGTCGATCTATCCATTGATACCACTGGTTTGCATGTGACACCCTTAATACAAAAATGACAGGGTCGTCCTATTACTTTTGGGACATACCTCGTATTGTCAATAATAGTTTAATACATACAGCATATTACTTATTTTACATTGTAACACTGAGGGTATTGTCCCCAATTATCGATTGTGTTGCGCGTGGTCCATTGGTAGAGCACCATCCGCTACGGCATTTAGAAGAAATGAACACACTTATATACACTTCAATTTGATTTCAAGATTTCATTTCCAATTTCTTGAATTAAAATCAATTTTATAAAATTACTTTATAATAGACCAAAAGAAAATGAACCTATCACAGTCTCTTGTATAAACCTTTTATATAAATTGTCATGTATTTTTCGCTGATCATCTTTGTTTTCAGATGGTTCTGACCAGTATGTGTTACCAGTATGTGTTACGTATATTCAAATTCAACTCAATGTTACCTGTTTATAGTACCAGTTGAAGGTAGGAGTAGGATAGGTACAGCTGGTGGTCTTACATGTGAAAGTCACTGCAGTTGTAGATAAGTCCTGGTCCTGGGTTGGAACACTGCTGTATGTCACGCCTGCTGGAGTGGCTGAAATAGTCAGTAATACTAATGCTAATAGTATACGAAGTGTGATTGTTCGCTGAAAATGCTTTTAACAGCTGATCTAAAAAAATGTATATTTGACATACTTACACAAGTGGTGTTAAGCATATGCATCTAAACCGAAAGGTATTGTGTGTATTGTCATGAAATTACAGCTAATACTGAAAATAGTTTTAAAGAAGTTTTGATTGCCTATTACCACAGCAATCGCATTCACAAGAGTCACCAAGGATTAAGTTGAAATGTTTAGGAGGCAGTCAGTTTTAAATTGGTTATTTTTAAATATAAATTAAGAACATTAATGTATGTATGTGCACTGATGCACTTACATGTGTTATGTATTTTATTTAACTAGGGTATGAAATTTG
Source organism: Panopea generosa (assembly GCA_029582155.1). Classification (NCBI taxonomy): domain Eukaryota; kingdom Metazoa; phylum Mollusca; class Bivalvia; order Adapedonta; family Hiatellidae; genus Panopea; species Panopea generosa. The sequence continues at coordinate 40,858,817 of CM055894.1, forward strand.
TTTTTTTATTTTTAAACCTTTGGCTCAGTTTTTTATCGTCTTTTGTCGTCGGATTTTGGTATGATGCATTAAGCTCTCTCAAATTTATACAAATCATGACCGTGTGGTTAAACTTAGTCTCGCCCCAGTGGTGTTTCTTTTTTTTTTAAAAAATAAAAAAAAACTTCTTCTCCGTGCAAGGCAAGTAGTATAACCTAATCAATGTCGCTCAGATTTGTTCAAGCCATAATCTTAGGGTCAAACTTTGCCCGCCCCGCGATCAATGTTCATTTAAAAACTTTTAAAAGTCAAAACAATATTTTAAATAACTAATGATGCTTATTCATTATTTCAAGCATCGTAATGTCTGAAATATTGTTACGGTGAGACTAGGTCCGTTAAAGGGGATTCAATATCCATAAATGCGAAGTAGGGGTCCAAATAGGGATACAATTGTGAAATCTTAATAATTTTGATCGCAAGAAATGATGAAACAAATACGTTCATATTTGGTTTAAATCATCCTTATGGAAAGGGTTTCGAATTTAATAGAATAAAGAGTCTTGAATCAATTTGGTTTGCAGAAGGGTTTTCAATTTTTAGTAGTTTTTATTATTGTAAAACAGTTAATTTTCTTTTGAGCTCATACTTTAGGAATTATTTCAATCATCCTAACTCTGGAACATTGTTTAGTTTTAATAGTTTAGGCTAGGTGATCAACATAAGATTTAATATCCATAAAAAATAAGCATGGGATAAAAATGAAAAACTATAAAAAAAAAAAAAAAAAAGAACCTACCAGCCAAATTCATTTATATCATTTCTACCAGTAGGCATTTTAAATGTGTTCAATTAAAAGGGCTAGGATATATAAGGTCCCAGTAAGGGGCGAAGTAGCAAAGTAGAAATTCTATGGGAAAATTAAATTATCTAAATCTTAAATTCCGAACAAACGCAATACAAAATATGATACAATGTTACTTAATAAACAAAGCATGATGGTCTTGACCTTTCAGAAAGTAAACAATTGATACTAGAAATTGATTCGTTATCAGCTATATGTATATTCTTTGTATTGAATTAAGTTAACTGTAGATCAAGACAATAATAGCCTGAGCGACCTAAATAATTATATTAATTAGTCAATCTAATGATACTGGCTTGAATATTCTATCAGTCTGTGTTAAGTAGCAATAAGTGAAGGACCAAATAGAAAACCGCAAACTCAATACTTTTGTAATCGACACTCCATTTCTGCGACTCGACTCTCAAATCGTACGACTTTTTAATCATTTATTCCAATATTAGTTTACATTATACTCGTATATACATATTTTAGTATTGCTCCAAAATAAAGTTCTCACTATAATATCATATCACTCAATCATTCTAATATTTTCCGAGAGCGTATATTTCTTAGTTACAATTGTCTAAGTAGTATTGTTCTTCTAAAGGAAAATAAGTAGTAAATTAATGTCATTCTCTTCAAATTATGATTTCTCTTTAAGGAATACCTTTTTTTCTTACAACAATGGACAACAAACGATCGCTTTCGAACACATATACATGTATATAAAACACCTATATCAAATGATAAAAAGAAATAGAGAAGAGACATAATTTAATTTGCTGTTATGTGAGAGTGCTCGACAACAATATTAGGATTCATTCATGCCACGTTTATTAATAACTATTTATATAATAATAGTAAATGCTATCCATGAAAGTTCAATAATTATTAAGATTTTATCTAAGCTTTTCAAATGGATAGCAATTAATTGTAAGATTATAATAAATATAGTCTAACCGTCATTCATTAGAGAGAAAGAAGAACATAATGTGTTTGCTCTGCGACTACTTAACAGCAATATCACTTACAATAAACTACAAGTTGTAAACTTTTCTTGCTGATAGTTGATCCTTCATACCGACACGTCCACCACTTCATGTCCTCGGCCCTGTTGAGATTGGTGATATTTACATAAGCGTGTAGGTTGTCACCTGAGAATCTGTATCTTTCAACAACAACAGTTAAGCAATTGATTCCAAAGCATATTGTTAAAGACCGAGTACCGTCAGTACCACCTATAGTCTCCGTCTCTGTGGAGGTCTTGTACCAAGATAGCTGATCTGTGTCGGATGATGATTTTGTACATATCAGTTGAATAGATGATCCCTTCTCTGGAACAGCATTGTTTTGAATGGCCACCGAACTGATAGTAACTGAAATTTACAATGATTACAAATATCTGAAGCATTACATACTTATACATATAGAAATTGTTTCGAAGTACAGTGAATTTAAATAACGTGCTGGATGAATAATGCACTCATTTATTTTATCTCAAAATCGCCTAGTATATAAAGATAATATAAGTTTAACAGTTGTGTAAACTTTAATGAGTTTCGAAATAAATGAATATAGCAAATTGCACGTTTAAGGTTGCACTGACATAGAATAACAGCGCCTACCAGTAAACAAAATTTAAATAATTTATTATGTAAGGTGCTGTGTGTAAATATTATGATGTATGTGTGTATTAAATAGAAGCAGAAATCGGTTAGTAATGTGATAAAACTAATATCACATTGAATTTCGTGTCTATCAACTATTTAATGTAATATTATTATATAATCGTGTTTACAAAAATTATTTAATGACGAACAGAGCCTCGCTTTATATATTTTAATCATCCCATTTTATAAATTTAAAAAATAGATTTGTACCATTGTAAGGCATTGTATATATTGTATATCATTTAAACCGACATTCTCTTAAAATAGATAATCAAGCTTAATTATCATGTATGTTTTGAACTGGTTGTTTGAAATGACAATAAGTACAATAAATCGTTTTTCTATTCCTGAATAAGTTACATAACGTAACAATGTAGTGAAAAATACAGCACATTAATTATGATTTTACGCTGATTCAATATCGTTATTATTTTCGTTTGTTTAGTTTAGTTAAAACTTATTTATTTTCAATTCGATCGTGAAACAAGTTCTTACAACTTAGGCAAAGCACGCTCGAAGTCCTGCTGGGTAAAACCAGTACTAAGCATATGCGGAAAATTTGTCTTGCTCAAGGACACCACACATTTTTCAAAAGTGTTTTCGTTATTTTTTATTCATATCATATAGTTGTGGTTGGTTTTATTTGTTGCTACTTTTAATTGATCCATAAGTGAACATTACATATGTTTACATTTACATGGTGTTTTTTTTTAATTTAAGTTAATTACAAGTGAAACTACATGCATACTTGCATTTCTACAATAAATTTCTATTATAGATTGGATACTAACGATTGACACACGAGTGTAAGTAGTTGAAGCAGAAAACACGATGTATTAAATAATAATAATAATAATGCAAATTAAGACACTATATATTCTATGATATATGTACTGTATTTTTGGGATACAAATACTTTCGGGATATATAAAATGCACATTCTATGATGTAGCATATTCATGTACTCGCAGCTTTATATTACAGAGACTTAAAAGCAATGTATAGAAAACTTATATTTGAATGAAAACTGTGCTTCTCAATAATAATATTAGATGAGGATATACTGTTGACAATCTGTTTTATATTGGGAACTTTTCTTGAATTATAACCGAATGACAAAATTAAAGTTTTATCTGTATTATAAAAGCACACTTTCTTATTAATACTTATGTTTTAAATTATACCTTTCTGATTTAAAAGACAACACATTTTAGAGGTAAATCAATTCCTGTCGCAAACCTCTAAAAATATAACATTTTCAACATTAGTGACTGTCTCGGTATTTATCTATTTATTTATTAAAATAGTGTCATCATTTTATTAACTAGGGATAAGTATTTTGGTGTCTGACATTCTATGATCTATATACACAATATAATTTCAAATCATTTCCATGGTTGACAGAATTGTTTGGTAAAATCGAACGCGAAGAACATTCATTTTATAGGCACTTTCTGTTGGCATTAAAAATGTCTTTAGCAAAATATTACTTAAAGCTAGTTTTAGTATTTCATGTCATGCATGGAGCCATAAAGGTAACATGGTTCGACACAACAGCGTTTTTGGTTTACAAGTTACAAACGAAAGAATGTGCATTTTTAAGTTAAATATTTCCTGTTCTGCAACACGTATTGGTCTAAAATTTAGAACACTTCATGCATGCAATATTTATAATTGGCCCAGCATAAAATATTCGATAGGAACGGGATGCATTTCAAGTGAATAATAAAATTAGCACGATTTGCAGCCCACGGAAAATGTACATGTCACACCCAAGACTCCTGCGTCAACACTTCAAACAGACTGGAAGTGACGCAGATCGCCGCAGGTCCGATAGAGCAAGGCTGTATGCTGCGCCATCTTGAGTAAGCTATTTTTCATATCGAGCAAGAAGGCCGTATGTGGGACCAGTACTATTATCACCTAATTAGAATGCTCGTATGCAATCGGTACGACGTCATTTACTCTGGGCGCAGGAGCGGTGGGCTCGGTTCTATTATCAAATGTGTCATAATTCAAGGTGAGTCACCATGATGGTCGGGGTCGGGTTTTCAGAAGGTTCAGAAGGAGAGTGTGCGGGGGGTGGGGGGGGGGGGGGGCGAGGGGACGTTTTTTCAAATTGTTGCCTATTAAAGAGACATAGAATCGGGAGTAGGAGTCTAATGTGTTTCGGTAGAATTATGGAGGATGAACAATCTTGATGTTGTTCAGGGCAATTATAGTGTGATAATGCTCAAGGCTCTATCGACGTGGTTCTGCGGCCTGTAGTTGGTTCTATTTCTGCAACGGCACTGCTCTGCCGTTTTGATTAACGACAAGGCTGGACACGAGGTAGAGCGCATCAATTAGCAGTTCATTAACGAAAAAATAACGTCAATGTGTTACCTGTGTCCAAATTCTTGCTAGCTATTAAACTTATTGTGCATATATGGGATGATATTGGTCTAAAGGTGAAGTCTATATCGGTGTCAACAATTTGACGTTACATTAAGCCAATCCGCGGCCACATCAAGCCGTGCATCAGTAGTTTAGACGGTTACACACGATTAAAGCAGCCTCAGCTTTTAAAAGACAACCAGCAAATATCCATAATGATTTTGTAATTTGATTATTAAGCGATTTGCAACTTTTGTTTTGGCCCTTATCTTCTTTGGGTAGCAAACAATGAAATAATCGCGAAAGCGAAGAAATTTACATAAAATTGGTCACAAATTGCCTAAACTTTTGTTCTTCTGAAAGAAATAATACGTTTAATTAAATAAAACCTTAGTGCATAGTTTTGCAACAGAGTAAATTTCAAAGTATGACTATAATATGTAATGAAAACGTAAAATAAAAACAAAATGTTTGAAATGCTCATGATATATGCATTTAATGCCCATAAACAGTATCTTTATATACACGTATTGTAATAATTATACTGGAAAAACGTTAAATTGTGAATAAAATAGAAAAGAACATTACCTGCAGAAATTCTAAAGACACAGTGCACTACTAGTAAATATAGTTGATAACCGGATCCCATAATCTGAAAATATTATTTGCAATGAAAACGAATATTGGAATGCAGGCACACTTAGTGGTATAACTGTGCATCAATTACAGCGGGAGAAATAGTATTATGTTTAACACGTGCAGTAAACTCCACACAATACCATACAAATAGTATAGTTAGGCCTACTGAGAAGGAAGCTTATACACATATTAATGCGGCATGACCAGTATTTGAATATATTTCTTTTATAAAGAAACAAACAACATGTTTATAAATGACTTACATTCTCGTGAAATTTTGATAACGGCCGATACCTCTCTTAAATGTAAATAGATCGTTTTAAATCTAAATTTATTAATCTATTTATCATTCTCATATGATTCTCAGTGATCCTAATATGAAATTAGCTGTTCCGCTGATGGATATTATCGTAAAACTTCCGATTTAACCATATCTACTCGATTAATTCCATCAGCCTTTATTATTAGAACGGTCGCTAGATATGTGTAAGGTATAAATGCATAAGGCTTACATCGACAAATATGTTTGTCGTTTTGTTCGAATATTTTTTTGGATATGAGAAGCCGTTTATGGAGTTCTGTAGAAAAATAATGTTGATATACAAATTAACAAAAACAACTGATCATTGTCACGGGATTCGATCCCAGCGATAATAGCAAATTTGAATGCAAGTTTTGACGATAAAAAATGATATGTTTAATCAAATATGATCCAGAATTTATGCTTATTGCATTAAAAGAGTAGACAAGACCGGTAATGCCGCTTTAAAAAAGGAAGATATTATGTGACAAGCGAGAATATAAGTAAATTGAAATAAAGTAAATCAGCTTGTATAAATTTATAGGTCAAACATAAACAGATATGTTCTATCTTTTTTAAATTCCATTCATGCATATAAGTAGCTTGTCGGGTACTAGATCATGTAAACTATATTTTAAAAAACACCTATCCTGGTTTTCCCTGCTGACAGTTCATGTACCTACATGTAGAACTGCAGTGAAACACATGCCAAAGTTTCATTAGACATGAACGTCAGACTAGATCCCTGTAACTGCTTTCTCTTCCAACACTTTTAGGAAGAGATATATTTTATGGAATGCATGGGAACTGCTAGTTACCAAATTCTTAAGTGTATACCTGTTCTAAAATGCGAGAAATGTTCTAAATCGGACTGTGCGGTCAAAACATTTGTTTTAGCTAAAGGGGAGTATTTTGAAGGAAAATGAAAAAAAATCAAACATGATAAAGTATTCTCGTAATCATACCTATCATATTATTTACGGAATAACGCCCGTGTATCCGAAATTATTGACTTTAGCGGTTATTTGGAGACATACACTTTGTATTAATACGTATTCACATATACATTGTATGATCACGGTTGCCAAAATTCATAAATCTAGTTGTTAAAGATTAAATTTAACTGAAAGCAACTAAAACGACACCATTTCTAAAAATGTACTAAACACGTTTTGTGCTTAAACAAAAATATAATTTATTCAAAGTTTAACATGTTCATATATACGTACAAGTATAAAATTTAAATAAACATAGAGCTCTTAAAGTAAGAAAACTTCACGTTTTTCTTTTCTTACCATGCTGAACCAGTTAAAATATATGAGTGTATATATACTCGTAACAAACGTTATGGAAGTTCAGTTATGTAAAGTGTTCTTAACACAAGTCATAGATAAAGATAGATACTTTAAACATTACCTTAATTACGGACTGCTTCTCGAAACATTGAGTTAAGATTGATTTTATAAGCAATACCAAGGTTTAGGGTTTGATCCTAGGCCACGGCTATGTGTGGTGTCCTTGAGCAAGACACATCTTTCGCATATGCTTTGTATTGGTTTTACCCAGGAAGACTTCGAGCGTGATTTGTATAAGTTGTAATAACTTGTTTCACAGTCGGAGAGAAATAAATCAGTTTCAAACTAAATAAAAAAATCTTGGTTAACTCTACTTTACGTTACAATAACACTATTTACCTTTTAATTGTATATATATAGTATTTCACATGTATATCCTCACTTATAAGCGTCACTTGTAATGTTATATTCTGTATTAATAGAGTAATTTCCTTTTCAGAATATGTGTGCGCATTTGTACACTTAGTGTGTACAATAACTTCCTTGTTTAAGTTAATGTGTATACATGATATAGGTTTTTGACACACATAGCCGACTTGGTGTACAAAATATACGCTGATTCAATATACTGGATGATTATGTGTAACTGTGTTTGCTCACCCGTAAAGCTGGTGTCTCTTTATATGTTTTAAGCAAAGAAAAATGAACATTAATAGTATTATATTGCCCAGAGTAAGAATTGAAGTCTATAAGACGATAACATAACATGTGGATGAATAGGCATCAAATATCATATTTAGGGTAAATTATTAAATATTGATTATTATAATACGAGTCTATAAATAAAGGCATTTGATGAAACGTGTCTTTTTCCTGCCGTTTATGATATGGATTTTGTGGTAACAAAGTGAAGTTATGATTTCTGTCTACTGTATCGCACCTCGGTCTTGCACAAAATAAACAACTTAACGCCGCCTAAAGCCGAATTTTAAATTTAATGGTATTTAGAAATTTAATACATTCAATGTAACAATTTACTTACAATTGTAACAAAATATTCGTCTATTTGAACTTAATATGAAAACTTTGAAATTTCAAAAATATTGAACATACACAATTTCGCCTTACGCAGTGTTAAGCTAACATACCTTTGAATACCTCAAACCTGGAATATATCTGACTAAAATCTTTCGAATTAATATGTATGCAAGTCGTATCAATTTCACAATATACATGTTGCTATTTTTTACTTCTGGTTTGTAGTATCAATTGACATGTATGCAAGAATGATATGATAACATCATCTTTTTTTAAAATTTAATATGATTATTATGTTTATATATAAGTTATTTAACTAGATAATTATAATAAGGTATACCAGAAGGTTTTGATTATTTTTCAAAACAAAATATGACAGATTCTCAATTTTACATTTATAATGAGTTACTGTTTCACCAACTCGTTCTCTTCTATAATTTTTGCTTTCTTCCTTGATTTCTTTTCTTTTCTTCCGGTATCCATTCCTTGTATTGTTGACGTTTTTCTGATTCGCCCTGCAAAACTAGTTCCGTTATGTGTTTTCTGTCCTTTCCTAAGCCGAGATATGTCCTATGTTCATTTGTTGTAGCACAAGGAAAAGGAAAACACTGTCAATATTGTTGGTGCGTTTTTATATTTTTTTCCTTGAGGCACTCGTCATTTCCAAAGTATTCACGTTTTTTTAAAATCGGTTGTAAGACACAGCATATGTTGCTGCTACGATCTCCATCATCAGGTGGGTGCCATATTCATTGGGTATTTCGGCGCATACCCACAACGCCCTCCTTTGGCGCCGAATGGAAATCGGCCACATATCGGTGGCTGATATATATTTTTTGCTCTGTGGTCTCTAATCCATGGTTCCTCCCTCTTGCAACATTATTTACAGTGAGGCGGCCTCTGCCGCCCAGAAAACATCGGCTAGAATTATCTTGCGTGATCTTGCGTGATTGTCCTGCAATCCCAAAGATGTGGTAATGCACCATAGGTACTGCGCAAGTAACCCTATGCAATCTACTTCCACTGGGAAGTACCAGGGCCTCTTATATCTCTTCTAGCAGCTTACGATGAGGGCTTGATACTTTGTTAGTTTCCTATAAAAAAACTCTCCTCCATCTCTTCTCTCCACGGCACTGTGAGTTCAACCAGTACTTTTGCTTCGCTTCGAAGCGATGTTATCTCATGTGAAAACTTGAGTTACTGCCTCAGGTCTGCTGCAATTGTCCAATCACTACCCGTAGCAAGAATACCTCTCCCATGTCTCACTTATCTACCTTCCTGTCCGTTTCTGATAAACGGAATGAATGATGAACCCTTGCTGACTGTCTTTTGTGCACAGCTGCATGGGTCATAGATTCAGCTATTGCTAACAGGATTTTGTCATGGCGACATCTGTATCTTCCATTTGCCAGAGCCAACTCAGTACATGCTACATATTCGATGGTCTTCCGCAGAGCTTGCAGTCAGTATTTTTTATAAGCCCCATGTCTTCAAGTTGGACTAGGAAGCACATCATAGACAAACTTCATCGAAAATCCTTATCTATAGTCTTCCATGTTCCAGATGTCGCCCTATGGCAGTTTGAAGATTCTGGAATTCTCTTTTATTTTGACTTTACCTGGACTAATGTACTCGGTTCTTATCGTTGTCTTTATTCTAGCACTAACGCATGGCATACCCTAGTACCAATCTTCCGGCTGTCACTGTTCCAACATCCCTCACTGCCTTGTCATTCTTCAATTTTCTTTCGATGCTTATCCTAACTCTTACCTCCAGAACCTTCACATCCCCACTGTCACTGAGCATGGCCGGCCGTGCGTTGATGATCTTGACTTGACAACGGCACTTGCAACTTCCCTGTATAATACAATCTTAGTAGTTGATGGTCCTCACGATTGCTTCAGCCTTTGATGATGGTACACTGTATAGCTCTAATGACTAAATCAGATTTGATAGGATACCATGCTGGTAGATCCATGCCCGTAACCTTCCCGGTAATTCACCTTGTTCATTCGTTCCAAAAAGTCCTCCATTTACGTAATAATATCTTTGATATTGTGATTGTCGTTGAGTGAGTACCAGAATCACTTTCCTATGCACTTCATGGACTGCTCCCTGACAGTTTATATGAGCTTTGTCTAAGTCGGGCGCTCCCCTGTGTCACTCCTTTCCTCAAGACCAGGTTCTTCGATTTCGTTTTAATTAGTATTTTTTTCTTTTCCTGCGTGATGATTTTCCTATTATCTTGCAGCATCAACCTTCCCTCAAAATAGGTCTTTGTAGGCACAGTCATATGAACAATGAGTGCTCTTGATAGAGCCTATTTTCATATTTGATTCCCTTGAAGGTTTATCTGCTGACTTCGATTAGGTTTATGACTGCGGCAAACAACACAATCGATATTGAGCATCCTGTTACGAAGCAAAGTTTTAGCCTCTGTCAGTCTGTTGTAATGTCTTTTGTGGCGAACCGCTACATAAAGTTATCAAAGTAGTGTTGCAATATCTGACGAAACTAAACAGGAGTGCTATATGGCTGCTGTAACATTATGGGATGCTAGTGAGATGTTAGAATTGATGATACTTCATTTGACATAAATAAATATATTGATATATGTATGTATTGAGAAACATTGTACGTATAAGTGAGGAAGTCTTGAATCTTGAATCTATGACAGTTTAATGAGATACGATGACAGTTTACTGGAGATAAATGATAGCCTAGGGTTATCTTGATGTATTGTTGTCAAGTTAATTGTGGGCTGGACTTTAAGATCGGTAATTGGTTAACTGACCAATAGTAATATAGGAATTAATTGTCCAATCAGAGAATAGCTGTTTATTGATTCAGGGACTGGTTTTAGCATAGAGTGGACAAAGAGTTGAGTTTGAGCCACGGTCAGAGTAAGATGTTAGTTAGACTAGGTTTAGTTTAAACGAGCAGTAGCGAGTTTAAAAATGTTAGCTTGTGACTTTGAACTTATGAGAACTTTATAATTATGTGAATAAAATTTACTTATGATATACAAGAGTTGTTGAGTCGATTATGCGACATGGGTATATTAAATGGTGCCGCTATCCCAGGACTGGATTGGATTAACACAACGCAGAGTATAGACCACGTATACGACATGGAGATGAAGAAAGAACCGGTGAGAGTGTTTATGTGATTTATTTTCTTACAATTACGAAAATGACAGACCAAAATGTTGCTTCTGTATTTAAAAACTTAGCAGATCAATTAGCACAATTAAATAATCATGTTGGAGCTCAGGGAATTAGAAAATTCATAAAATATTTTGATGGAGATTCGAAACAATTTAAAACTTGGGTCAAAAATATTGAAAAATATGCAATTTTTACAAAAACAGATGAAAGTCAAATCAAACTAATAGCATTACAAGCCAGTAAGGGGGTAGTAAGCGATTTCATTCAAAGATGGGTAATTAATAATCCTAGTACAACTTGGTTACAATTGAAAAATGGACTTACAAAGCAATACGCTGAGGTAATAGATTCTCACCATTCGTTAGTGTTACTGGGTACAATTTTGCAAAAACCAAATGAAAATGTACAAAATTATGCAGAAAGATTGCTAGATTTGGGTCAAGATGCATTCAAAGAATATCAGGGAGATTTACAATTTATTGAAAAAAAGTTGGTTGGTTATTTCATAAATGGATTGTTGTATGATTATATGAAAATGAGGTTAATGAGAGAAAATCACATAACTCTCCAAGCAGCAGTCAATTCGGCCATGACAGAACAAAATCTTAGGAAAAAATTAGAATTAAAAACAGGTCAAAAAGCAAGAAATATTTTTCAAAAGAGAAATCAGATGAAATTGCTAAATGATAATGAAAACCAGGTTATCAGTAAAAGATCCACAGGTTACAAACAAAGCAATGCTCAAGGCAAAAAGTTAAGATCAAGTCAAAATTCAGGAAATGATTTTCATAATAGACCACAGATAAACTCTCAAAATGGCAAGGAAATTAAGGTTATCAGTAAAAGATCGAAAGGTTACAAAGGAAGTCATGCTCAAGGCAAAGTCACATAATGGAAATGTAGGAAGAAGGGTCATTTTAAGCGACAATGCAGATCAAAATCTGAGGTCAACCAGGGAAATTAGTGTTCTCTTCGTATAAGCAGGCCGTTACGAAGAGAGATAAAAAGAACGTTCCTACGTACAAAATTTCGATTGCAGGCAGCCCATGTTCATGCATTTTGAAAACTAATGGGATAAGAATAAGGTCGTTAGTTGATTCTGGAGCGGAAATTTCATTATTACATAGGCGAATTTATCATTCTTTGCGCAATGTACCGAAACTAAACAAAAAATCAATCGAATTACAATCTGTCAATGGCGGAAAATTATCTGTAGATGGTTCATTTGAACTAGATTTTGAGTTAGGAGGTAAAAAATTTAGTCATACTTTCTATGTAGTACCAAACATGAATCGAAAAATGATATTAGGCAGAGATTTTTTGACTGAGAAAAAGGTTAGAGTTTATTTTGATCTAAATTTGTTAAGAATCGAAGGAATTTACGTAAAAATGGAAGAGGATTTACATATATCTTCTATAGTAAGACTTAAATGGAAAATTAAAATATAATCCAGATTTGCCAACACGTTGTGATTATGAAATAAGACCGTTAGAAACAGGATTTGTTAGTTCAGAACCAGGTTTAGTAGTTTCAAATTCAGTACTTCAATTAAATCATGATCATACATTTCCGGTAATGTTAATTAATAATTCACAAAAGACTCTTAGGCTAAGAAAGGGTTGTGTGATTGCAAAAGTTGAAAAACTAAAAGATGCTAAATTTACTTCAATAAATGAGATAAAATGTCAGTCAGAGGTGATAACTGAAAAGTTTTATCGTGAGAATATTACGGCACCTAGCGAACATTTAGACGACATACATAGCTTGTTACAGGAAAATTCAGATTTATTTGCTAAAACAGATTTAGATTTAGGTAGAGCCATTGGAGCAAAAATGACATTAGATACCGGAAATAACCCTCCGATTAAATCAAGACCGTACCGTACCCAGATAAACAATAGAAAACATATAGATAAAGCAATTAGTGAGATGCTTGAAGCTAAAGTTATACAAAGGTCAAACTCAGCATGGAGTTCTCCGATAGTTCTAGTAGATAAGAAAGATGGTACAAAACGATTATGTGTTGATTATAGAAAGATTAATCAAATATTAAAACCTGTAGCTTATCCAATACCGTTAATAGATGATATATTGTCGTTGGTAGGGAACGCAAAATACTTTACTACGTTAGATTTAAAGAGTGGCTTCTGGCAGGTACCTATAGATTCCAAAGATCGACATAAGACAGCTTTTGTTTGTCATAAAGGCTTGTATGAATTTAACGTTGTTCCGTTTGGATTGCATTCAAGTCCGTCTGTGTTTATGGAGCTAATGAATAAAGTATTAGAAGGGTGTGAAAACTTTGCTTTTGCGTATCTAGATGACATTATCATATATAGCCCAAATTTAGAAACTCACTATGAACAAATCAACAAGGTTTTCACCAAACTACGCATGCATGATTTGAAACTCAAAATCAGTAAATGCAATTTTTTACAAGCTGAAGTCAATTATCTAGGCTTTCTAATCAGTGAAAATGGTATTCGCCCAGATATAGGGAAGGTCAAAGCAATAAAAACACTAAAAGCGCCTACGTCTGTTAGAGAAGTAAGATCCTTTATCGGGATGGCTGGTTATTACAGAAGATTTATTCAAGGATTTTCAAAGATAGCAAATCCGCTAATAGAATTGACAAAGAAATTTGCAAGATTTAATTGGGATGAAAATTGTCAAAATGCTTTTGAAATAATAAAAGAACGTCATGGTTCATTACCTCTTCTATCACATCCAAATCCAGCAAAAAGATATGTTTTACATACTGACGCCAGTAATTTTGCAATTGGAAGTGTCTTATCACAACCAGTAGATGAAAGCATTTCAGATTTAGATAGTAGTAATCTGTTGCCGATATATTACTTGTCACACAAATTAAGTAAAACACAACAAAAATGGCCAACAATAGTCAGAGAATGTTTCGCAATTTACTTTTCACTGTCAAAGTTAGATCATTATCTATATGGAGCTACTTTCACAATATTTTGCGATCATAAACCGTTGAAGTATGTTTTGGAATCACCAAATCAAAATAAACAAATACAGCTTTGGTCATTAGCAATATCAGCATATAACGCGAAGATTGAATTTATCGAAGGTCGTAAAAATGTTTCAGCAGATTTATTGTCTAGAATACCAGAATCAGAAGCGTTAGCAGTAGGTTCTAGCGAGGAGATAGCATTAGAAGATGAAAATGACCGTAGGTTTCAGATCAACACTGTAAACACAAATTAGTTAAACACAAGAGCATATACGGGTGTTGATTTAAACCTTAGACAAGAACCGACAGAACGTGTCAAAACTTTCGAGTCTTTCAACATGGTCACTGAACAATCAAAGGATGAAGTCATAACTGACATTATAGGTCAATTGAATACTGGCAAAACGGTCAGAAAGGTCTTGAATAATTACATAATTATAGATGAATTATTGTATTACATATCTGATGTAAAAGAAAACCCCCAACTTAGGTTATTCATTCCTAATCACTTGAGGGCTGATGTCATGGATCAATTTCATCTCGCTAATGGGCATATGGGGAGCAATAAATGTTTTGACACCATCAAGGTAAAATATTACTGGCCAAATATGTTTAAGGACCTTTGTGATTACGTAGGGAGTTGTCTAATATGTAAAGAAAGAAATCTGAAAGCTGTTAAGGCTCCACTTCAAGACACAGATCAACAAAGTTTCCCTTTCGCTAAGGTTGCTATGGATATTACTGGTCCTTTGCCAATAACGCTGTCTAACAACAAATATATTTTAAGTTTTATGGATTTATACAGTGGCTGGCCAGAGGCTTTTCCACTGAGCGATAAAAGCGCAGATTCAATCAGTCATATAATTATCCAAGAGATAATCCCAAGGCATTCAACGCCTTTTGTACTTTTGTCAGATAATGGAACCGAATTTTGTAATCGTTCTGTCCAAGAAACCCTGGAAACATTAAACATTCACCATGTTAAAACGTCTTTTTATCACCCAGAGTCAAATGGTAAGATAGAAAGATATCATCGTGTTCTAAAAGATATTCTTGCAAAATTAGTTCGTGAAAACACAAGTAGGTGGGACCTGTATTTACCACAAGTTTTAAGTGCAATTAGGTTTAACGTCAGTGAAGCGACCGGGCTAAGTCCATTTGTATTGTTGTATAATAGAGACCCAACACTGCCTCTCGATAATCTGTTACGCCCAAGGCGCAAATATCTTGGTGAAGATGTTCATAAGATATTACTAGAACAACAGCATAAGGCATTTACGTTTGTACACCAACAATTGCAGAAGGCCAAACAAAAGCAAAATAAATATACAAATGCGAATAGGTCAGAAGTTTTACTTAAAATAGGAGACGCGGTATTTTATAAAAACCACAAAAAGAGTTCAAAGTTAGATAAAAATTGGAATGCATTTTACAGAATTACTGAAGAAAGATCTCCTGTCACTTTCATAATACGTAATCAATTAACTGGGTCAGCTACAAAAGCGCATGCGTCACAGTTAATTAAAGCAAATGTTGACGAATGGGTCATTCCAGAGGCTCAAACAAGTCACCGGCCAGTCCGAAAACAATATTTTGTTGCACCTCCGGCTAGTTCTGACTCAGAAACAGATTCTGAAATCCAAGTAGAATCCCCACTCAAGCGTCTAACAAAACGGTATAGAAACCAAAGCTTAAATTCCAGTGATGAAAGTGATATACCATTATTAGAGTTAGCTAAGAGATTAAGAAATCAAAATAAGGAAAAATCTGATACTAAATCTGAGGAGTCTGATTTGGCCGATATGCCTTCAGCAAGTAGCACAAACGACCAAGAGCATGAATCGAAAAGGAATCAATATATGACTGATCAGGCAAATGTAAACCAAATGAGCAATGAGGCTAAAATGTCCATTAATAACATAAAACAAAGAAATATACAATCAAAACATGTTAATCGGAGACAAGTTAGACCTAGGAACTAGGAAATCGCTTACTGCAAAGAAATTGTTAAAATCAATAGTAAATATGTTGTAGGAACACACAAAGGCTTGTAAGTTATAAAACATTTATAACTTGAAAATATTATTATGGTTGAAGGGGGAACAGAGAAGTATATATATATATATATACATATATGGAATTAGAAAATTATATAAAGTATAATTATTGTAAACTTCTTTTACAGAAGTAAATTATGTTTTTTCTTCTAAATACTAATTATTGATGTATACCAAAGTGGTATATATGGGACATAAGACTATGATATAATTATCAGAAGCAATATGGAGGTTTGTCAAAATTAGTATTTGTGGAAATGGGATCACATTTTAAGCACAAAGCGGTTCGAAACTTCGAAAGCACAGATTTTTGCTTGTCAGTTTATTCAAAACTGCACCGAACTTACAATATTGTAAACAATGTGCGTGTGTCCAGTTAATGACTACATAAAACAGTCATTAAATTAATATATCAACATGGCGATATAATGGCATTATTGTGTAAATAACTTTTATATTATAAAGGCACCAGCGGTCAAAAGTTGATACCAGTCAACATGTCACAGCAAGAACAATTGTTTGGACAAACACAATAATTACTGTCCAAAATGAACCTACGGGGAACATTATAAACAACATTAGCTTAATGATAAACTGTCAAAGGTACCCTGTACAATTAATTTAATGTCAACATGGCGACATTTTAGTGGAAGTATTTCATATACATTTCATCGTCCGTCAATCAAGCGTGACAGCCATACAGATGTAATCTTTGCCACATAAGTAAACAGCGATTGTGGGTCACATTAAGTTGTCACGGATGATAACTTCTACCAGGGCCAAGGTTCCAACCTGTCAAGGATGACAACTTCCACCAGCTCGGGGCATATTGTGGACATCTATTTACGATTACCAATAGCCAGATGAACAACGCCTTATCCTCCTGGCTACATGCAGTGTCAGCTGTTTACCAGCAAAACCAATTCTCAACAATAGTGAAGTCTTGTGTTAAGAAATCAATTAATGTGTCCAGAAAATTGTGTTATACCAATAAACAAATTTCAATTCCAAAGTTAAAAGGAAAATTGTGTTATTAATTAATATTAAATGTACGGTGTTACAAAATTAAATTCAAATAATGGCTTCCGGTAGTTTTGATACTTTGACTTCAATATATGAACGCTAAGCAGCAAACTTCAAATATGAACTTATACAGAAAACTTCGAAGAAGAACAATGAAGACAACGCAGAAAGAGACATATGAACAATAATAAGATGATCAGTTATACTACAAAGAACATTATTGATTTTGTGTCGACATTTTACTTTGATTATATTTACATTTTGTGGTGAAGGGTTGTTTATACTGTTATTGATTTCATGATTATCATTGTTATTGTTCGGTAAGATAGTACTGCTTAGGTAGAGTTTATTAATTACGAGACTTTAATTTTCCCGGTTTCACGTTGATATTAAAGTAGAGAGTAGAGTATGAAATAGAAGTTTAGATATATTCATCTATTAAATATTTTCTTATTTGATATGGGCGTATAATATTTATATAATAAATATCAGTTTTGATAGAACAAGGTAGAAAAAATATAATAGAAGAAACAATAAATTGTCACAAGTTTAGAATCTAATCAAAGTGATTTAAAGTTAAAAATTACAAAATCTTACTTCAGTGTATATCTGTGTACATCTGTCTTAAACAATGAAGTGTTTATGATAAGATCCAGAATTTGGAAAATATATATACTAACTAGATAGCAAGAAATAATTGCCATATCTCGATTGAACTCAAACCAGGAAATTCTAGAGTAATTAGAGATTTATCACTGATTGGCATATCCGCTGTTTGAGGCATATTCTATGTTTGACACCTCAGAGAGGAAGTAATTGTCGCTTAATTACTGCCAGTTACCGTATTCGGGTCTGTGGCAGAACTGAGATAAGTGTAATCAAAAAATAATCTGACTACATTAGAGAAGAATATATTTAATTTAGTAAATATATGTTTTATCTTAAATATGGAAGGAATGTAACATTATGGGATGCTAGTGAGATGTTAGAATTGATGATACTTCATTTGACATAAATAAATATATTGATATATGTATGTATTGAGAAACATTGTACGTATAAGTGAGGAAGTCTTGAATCTTGAATCTATGACAGTTTAATGAGATACGATGACAGTTTACTGGAGATAAATGATAGCCTAGGGTTATCTTGATGTATTGTTGTCAAGTTAATTGTGGGCTGGACTTTAAGATCGGTAATTGGTTAACTGACCAATAGTAATATAGGAATTAATTGTCCAATCAGAGAATAGCTGTTTATTGATTCAGGGACTGGTTTTAGCATAGAGTGGACAAAGAGTTGAGTTTGAGCCACGGTCAGAGTAAGATGTTAGTTAGACTAGGTTTAGTTTAAACGAGCAGTAGCGAGTTTAAAAATGTTAGCTTGTGACTTTGAACTTATGAGAACTTTATAATTATGTGAATAAAATTTACTTATGATATACAAGAGTTGTTGAGTCGATTATGCGACACTGCAATGTTTCTATATAAGCTAGTGTGAAACTGAGTCGTATGCATTGACTAGGTCAAACTAGATCACTGCGAGGTAAACCATGTTTTCACGAGCATCCATGATAAATGAGTTATGACACTAGTATGATCAGCACGACCAGACACTCCTGGTACCTATCTCTTCTGTACGGTTATATATTATTCACTTGTCCTTCAATTCATATGATGTCATTTTCTTAGAGAGAACTGCAAGATATTTCCTTTGACGTTAAGGGGAGATATAGTTCTAAATTGGCCGAGGTTTTGTAGAATCCACGTCTTTGTGGATAAAATATTCCTCCGCCTTGAGCCATTCCCTGCACAGTTCCCCAACTTCCACAATCGGAGCAAGATCTTAATTTTTGTATACCTTATAGTGCTGAAGATGCCTTCTTCGCAATGTCCCTGCACAATGACTATGCGCAATCGAACTCGAATTACATCTTTAAAGTGCCAAATTTAGCCAAGAAGTTTTACACATATCAACACTTTGATGCGTAAGGTTAAATTGGGAGACTATTGACAAAATAAACACTTGCATAACTAAAGGTTAGTGAAACTAGTTATCTGTTGAATATATATAAAAACTAAAACATAGTAGGCAGACTTTAAGATGACATGCTCTTGATAAGCGTGTTATAAGTATTGTTTAGAGAAAATGCAGTCATTTATATCAAATGTTTAGCTTTAAATATCAAGTGACATGATCGTGTGATAACATAGACCGATATAAATGCAATACGCCTTTGACAAAACACGTTATCTTATATTTACATAGAGCATATCGTATTAGGTATGACAGCAGTTTTATCTGTTACATAAGTTATATAACAAACATCCATACTGGCTGATTCGAACTATAAATAGAATGACAACATTTCAGATAATCTTATTTGGTTTGTAGTAATATATATTCGGTATAAATGTAATATTACGTATAACACTTATATGAATGATACGTACTCTCGTCCGAAGACAGTTTATAATACGGGATACAGAAAAAATCATACAATTTGTGATTCATTTTAATTGGAATTTTATAATTCGTCAGACACAATCAGGTATTTACATGTGTATATAGTATAAAGCATCAAATTAAACTGACTTTACTACGTTTACTACTCAAATAATATGACTTTTTAAGAAAGATATATTTTATGATAAGATTTTACTGAATGGTTATATATAAGTATAGTGAGTATCGCATAGACGAATTGGTGACACAGTAGCTGTGCTCTTGTCTTGGCTTTAGCTTAGATGGACCTGATTAGGGAATGTACGTCCTTTTTGCCTAAGAATCTGTTCTGTCTATTTCCAAGGGTACATTGGACAATTTCCCGGGTGGTTTACTTGACTGGTACCTTATTTACATGAATTAGGGAAAAAAGCGAAAAAACTGACATGGAACGAACTAGATTTCACCACACTATTTTCCATTTTGTAAATTAAGCTCCCCAACCAATAATTAATTACTATAGTGACAAACCTCTATGAAGTCTTCGTGTGAAATTGAAGTCTCAAAAAGGTTTCGTTATAGAAAGTGACTTCCTGGTCATTTAACAATTATATAACAATGTTCTAAATGAAAAAGCTGGTTTCCATTCAGTCAAACTAACTCCCTTGCTTTTTTATATGAACCTCCATGGTTCCGTATGCCTAAGTCACATTTAACTCGGCGCCCGGCCGGTGTGCCCAATTTCTAGGCATCGGCAGGTGTAACATTAAATTTTGACCTCGTTAAAAAATGAACTCAAAGGTCATTTTTCAATATTGAAAATTGACACGGGTCACATTTCAACATTAAATTCTGATCAAAACAGTCGTTGAAAACTGATCAGTGTTAAATTATAATCAGACATGGGGTCCTTTTTTAACAGTTTTTTAAATATAATCAAAACACCACATGACTGATATCGCATGTTGCAACAATTAAATATAAGCCATGCAAAGCTTTTCAATCGACATTTAATACACAACATCCATCTATTATCCATTTAAAACACACAAAATGCCAGATACTGTTTTTATTTCAATTAATAAAAGTTTCTTTTAAAAGAACCGGCTTGCCTTTTTGAGTAACTTAGCGTAATTATAACTAATTTGTAGGTAAACGATACTTTATTTGGTGTATGAGCACTTCACTTGTTTAAATAATAATGCTGTAAAGTAAATAAAAATATTTAAACACCCACGTGCCCACGCACTTATTTAAAAGCGAATCTCCAATGAGTTTCAAACCCAGTTCACCGCGAGCGAAGACGTAAAGGATCAAATCATGCATTCTAGTGAGTTTGACGAGGGAGGGATATAAGTATTAAATCCATTTTTTTTTTACTAGGGCTGACGTGGTCTCTTTGAAAAAAGTTCTACACGCGGTCTGTACGGGGCCCGGGGTGGCCGTCCGGCAATTGGCCTAATTTCTTGGAATTTTGCCCAATTTCTTAGTCTGTTTTCGTCGGTTACCGGCCGGTGTAACATTAAATTCTGACCCCGTTGAAAATAACTTACTTATGAATAAAAAATGTTTAAACCAATTATTGGGGAAAGGCAACCTGTGGGTAGTGTGTGGGAAGGGTGTCCCTCTCCCGCTGTTGGCGGTAATTCTACTCTTCTCCTGCTACTGGAATACGGTGAACTGCTCCGAAAATTGTTTGATATATATTTACACTAACTGGTGAATACAACTCATTTCTTAGAAAATATGGTTATTATTTACGCCAATGCTGTTGTTTTTACTTTTATGCGTTATCATTTAAACGCACGTACTCACGCCGCACCTAGATGTATTTGAAAGCGTATCTCTAACAAGCATTAAACCCAGTACACTGCGTGTCAAGACGTAGGGGATCAAAGCATGCATTCTAGTGACTTTTTACGGGGGAGGTTAGTATGATTATTATTTACTCAAATATTATTTTTTATTATTTTTACTTAAATACGCTTTTATTAAAGAAACATACACACACACTATATACTAAGACTAAACCAAAGATGTAATAAAAGGTGAAACTCAATATAGTTGCATTCCCAGTTCAACGAGCCATGACGCAACGGGTAAATTTCTCCACCCTCCTGCAAATTTGAGTAGGTGGTGTGTATTTGACAGGGACCTAGCTTGGTGGAAGAAAACCTGTAGGCCTAGAATTTTTAAAACAATTTGAGCTACCGTAAGGTTGCCCGCTTATTACCCCGTAATGGGTCTGCGGGGGTCGGGGTCATCCAGCTGCAAACCGCACAAAAATAGCATGTATAACATTTTAGCAACATTTTGCAGAACATATATTGTCATGTAATATTGAAATCACTAATACACTTATTTGTTGTTCGTTTTGACCTTATATAGGTGCAAAAAAATAAACATACTTGGCTGTGAAAAAAATCAAATCTCACACATAGGATAGTAATACATTAATATTCATTATATATACATGAATATCCAAATCCTAGAAATTTTGATGGGAGCTCTGAGGTACTCTACTATATATTTGTTTTAAAATGTAAATGATCAATGGTGCATTATCAGGGGTTTTGTGTGTATTTTTAATATGTAAACATATATCAATTACTTTAATTTCTGGAAAAAGTGCAGACCATGGCTTAAAGTGCCTATGTTTAGCTACGCCGGTGTGTGTAGGAGGGGACATGTAATGTGTGTCATGAATGTTGGTGTTTTATGTATATTGCAGCTACGCCGTTAAGTTTTTAATCAAAATACATGTTGGGACAACGCATATGCTGACTCCGCTAACCTAACCCAACCTAATCATTGTGGTAGGGGATCATCCTGCCCCAGCTGCTACGCCATTGCTCTCATATGTACAGTAAAAATTAACAATTACTAACGGTGTGACCCACTTTCATCTAAGTTAAATCACCATTATGATGATTCATTGTAACATCATTTAAACGATAACCTATATACTAAATATCAAGGTATCTCTTAAACATTTTACCCCAAATATATTAAAATATACCCTAAGACCAACGAATCCGTTAGTAAGTAAATGCAATTGTGGTAACGGTATCCAACCTATATAAAAATGGACTCACCATTCATTAAAATTAGATAATTTAGCAGTTTGGCGGGAAAATAACAAGACTAGTCTATAAATGAAGAGAATTCATTTGCATCAGTCATGGCATATTTAAAATTGTGATAAAATTGAAATAAGCAACAAAAGTACCGTCGGCATCTACAAATAAAAAATAATAAAAACAGGTCATAACACGTTTGCCTATATCTATTTACATAGAAGTGTTTACATTCGCTGAACGATGATAACATGTGTTTAAAAATAGACTAGTCCGCATAGCTTTCGTAGTCTTGATCAACACCGACACTTGCTTTTCTATAAGATAAACGTCCTTTACGACAGTTTAAAAGCGCCAACTGATATCACTGTAATGTTTAGAGACAGTACAATGGCCTGTTTATAAAAAAACAGTTGATTTGATCAATTGAGAGTTACCTAACTTTAAGAAAAAAAATCGGCCCAATCAAAACTGCCCCAAACCAAAACGGCCCCAGACCAAAACGGCCCAACATACCTTAGTCAAAAAGGCCTCATAATACTTTTTGTTATTTATATGTGTTTCTTAATTGGTTCAAATGAAAAAAAAAGAAGAATAAAGTATATTTGATGATTAACTTTAATCAATTGAGGTGTGACTACTTTAATTAGTGCGTTCTTAATACTTAGCCAAATAAGGCCGGTATACTATAGATACGTTTTTTCATTGGTGATAACTCGTGCGGTATCGGAATGGAATTTGTTGGTATCTTGGAATTGCCTTTCGTTAATGTGGTTGTGGTTTCACAAGTAAAAAATGCAATGAAACATTCCTCTCTCTCTCTCTCTCTCTCTCTCTCTCTCTCTCTCTCTCTCTCTCTCTCTCTCTGAGCGGAAGTAGAGAAGTTGTAACGCCACCAGCGTGAAAGGGACACCCTTCCCACACACTACCCCCAGTACACCTCCCCCAAATAATTGAAGTGCTCTTACGCCCATTAAAGTATCGATTACCTATAAAATTATATACTTATAATTACGCTAAGTTACTCAAAACTACGGTTTTCCGTTAGGGCAATCGTGCTATCGCTTTGTCAACAAGCATACGCGATGCCACGATAGCACGATGAGACGATGGTGATGGCACGATAGTACGATAACACGATGGTGATAGTATGATGACACGATGGTGATGACACGATAGCACGATGACGATAACGCGATGACACGATGACACGATGTTGATGGAGCGATGCTACGATGGCACGATGACGATGATGCGATCGTCATCGTGCCATCGTGTCATCACCATCGTGTCATCGTACCATCACCATCGTGTCATCGTGTCATCGTCATCGTACCATCGTGCTATCAACATCGTGTCATCGTACCATCACCATCGTGCTATCGTACTATCGTGTCATCACCATCGTGTCATCGTGCTATCGTGGCATCGCCTTCCTGTAAGACATGCAAAAAATAATAATAATGGAAGTAATCATGGATTCAAGTATTCGGGGTTATTTTGTGTCAGATTATACATACCCGGAGACATAAATGATGCTGAAAAGGGAAATTCATATAATATACACAGTCATATTTTTCTTTTTATATTATAATCACTAAAAGTGAGTTATTTATGCGTGCAAATATGTTATTACATGAATGGTAAATTATTGAGATTGTACATATAATGATTATAGTCATTTCGACAGATTCACAAAAAAAGTTGATGTCGATCCGGTAAACAATAGACAAAATCTTAAATGATTAAATAGTTGGTGTATAATACCGATGCGCAGTAGCCTGTGTGTCTGTCTGCCTGCCTGCCTGCCTGCCTGCCTGCCTGCCCCTTTGTCTGTCTGTTTGCTTTTTGTTTGTTTATGTGTTCGTTCGTTCGTTCGTTCGTTCGTTGGTTCCTTCGCCCGTCCGGTCGTTCGTTCGTTCGTTTGTTTGAATATTTTAGCAGCTTGTTGACCCCATCGAGGGCTTACAGGTGACCGGTTTACTGAAACACCTTTTCCTTGGATCCTGGGAGGCAAACCAGTACTCGAGCACGCCTATCTCTGCAAGTAACTGACGACTTTTTTCAGTTGAATCAGCGATGTGACACAAATGACAATAAGGCGCAATGCCGTATATCAGTCAATCGTCACAGATACTATGACTGGGCGATACGTCACCTTTGGTAGAGTTTTGAGTATCGAAAAAGAAAGTCGAGTGTCGAGTAAAAATGTCGAGTGTCGATTTAGAAAGTCGGGTGTCGAGTAAGAATGTCGAGTGTCGAGTGAGAAAGTTTAGTGTGTGAGAAAGATGAGTGTCTAGTAAGAAAACTGAGTATTGAGCAAAAAAGTCGGAAAAAGATGAGTGTCGAGTAAGAAAAGATTTTTGGTAGTTAAACATCCAATTTGGAATAAGTGAGCACTGTTCAAAGTGGATTGGCCATACATGGTAAAGACAGGCCCTGTTCGATCAGTTGGTAGCGTGTCTGACTGTCGATCCAGGGGTCATCAGTTTGAATACCCGCCTGTAATCTACAACACATTCTCCGTGATGACTGATAAACGACTATCAGTCTCATCGTCATTCGTCTCTAACCACTGTTTCAAAAGAGTAATGGACAAGTCGTCCCAAAGACAACTCGTCCCACATTTTGAGACAACTTGTCCCCTATTTAAAGACAACTCGTCCCATCAAAAGACAAGTCGTCCCAATTCATTATTTCCTGTACAATTTCAAACGGGAAAGATATCAATTAGCTGTGCAAATGAGTTTAACTGATCGTCTGCTAACACTTACTTAAAATGTATTTATTTCACTTTGATTGTGACACAAGTTATTATAATAAATCACGTTCTGTGTATTCCTGGGTAGAAACAGTACTAAGCATATACGAATATAGTGTCCGTCTCACACATAACCGTGGCGGAGAATCAAACCCACGAGGCTCTGATCGTCTGTTAGCATTCGGTGGCATAACAATTACGCTAAACACTCAACTCAACAATCAAATGGTAAGAGAAAAGTGAACAAGTTCATTGTTTAAGTGACATATGACTGAATGTACATTGTATTGTATTGTTGGTTGTTTATTGTCGTTTTCAACAACTGTTCAGTGCTGGTACACATGAGTATCATGCCGAACCCAATACCTTTTAGACAACTAGACTAGTAATTCACTGGGAAAACTTTGGAATTCATTTAAATACATTAATCATTTTATTATATATTCATTGTCGTGTTAAAGTAAAGTACACAAGTAATAGGCCGTGAGCTAAACAAAAAATTGGTACCATTTTTCTGGCAAATTCCCCCTATGATTTTTTGAAAGATATATATATCTACACCAAAAAAATTCTTGGGGGCCATATCTCGGGCACAGCTTAATGTCTGAAAATGAGCAATTCCAAAATGGCTTCCAAAATGGCCGCCAATTTCATAAAAAATGTCATTATCTATAATATACACCCTATTTTCAAATTTTAACTGCATAAATGTTTGTGTTTTAAGTTATTTATCACATTAATATATGGAAATTGTAATGTTCTCCATTAAAACACACTCTGTTGAAAAATAAATGGATTTTGTTAAAAAAAACTAAAAACATCAACACCAAGAACACATTTTTGCATTAAAACTGTATAAATTTTATGTTTTTTTATATGTTAGATGGTATTTGTCCTAATATTTTAATCAGATATGATATATGATTAAACAGGAACTATAGATTTTATCAAAATTAGGTGTTAAACTCCTTTTTTGTGAATTACAGCAAAATCAATGTGGGTGGTGTAAATCGCACAATATTTACACAATTTGACAATTAGTCATAATTTATAAACATATTGGTTAATCATGTTTAACATTTATTTCTTACGAAATTAATTCATGAACACTAAAAATTGATGAAAATACAAACTTGAAATATTTATACATTTGTTTTAAACAAGAAGCCCATGTAAGTCGATCACCTGAGTAAAGGACTGACCCCTGTGGAGGCCCTAAATTTGACAAAATGGGTCCAGATTGATCAAATTTTATACAGGGCTACCAGACAATACTAGACGTAAAATATTCAAACTCCATACATTGTGCTTATTAACACGTAAAAATTAACCTCTGTGGAAGCCGTTAATTTCACCCCAGCAACCCGATTTGAACAATCTTGATAAAGAACTATCAACCAATTGACAAACAACATATCACTTGCAGAAGATTTAAAAAAGCTATATTTACCTATAACATTCTCATATTTACTATAGAAATGTTTTTAATACAAGGCCTCGTAGACGCCAGTCCATTTAATAGAATAAAGAAAACTCTATTATAGGGATATTCTATAGGAAATATGAAAACATATTCTTGAGTTAAAGCTTTTTGAAAATTCACATTTTCATTTTTTTCTAATTGAAGTGGTAGTCTAGTGATAATACTTTTGTCTCGCATGTGGTAAGTCCTGGGATCGATCCCCGGTCGGGTCACACCAAAGATTTAAAATGGTACTAGAATCTTCCTCACTTGGTGCTCATCACTTAGAGAAGTAGTCTGGTCGACCTGTTGTCAGTATCATGTGACTGTATTATACCATATGTCTGTGACATGATATTTCAGTGTGACAACGCTTAGAATATTATCTGATTCAAGTAGACTCGATATGACTGAAACAATTTTGAAAGGGAGACTTAACACCATACAACATTAATCTCTTCTCTTCTACCCCTGCTGGTCCCTTATTGACATTTATTCCTCTTTATAGGACCCAGTCTCAACTATAATGACTTAACAATGCTTAAGATCTGCAGATGATACTTTTGAAAATCAGCAATTCCATCCCTTTTTAGACCCCTGCTGAAACTTTATGGAGATCATAAGATCACTGTTAAAGGACCCAGTTCCAACTGTTATTAATTACTAAACAATAGAGTTCTCAAGATGAATAAGATATAATTCCAAAAATAGATCAGACAAACATTCAACTCCATGGGTTTCTAACTTACATGTCAAAATATCAACACTTTCGTTGGTTATATTTTGCTGAATGCACGCCAATCCCTGTTCTGTATTTAATTGATTATGTTATTCAAAGAAATACACTTTTTATAGTGAAGATATATGCACTCAATCCCTTAACTACAGTGTGTATATTCCCAAACGTCCATAGAAGGATAAGGGTAAAAGGACACAGTCGTCCCAATTATTATGATTAAACAATGTTCCAGCTCTTAAGATGATCAAAATAATTCCGTTATTTGGGGCCCCAATGAGCCCTTACCCTTTCATTTGAACAAACTTGAAACCCCTATTCATCTATACTGAATAAAAACGAATTTGGCTGGTCGGTTATTGAAACTTTATTAAATTAAGACTTCTGGTGGCCAGGGCCTATGATCATGGCATAAATAAACCTGAGAGATACTAATTACAAAAATCAAAGCCAGTATTGCACTTTCCAAGATGAATATTGTTGACATTTTGAATAAGAAAATAACTGATAAGCCTCTGGGACGGGTCAAGTCTTGACACCAGGGTTTTGATTTGAACAAACTTCGAGTAAGATACTTCATTCAAAATTTGGTGAAAACCTATCGAGCAGTATCTGAGGAGTGATTTATAGAAATTGTTGACAGACATTCAAACAAATAGGTATTTAAGTGATCTTTAGCCATATAAAAGCATCTTTTAAGTGATTAGAAACAGTTTCATATCTTTTTCATCTGTTTTTCAACTGTCAAAAATACCTTATCCTACCTAAATACCCATTCGGTCATGCGGACAGACAGATGTATGGACGAAAAGCGATCCTACTAGCTAATTTGAGACTTATCCATATTGATCTTGAAGCACAGATCATTCAAAAGGATGACAACTTAGACCAAGAAATATACTTGAGAATAAATGGTTGCGCTCTTTTATCAACAGCTACAGCAATATCTACTGCCATTGTAATGATCTTTTAAGTGATAAGGAAAGGGAAGAAAATGCTTTATATATGCTTAAACAGATCAAGAATACAATCTTTTGAAAGAAAATCCATATGATTAGTTTTACGACATATTGCGAAGGAAACACCTAAATAAATTCGGTAGCGTTCAGAAAACAAATTAATTTTTTTTGTTAAGAATGCATTCTCGAGGTTGATAACCAGTTATTTAAATACATGGTTTTGGTAGCATCTAGTTGACATTTGGTTGTGAAGGAAGTACTTTAAAATCCACCAGGACCATTAACCTTGGCATTGGCTAACTGTCAAGAAAACAAATAAATCTGCACTTGCAAGGAACATGTCCAACATAGACCAGTATGTGTTAGAGATGCTATGATGATTGTCAACAAAGTAAGTGTTGAAAACCTAAAGTTTGGAGATCTGTCCAAAAAAACATTTGATACTGCAATGCAAGAATATCTTTAGAATTATCGTGGTATTTGATGTAAACTATAACGCAGAGATGAATAATAGAAGCTCGGGTAGTGGATTGTGGATCTGTAGTATCAATAGAGGACAACCAATTCAGCAATAGAGATGCCTCTAAGGTTTTCCAGAAAGCAAGGCAGCATTAACCAATATTTTTGTTGATACTTGGAAGGTCCCGTACTACCTTGCCATTCTAGGTGACGAAGATATGTTTGCAACATCAGAAAACAAATGTTATAAACTAAGGCATGATACTGTTTGTCATGTGAAAGAGCCAGCATCTTCACACGAAAAACTGAAATCGCACCCTGCTAAATACTGCTACATGCCAGTCAACACTTTACCTCTATTGTCATTGAATCAGATGATGTGTTTATGCTATTTCTGGCACTTTATAGGGAGATCGAGCATATATCTATCAGATGTAGGACCAAGACAGAGAAATGGAAACTCTATTAGTGATAATGGAAGT
Source organism: Panopea generosa (assembly GCA_029582155.1). Lineage (NCBI taxonomy): Eukaryota > Metazoa > Mollusca > Bivalvia > Adapedonta > Hiatellidae > Panopea > Panopea generosa. Next base: position 40,888,565 of record CM055894.1, read on the forward strand.
TTTTCAAGCATTTACCAGATATGACCAAGTGTGTGCCTTCAATGGTCATGGAAAGGTGTCTGCAATGAGATTTGTTATGAAAATCAGTGTATTCCAATCAGCTATGTTAATGTTAGGAGAAGAATGGATTGTACTACTTTGCGAGCTGATTGCATCTCTCCAATACTTCAAATGTAGAGTATATGCTGCAAAGGCTACTTATACTAAAGTGAATAGCTTGTGTAGCAAGATGTTTCGGGTTTAATATCTTGGTATTGAATCAGGAAACACTTCCACCCTGTGAAGGCACATTATATCTCCACTCACTTGGAGATAATTATCAGACATCTGGCGTAGAAGCCCAATAAACTTTACTGAAATTCAAGTCCAAAAGATCACGATGGTTCATGGAAGATGGTTAGTTGAAAGCTAAATGGATGAAGTGATATTTTGCTACACAGGTTGTTAGAGAATTATTGTCTCCTGCAAGTACGCTAGATAATGTAAATTACCAACATGTCATTGTCTGTTAAATGCACTAAAATGCTCATCCATCTCCAAAAATCGAGTAAGAGTTTTGATACGGAACATAGAGAAAGCTCTGATGGAGAGAATGACAGTAATGATGACATGTACACTATCCAACTACTTATTGTAACAACGGAAATGTACAGAACAGAATGGAATAAATACACATAGTGTTTTATTACAGTATAAGATTATGTTCCTTTAGAGTTCAGAAGTTTATTTTGTGTAAAATTTTCCTAAAAAAACATTCCATATTTTGCAAGTGTACCTATATGTATCGTAATTCTGATTATGTTATATGGAAGTCATTAGCAGGCTTGTATGGTTTAAATTACGGTTCATATGATCAATTTAAACTTGATAATTATATTTTAAAAAATGAATATATAATACTTGTAAATGTTACGTTTCACATTTTTGTAACGTATTATATGTTATATAAAGTTATATCAATTTGTTTGTATTGTACTAACATGTGTCCACAGAACATTTATAAAAGCACCAGGACGTGACGATACCATTTGGGTGTTAATATGAATCAAAGCCTGCAGGAACTTGATCTGATCCAATTTAAACTTGATAATTATATTTAAAAACAAATGAATGAATTCTACTTGTAAATGTTACATTTAACATTTTCGTAACGTATTTTATGTTATATAAAGTTATAAAAATGTGTTTGTATCGTACTGATAAGTGTCCACAGAACATTATATAAAAGCATTAGAACGAGAAGAAACCATATAGGCGTTAATATGAATCAAAGCCTGCAGGAATTTGATTTGATATTTTAAGATGATTTTTGGAACGATTATATTACTGGTTTTATCAGATGAATGTAACGTAAATATTGTTCAGAAGAAATTACATTTTTTAAATTTATCTGATACAGTTGTGTTTTATTATGTATTTTAGTTTATGTTAAACTAATACTTTATAAACAAATATAGGAAGGGATTTCAATAGAAATATCGGAAATCAATATTACTTCAAAAAAGTAACGTCAAATGTCATTGTAACATAAAAAAATGATTACAAAATAATTGCTTAATGTGGTATTTTATATAAAAAAAAAACACTTCTGCTTATGTTTAAACACCATTGGATAACACATATAACAATTATTCACTGCACTAGTGCAACTGTTTTGTATACTAAAAAAATAAGAAATTATTTGTAATGATTTTAATGAAATTACAGTTTCCATTGAAACTCACTAAAATCAGACACTAAGCTGTGCCTCAGAGGTGGCCCCCTGACTTTTTCATATACCACAGACATGTATCTATTCAAAAAATAGTATAGCAATTTGCCAGTCTGATTGGTACTAATTTGTTAAATTTGGGTCTTAGCTCACGGCCTATAAGCGTTCCTCTTGATTTTCCATTTCTAGTTATAGAAGAAGAAGAAGAAGTAAAAAAAAAGAAGAAAAAGGAGGAGGAGAAGAAGACTATAAACAGTTTCTCATCAAAGACAATGTTGAAGTAATATGCATATTTAAACACATAAACACAAAACGAGTTGAATGACTAACATGTACATACTTTAATATAAAGACATAACTATACCTTCTGATACTATTATAAGAATCCCACTTAAATACAGGAAGGCGATGCTACGATAGCACGATGACACGATGGTGATGTGATGATAGTACGATAGCACGATGGTGATGGTACGATGACACGATGGTGATTGCACGATGACACGATGACGAAGACTCGATGTTATCGTGTCATCGTGTCATCGCGTCATCACCGTCGTGTCATCGTGCTATCGTGGCATTGCGTGTGCTTGTTGACAAAGCGATAGCACGATGGTCCTAACGGAACACCGTACTTTGTAAAACTTATAACTCAAGCAATGCATCGCAATCCTCGTCCGGTATATGTCGTTGCTATGATTTCTGCATCGTAGACGACCCGACTTGACTAACACCTACTGTAAGGAGATTGTACCTTAATCTTGACATTCTGACATACTATCCTACCTTTAGTAGATTGTACTGTCTTTTCGACGTTCTACAAAGTGACCCCTACTTTTAGTAAATGTCCACGAATGCCACGAGTATAAAATATGCATTACCCGTTTATAGAAATAGTGACGTATAACGGTAAGCGAGAATGTATGATGTGGGCGTTCCAAGATGTTTAAGTGGAGTAAATCATGCATGTTACTGTCCAAGTGACAGGACTTCTACTGTCTCTTGGCGCTTTACACAAGGATGCGCCGGTCAGTTTATTTTACTTTTTTTCTCCCCCCTCGATTGTTGATTTGTGCAATTCCTTCTATTTTTTCGTTTAGTTGTACCCTGTGTAGTATATGTATTTAGCATTGTATCTTTTTTCATGCTAGTATATAAACTTTTATTTCATTAAAACACCTAGTTAATTTGTTTTTATTAATTAATATAACATATTTATTTTCATGTTAAAAATAAATTCTAATATCATAAAGACTTTTATATTTTATTAGAGTGTCACATACAAAAGTTATACTAATAGTCATATATAAAATACAATCAAACTTTCATATACGGCCGTAATTACGACCTATGAGGCACTTAAAACAATTTTTATTCACAATGTAAAACGCATATACACTTATACATATATATGCCTACACATATACACATAAGCAAACATATAGATACATATAAACATACACATAGTACACACATATATATTGAATAAATTATACAATTAAGATAAATATATGCAATGATTTCATGCGATTAAATGGTTATATTTTTTTTTATAGTATACATTCATTTACACATTTTTACATGTGGTAAAACTAAAAAAGGGGTCGTCTACTATGTTAAAAAAATTAGGTTAGAAAGGTAATAATTAACTAAAAGAAATAGGTGCATAATTAACTTAGTATTTCATATTTAATTCTATCTAAAATAATTCCTATATAATTTGCTAATAAAACACTAATAATCTCCTCTATTTTGATTAGATTGAAAACAACGAGATACATTCTTAAAGGAAAAATTCATTTAGAAACGAAAAGAATTAAATGAACAATTAAACAGCTAAAAATCTTCTTCTATACATTTTAAAAAGTGCATTTGCGAAATTGTATTGTAATAAATCACATTTCATTAAAAACATCAACTTTTCGGTTGATGTTAAAAGCAAAAAGCTATCGTTCATATCACGAGCTTTCTTTAGAAGTGAATATCTGAGGTCAGAATAAAAGGCACAATCAATTAGAAAATGAGTTTCATCTTCAACTTCTGACGTAGAACAAAATTTGCAGAGTCTTTCGTTGATAGGTGTTTTCGGTCGAGTATATCTCCCAGTTTCTACCGCAGGAGGAAGATTGCAGCTTCGAAATTTTGCTAGAACGCGACGATGGCCCCTGCTCATGTTACAGATAACATAGTACTCAGTCTTTAATTCAGTTTTATACAAACGGTATATTCGCAATTTATTACCATTTTGACCATTTCTTTTGTCATTCATTAATTGTTCAACCACAATTTTTTATCTTTTACATTTAAGTACTCTCGTATTTTACGTATACATATATTAACTTTTGGCTTTGTACACATCATATATTCATTAACATTGTCTCTTTAATAAATTTAAGCAGGTTACTCTCCAATGTCTTTGAAATATTCATAGACCATTCATGCATTTTACGTATTATTCTATCGACTGGCATGTTTTTAATTCTACACCATAGACGAACTGTTTCAATTTTTTGTTTTGTTAGGCAAGACTCCCACCCAATATCGCCTCTAGAAGATACATTTGAGCAGTATTTTGTAACACCTAGAAAATATCTCCCTGCTTTATTCAAAACAGTTTCTATTTCACTGTATTTAGTGTGACCCCAAATGCCAGAACAATAAAATAATACAGGTTCAATAACAAATGCAACCATTTTGGTAAAAACCGGTAAAAGTCATTCCACCGGCGCAAACATATTTAGTAAAAATTGAACCCAAAGCCCTACTTGCTGATTTTGAAACCTCTTTTATTGACATTTTCATATTAAGATGTTCATTGAACCAAAAACCAAGATATTTATAATTACATTCAAAGTCTATATGTTTTGTTCCGCATTCAAATGCAAAGTCTGACCTATTTATACGTTTTGGCCTAAAATGTAATACCTTAGTTTTTTATTCGTTGATTCACATTCGCCATTTATTACACCATTCATTAAGTTTATCTAGCATCCTCTGCATGTCCGTTTTATTTTCAGCGAGAAGGATAATATCATCAGCATACAACAAGATCGCCAAACTTAATTCCTCTTTTAATTTTACACCACAATCCAAATCATTGATTTCTTTTGCTAGATCGTTTACATATATTGAGAATAATGTTGGTGATAGAACACATCCTTGTTCCACCCGTTGTTTCACATTAAACCAGTATGTTTCATATTAATTAAATCTAACAGAACGAGATACTTCAGTATAGAGTGATTGTATTGCATGAAACAATTTACCATGCATACCCAGTGTCATTAACTTAAACCAAAGACAATCTCTTTGAATAGTATCAAATGCTTTTTTATCATCGATGAAACAGACAAAGATTTCTTTATTTGCCAGTTTTCTATTATTTACAACGGTATACAGTGTATATATGTGGTCAAGGCAGCTTCTGTTTATTCAGAAACCGTCTTGCCCATCACTCAATAAATTATTTTCTTCTAGCAAATCTGTAATCCTTTTGTTCAAAATATTAGCATATATTTTACATGGGACAATTGGTCTATAATTAAGGGGGTTGTTAGGATTTTCTCCCTTATATATAGGACTTATTATACCCTTGGTCCAATCTGATGGAACAATACCCTTTTCAAAGGCATACCTAACAATCTTGAACAAAAGGTCTACACATGTTTCATTTCGTAATACCTCTTGAAAAACTTGATCAAAACCTGCTAATTTACGTAATTTGGCTTTATATAGAGAGTTTCTGACCTCTTCTCTAGTAATAGGCATATTTTAAGACACACAAGCTGGATTCAGAGAATCAGAGGTACTTTCAATGTTTAAACAATTTCTTACGTAATCTAAATGAGTATCATCAAAGTTAGAAACTTCAGGAATATCATTGAACAAATTATCATTGTCTGATCTCCATTTATTTAGTACACTTTTTTTATCAGTTTTTATGTTCATCTTTTATTTCACATGGGATATTTATTTTTCTGTCATTCACAATACCGAGTTTTCCTGTTTTAGTCCAGAAATCTCTAGTGCCTTTAGTGTTTTTCAAATCTTCGTCAAGGGTTTTCTGTTCATCCAGTTGATATTTGCGTTTGTATTTTCTGTTATGTTTATCAAATTGTTTACGTGCTTGACAATAATATTCTTTTATTTTTTTTTAATAGCATTACAGTTTTTCAATGACAGCCATTGTTTCTCATAAACATGTTCCATATCAATGGCAATTGTTGTCAATGGTTTCCATTGTTAGAAATGGCCACACTTGCTTTTGAAGATACTTGTTAGGTTTGTATACCTGAAAAACATATACAAACAAATAAGTAATACTTGACCGCATATATATTAAAATATCCTAATTATGTGTAAGTTTAAGAACATTAAATCATATCCACTAATATATTTTTTATAAATATAGAAATACAACTTACATAAGAAAAATAGATTACGAACATTTCATAATAAGGAGTCATCAATTCATTGAACATTTAAATCTACGTTTAGCTATGTTTGATCGATACTTTAGGTTAAGCATAAGGGTATTATGGTCAATATATGGTAGCAACATAAATAACTTTAGTACTAAATGCTTTTCTGAAAACGGAACCTATTTTACTCAGAGTTCGTTAGTAAATATGGTGCGATTTATATATTTAAATGAATGAAACCGGCGAAGACGCTGTGTCATTTATATAAATTAAAATTAAGAAAATCTGAATTCTAAGTTGTTATTGCCATGATGGATTGACTTCCCTTTAAATATTGCCAATATGCATGTATCCTGTCGAAATGCACATTTCATATAGCACAAATAACACTACTACAATATTAAATCAATCCGGCTATATATAAGTAATATGTGTCAAAATATTTAACTGGCTTGGTCCATAAATCATCCCCTATAAGGAACGATAAATACTTCATTGTTCAGAACTTAAAGAAATATGCGGAACACAACCGGTAGGTTTGTTACTCTACCGTTGTAAAACGTTATACAGAAAATCTGCATTAGTGTACGCTTCATAACTCTGGCATACATGGAAAAATTTACAATAACTAACTACACATATTGATCGCATAAAGACAAAGTGCAGAACGTCGACGCTAAACTTTAAAATATAATGTCAAAGGTCATGCTAAGACGTTGAAGTTATGAAATAATTTCTCTTTCCATGAACATAGCGCATTCAACTATGCAAAACGAGTAATTTTACTAGTTCAGCTGTGACTTCTGGATCATAATTAACATCAGTTATCACAACACTATTAATAATAAGATGTAATTGTTTTCCAGCATGTATTTTGAACATGTTCGGCGGTTATCTGAATTCAACGAATTTTCTTGGTCTATTACGTAACTATATAAATCAAATGCTGACACAAACTGCTTAAAATGAAAGAATACATTCCAAATATGAATAAGGATCTCAAAGCGCTATTCGATATAAACCAATACCTTTGGATGGAGATTGAACGATATCTGTATACACGTGCTCATTGGCATTACTAGAAACAGTCAGCTCGTAAACCGCACTAGTACCACTGAAATAAATATTTTTGTAAATAAACCGACTATATCTTATATCGAAATTTAAATAACATGTGTATGATTTAGTTGTCGAGTAAAGAGGGTTCATCTATAAACACTATATCATTGTTGTATATAAATGTATACACGTTATTCGGTTTAATAATATAATTGAATTTACTGTTAGTATTGTTTTATATCATTGAAACATGATTTCAAGGAGGTGATTTGCTGGCATTGAAGCATTATTATGAAACAATTGAACAGTCAAATGTTGTTACTTTAAATGCTAAATGCTAGTGTTCGTATGTGACTTTAATTCCAAGTTCGCCCCCAATGTGTGATAGGAACATACAATTGCTAAAATTTATATTATTCGTTAGACTAATCACATAGCAGAGATCGAGAGTTGTGTAAATTATAGAAATAACAAAGTATTAGAACAGTCAAACATATACAGTTCAAAACTGTAATTTAAATGTGTCTGGGATACAACAGTTACCTTTACTCCTGAAGTGGGGCGGTGGATGAAATGTTATCCATAGCATTTAATGTATCGTTTAAACTGTAACAATATATATACAATATATATATGGCGGGAACGAGGCTCTGTCGGATTCCCGTTAAAACAGTTATCCAAAGGAACGGAATTTTCTATCCGAACCGAAAAAGGCATGAATTATTTTCTTGCATACACATTGGATACTGATTTTTCATGATAAATTTTACAACGATCTCTTTTAAGACGTTTAATTGTATGATGTACGTCATTTATTTTATACGTAACGTTATCTAGATGGCTCCAACGTCACAGCGAGAGAATTTTATTTCGACCCCAGGGTTAGACGCCGATATCATTATCCGGTATGCAAGAAAATTACGTAAATACGTAAATTGTAAAATACAAACCTTTACGAATTATATTGAACAGATGACTATAGGGTTTGCCTACACCATTGTTTATTTCCAGTTTGTACTGTCCATAATGTGTTTCTTGTATATCTGTAATAGTGAGTTCAAACTGGCGACCATATGATGATATAGTGATGGAGCCGTCAGATGTAAGTATCATCCAGGTGGAATCTCCAGTAAGTTTGGACCAGACAGTGGTTGACGGATTAGGATATGCCGTTACTGTCATACTCAGTGTAACATTGTCATGTACAGCCTTTGTGATATTTGTCACCGATTCAACGGATTCAGATGGACGTGGTGAACCTAGCAATACACATATATAATTTGCACGTAGTGGCTTAAATGGTCTTGACATTAACATGTTTAAAATATTCTTGCTCTTATACACTGATGATATCGTTTTATTTTTAGAATCAGCAGATGAATTACAACAAGGTTTTCATTTATTGGATTCATATTGTAATGAATGGAAGATTAAAATAAATACCACAAAAACAAAAAAATTCAGAAAAGGTGGCAATTTGCCGACCTATATATATTTTATATGTAATAATGTCGTCAGTGATATTGTTAACAGATTTACCTAGGTACAGTTTTTACAGTCGATGGTTCTTTTGCTGAAGCCATTTACACTCTATCAGGTCAAGCACAAAAGGTTATTTTTTAAATGAACAGATATTTATATAAATTTACTTTCATATCACCGAAGCACAGGGTAGATCTTTTCTACTCAATTACACCAATATTAATTACGGATGTCTGGAGATTTAATGATAGTTTATGCGTTGCAAGAGTACATTTACAGTTTTTAAAGACAATAAAATGTGTTAACAAATCAACGCAGAATGATTTTGTATATGGTGAATTTGGCAGACTATCTCTTATTTGTCAACGATATCAAAATATTATTAAATATCATTAGACGGAGAAGTATACTGCATTCGTTTTCACTCCGCGTTCTGAAAATATTGACGCCAAGTCAGTTCGCGGCGAAACTCGAAACGTTCCGCGTAGAAAATAGGTAAGTGGGATTGTGTGTTTTCACGTTTTCAGTATATGTACAGAAAAATATGTTTGGCATAAATTATTGTAATACGAGCACAGGGAGAATATGCTTGCGTGTTTTTTTGGTGCACGTGCATAAACTGCGTTCATCAAAAGTAGGGTATCACGAAACTATTATACTTTAAATTAGAAGTCGATATGTAGATTAAATATTTGCGATGACAATAAAAATAATTTTAAATAACATATTACATTCATTTAAAAGAAATGTATCGCCATTTGATAGTTTTACATTTAGATCTTCGCTGGAGAGTGCCGTGAAAACGACCCCAAAACGCCTCTCACCGTTGATTCAAGTAGGAAAGATATCAATTACTTGCGGAGATGGATGTGCTTTAGTACTGTATAACCTTCCAAGATCCCAAGGAAGATCGAGTGGTTAGGCTAACTAATCGCCTGTTAACCCTCTATTGAAACAGACCTTTAAAAGGACACAATACACAAGTGATTTATACGTACTGTATCAATCCAATCCGCTATTTCTACCGTAAACTATTTTAAACGTAAATTGTTCACCACTACATGTACATAGTTACATAGTAAATATGAAAAAGAATAATAATAATGCTCTATAAAGGAACACTAAAAACAAAGAAGTCGATCTCAATAGAGATTTTAGAGCAATAAAACTGTATTATAACTACATGAAAAGGTTTTACTAATACCATAGAAAATCCGACAAACTCAAGTTAAACTCATTTAAAATTTATCCCAGAAAAGATATACATCCAACCCGGGAAAGATATGCATCCCTACGTACGTACGTACCTACGTACGTACCTACCGACCGACCGACCGACCGACCGAACGACCATCGACCTTTGAGCACATGATCGAATGCTTGTTTGCCGTAAAAAATACTTGTATATTGTTAAGACTTTTTTTTACAAAATACATAATTTTAGTTATTTCAACATGGTACACAAGGTTGCTTGTATTCACAACTTTCATGAGATTGAATTTCTTCAACACAGTGTATACAAAATCTATGTAATGTGCCACGTTTTATCTGTCTTATGATGGCTGGAAAGTATTTCCACTCAATAAATTTAGTTTTCAAAATTATTTTGGTGAAATTTTGTATAATATACCTGATAAGCAAATAAAGATTGGACTTAGTGTCAATATAAATGTTACTGTCTACAATGTATTTATAAGAAAAAGTACTGTAAAGATAATGAAATGTTTAGAAAATGTTACTTTAATACAACGTTATTATTGTTATATTTCAAATACAGAAAACTTGATAGTATTATACTTACAACTGACAAAGAGCTGTTTGTTTCCAGACAATGCAGGGATGTCATTGTATTGGTTAGCACCAGTGCATATATATGTCCCAGCATCTAAACATGATGCCTTCATTAGTGTAAATGTTATCTCCGTAGTGCTATATTTAGCCAGCTGTTGCCGTCCGTCTTTTTGAATTGTCATAGTGGCACCTGGGTTACTGCTGACTACACATTGGAAGGTTACTGTTTCATTCTCATCTACTGTCACAGTGTTTCCAGTTGCATCCAGTACTTGGAAACTAATAACGGATGCCTTGTCTGGGAACGAACGTAAATATATAATAAAGTATAGATGCATATGATTATTCCATTTTTGAAAGTTATTAATTAATATAAATATTACATTTAACTTGCCCTAAACAGTTTTGTAAGGAATCAATTCATCATAACAAAGTTCATGCTCAAAACAAAACCAGCATTTATTTAATTAATTATAATATACTTCTGGCCAGTTATTTTTAAGGATTTGATAAGAGCCACTTACACTGTACATCTAGGATAAACTGCTCTGAATCAGTCCCATTTACATTTGGTTCCTAAGTTAGGTCCATAACGTTGTAAGCTGTAAATGTATATGTATCTGCATCACCCTTCTGAACGGTTGAAATAATCAATGGATTACCCGTCCATGTTCGACTGTCACGTGACCTAGTCCATGTATAGTATGTTATAGCAGGTAAACCAGGTGTTACAGGACAGTGTAGGTTCAGGGGAGAATTTTCCTCTTTCGCTTGATTTGTGATGGATCCTACTACCGGTTTATCTGAAATTTAAATCGTTCTATGGGCAGTGATTTTCTTTTTTAGGAAAGGGGTTTGACGCAATTATCAACACATTTCAAGTTATATTTGGCATATTTAGTTTTACTGGAGGAGGAAGACCTCAGACCGAGTCGGAGTAACACCACCGTCATTCCGCAATTAACTGGCAAACTTTCTCATATAAAGTTTTTGGAGCGAGTGGGACTCAAACCTACGACCTGGACGGTAATAAAAATTGGTATCAATTGTATTCATTTTGGCATCGACTGCAATTTTTAAAAGCATGGTCATTTAAAAAGTGTAAATTATAAAAAATGCGATAATAGATGGATTAGTATAGGTATAATGATAAAATGTACGTATAGGACATTGTATATTTTTACACCACTTTATGAAATTCAACTGGCAATAATGCAATAAATTGAATTTTTCAGTTGTTTTTATTCATGAGAGTGATATACTATACACCACCATTCACTTATCTCTACGACATGTTAGAGGTTTAGAATGTATTCTAACACGATTTTTGACAGAGGGTGAATTTTGTTTAAATTGCAAGAATTGCAATAATTCAATATCAAATGTTTGCGACTGGACTATTGATATTGAATACGCTTTTACTATTAATTGACAATTTGAATTTTTTTTTAAAAAAAAAAATTGCATTATAAGGCAAATTTAAAATTTAATGCTTATGAATATAACAATAGCAATGTTATGATTGTTTGTATTCACATATTTATTAAACATTATCAAACATGGTTTAGAATAATTAATACAATATATATGTGGTATGATAATAGTTATTGTAGTACATATTATTCCTTAGTAATATGTTTTATGAGAAACGTTACTAGATAATACGCACACAGAACGTCCACGGTAATAGTTGTAGAGTTACGCCCTGTAACATCTCCACCAAATGTTGTGTCCATAGTGTTCTCGGCATGACATGTCTGTGTCCCAGCCTGTTCTCGTGTTATACTGTCTATACTTAATGTATGTGATGATGATGACACTTTACCAGACCAGCGATAACTTGACGTGGCAGGTTTACTGATGAATGAGCATGTCACTGTAAAGGACTTCCCTTCTTGTACACGTAGCGGTGTGGTTACTGTTACTGAGCCACTGTTACTGTAGTGATACACCAGGCTGGGTTCGGATGGTCCATCTGGTAATATCATTGAAATACTGACACATTGTAACAAACATATACAATCTATTCTGTGACTCCACGGGTTAGTGCTAACCAAATACATGCATATCCTGTAATAATCATCTTCAAATTAACTATAGAAAATAACAAAATACAAAAAAAAAAAAAAAATAACGATATTATTGGAAGGAAAAGTAACACTAGTATAACATTGGGCATACTGCAGAAATAAACATATGCATATGTATTAGCGGTCTAAAATCCCCATTTTTCATTAACATGTCGAATAAGACAAACGTTCCAATAATATATCTAAAACTTTGAGTTAAATCTTTACATTTTATTTCTTTCGTACAATGAAAATTTGAACAACATGATTGTATATCACACATGTTGACAAAAGGAACGACTACACCAAAAGGAACAACTACACCAAAATTAAAAAAAGAAATGTTATAACATTCGTTTCACACTATGTAATTTATAATGATATTGGAACAATATTATTGGTGACCGTGCAAGGTAATTTAAAAATATTTAAATGATGGTTTTAAATAAAGAAATAATCTGACATCCCCAAAGTATAATCTGGTTAAAACACAATTCAAACAAGACCAATTATTTCCGTATACTGTATTTGAATTAACCCCTTTTTTATCAAACTGTTATATTATGGAATGGGTTCGGAACTAAATTTATTTCTACATGATTTATATCAGTGTTTGATAAAGAATTTCATAAATTATCGGTGTTAAAACAAACTTCATTATATCATATAACATAAGAACATCTTTAGAAAATGTTCAATCTCAGTAGCTACTACTTACACAGTACACTGAATGTGACTGCAGCAGAATTTACAACAGGTACACTTCCTCCGCTAGTCGGTCTCATACTATTACTGACAGTACATGTACGTGTCGTATCCGTCTGTATGTTTGTGACAGTCAATATATGACTGGTTCCTGACTGATTGGTCCATTGGTATGATGGTGAAGGGTCACCAGACGATGAACAGAATATCTGGAAGTAGTCTCCCTTTACTACACTCACGGAGTTGCCGGTAGTGATTAAAGGTCCAGCAGTGTTGTTGTACTTCAGAGTTGGTAGACTAGGAGGAACTAAATATATATACATAAATACACATACAAATGTTTGTATTATAACACATACACACACAAGTTTTTTACATGCATTATGTAAGTCATGTAATACATGATCGGCGCACAGAAATTAAAAGGCTATTACCATATAATATTGTATTGTTTAGCTATGAAACTAGAAAGAACATAACAGGTTATCAACATCCTCGTGTCGGTGCAAGGACAAAATGATAACGCATATTAACACAGCACAACGGTCGTGATAGCGGTAATGTATATTTATCTCATGTTATTAAAATTGATGATGATGATGATGATGATGGATATTTCTACAGAAAATTGTATTAGTACGTTTCTAGTTGTATATTCTGACAAACAAGATCTTAACTGAAAATTTGTCAAACAAGATCTTAACTGAAAGTTAGATAACAATTAATTGAAACTGATATACCACTTCGCTTATGGCAAAAGTAAGTTTAGACTTATCTCGACCGTACCCAAAATCATTGTCGGGTAACAATGGCTAAATATGACCTTGAAGAAAGTGCATTTAATTAGATGATAAGTCATGATCAAACAGCATACAATTTCCTTACAAAGTCAGAACTTTGAGACTGTAATAATAAATATATATCGTATAAGGTTTTGTAATCCGTGACTTTATTTTACTAAATCAATTCAAGTAGTTCATGCGTTATTGCTTTGTTTTAGAAACATGTAAACAACATAAATATATAACGGGAGAGTGTGGTTTGCTTGGATCAGAAATTTCCCATGGTAGAATACATGTACATATATAATGGATTTAGGGCAATTGCCACAAATCAGCTGTTGAAACTTCTAGTCATTTATAAAAATTAAAAACAGTGACATTATTATTTAACCGCCTATATGCCTCATACATGTAAATAGAACGTGTATCACTACTTTACATGAACGAATGATATTGCAATACTCAGATTCACTGACATCAGTTTTTGAAATTCATACTATTACTACATTTACACTTCGGGATCAATTAAGCTAAAAAAATCAAAGCCCTCCTTATTATTAGACCGCCTATATGCCTCACACATGTAAATAGAACGTGTATCACTCCTTTACATGCAATTCATTACTACATTTACACTTAGGGATCAATTAAGCTAAAAAATCAAGCAGTAATTGGCACCATGGTTATATGAGTCTGTTTAATAAACAATAACATTATAAATTATAATTAGGACGTTTTTTTATTTTAATTATGGGGATTTAAAATTATTCAAATTGAGTGAGTTTTGAGAAATAAGGGACACATGTAACATAATAACATTTTTACAGATGATTAATTACTTTGATTTACTTAACATTTTCAGAATTTGTTGATTTATTAAACAATAATTAATTTTATATGCTTATGTATACATCGCTTAAGTCAGGTGCTCTCAAATGCTGAACAAGTTTACTAGTACTTTAACTACGTTACATGTAAGTTTACAGATCTACTAGTGCAGGCAGCTGATGCACTTAAATATTTATACGGAAGTGGTAGATATTGCTGATCAATATTTGGTACATTAGGCTTAGGAAATATAAACTTATGGACACATTTTTACTAACATGGTATTTCACTTTACCATGTAGACATCAGAAAATGTTAAATCTCTTATCATTGGCTAGTTCAATTAAATTGAACCACTTTTGATAAGTAAACACTATTCACGCCTTCATCTGTCAAAATTCATTAACTGCCTTTAAGGTATAGTGCATCGGGCTTGGAAGATAAGAGAGAGAAAAATTAAGATTGAACAGATTGATTCATCGATTGAATATTTAGCGTCATTTTTATGTCATCGAGGGCTAACAGAAGATCAGTTAACCTATCCACTGTGTCCTGGAATTCTGAAAGGTTTACCAGTACTCGAGCACACCCCATCTCCTCATATTACAATATACCCATATTCCGAATCACGATGGATACATGTCCATACTTTTGAAGTTGTGCTCAGGACAAGCAAAACTAACCAAAAATGTTTTTTGTCATTCAACAAACAAGAATACAGATACTTGTACTTACACAACACCTGCAGTGTAAATGATGATGAGTAAGAACCAGTCACAGTGTCACCAACTGTGGAATCCATCTGGTTCTCCGCCATGCATGTATATACACCATTGGCTGATGTCTGTACAGCATTTAGTGTCAGTGTCGAGCCAACATACTGTGAGTTTCCTGGATACCTCCACGTGTATTTGGTTGGTGTTGGATTACCAGTGGTTGATGTGCAACTGATTGATGGGTTGAAATCTTTGATGACTTTAATAACTCCAGATACTATGTTGTTAGTCATACGGAATCGGGGTGCCGATGGAGAATCTGATAGTATAAACAAGTTAACAGTTTATCTTAAGTTTTTGTATCAATATATGATACTACAGAAGAGACTAAACAGTGTTCAAATGTACTATACCAGAGGTAATAAGTAAATGAGGACCCTCTCCTAGTCTACAGTTGCATTTGCATTTTTAAAAATGCTCCTTCATGACCTTTTATTGACGTTTACTCTGCCCGTTACTGGATCATCACATCGTTGAGAGTATGGATGGTAAAAATGCAGACGAAATGTCGATGTATGCGACAAGTTTAAAATTTAAGAAACGTCATATTTGAACGGGCAAAATTCTATACGAGGTGCAGAGCGAGACTGTCGTTACATTTGTGACAACCCTAAATTCGCTCTGCAAGGTAAAATGATACACGTACTTTCTTATGTGTGTCTGGAATAGATAAACGTAATGATGCTCGCTCTGATCGCGGGGTTTTTATTCTGTTGTAGTCTCAAATAATCATAAATGTTGACTTATGTTTTATCAAAAACAATATATATAAAAACAACAACCAATAGGACACTGTTTGTTATATTTTAGATTAAAAATGTTCACTTATTCACAAAGTGATCGAGTTTTTTTCTCAAAATATTAATTTATTAAATAAATAGCGGCGGTATTGGTCTGTAATCAGAATAATATATCAATTTCCAGATTTAAACGACGGCTACACAAAAGCTTCTGTTGAAAAAGTACGAACACGTCTATCGAGTAATGATAAAACGCAATTCAAAGTAAAAAGCTGAACGATAAAGAGTACACGATTGCTAACTACATTCTTCCTAATTTGTTTAACATCGGATGGGGATGTTACTATTGCATTTTCACTGTTTTTAATATCCACTCTTAAGAAGTTTTAGTCATGAAAGTCATGAAGTTATTAAGTAAATAAATATTGCCGTAGTTTGGTTAGTTTATACTAATTTATTTTAGTTCGATTACGATGAAGATCAGAGCTTATGCGAACCGCTCTCGAATCCGCTTCCTTGGTAGTACTGAGTGTTGTCTTATGAGAGGCATCGGGTCGAGCTGGGGATAGAACCGGCAACCTCTGGCCAGAGCGGCCAACACTCGATCCATTACTCTACCTCCCCGCTTTGTCTGGTTGAGCAGGTGGTATTAAAATGTTCTGATTCGGAGAAATAAAATATTTCAATAAACATTTTAGGCGATTCATTGTTTTTAACTGTGCCGTTTGTTCTAACCCCTGGAAGTGGAGAATAAATCGTGGTGATACAAAGGGTTTAGTCGTGACGAATCTTAATGAGTATATGAACGTTTAAGTGGAAGTTACATGCCCGTTATGAGGAAGGATGCCGGGTACAATGTATGCCCGGACGCTGTAAAATCGGCAGAAGAACAATTGTTTGAAACACAAGTTTGATTAACAATAATCGGATGATTATACAAAAAGTCATATACTGATAATCCGAAGACACCGAACCATCATAAACTGACTTATGTTTGAATCTTACATAGTATGTTGACGTTCAGCTGCGTAGATTGTGTTCCAGATATTGGATGAGAAGACTGACATTTACAATTTCCACTTTCATCACGTGATGCTGACCATGTTATCTCCTTGGTGACTGTCCTGCCAGAAGTTTTATCCTGAACCTGACCACTGTAGCATGTCCATGATAGCGTGGCTTTAGGATTACCTCCAGTTATGGAACATGATAAGATTTGAGGAATATTTTCTATCACGCTGTAAACACTTCCACTGCTGTAACCCTGTATTACCGGGGGACCATCTGGTGTAGCTGAAACAGAAGGAGAACACTATTATTATGCTAGGATAGGGCAAGTAGTTGAGACACGTTCGCTCCAAAAATATTATGTGAAATAGTTTGCCAGTTACATTTTCAAAAGGACAATATAACTACACAAATTCATAAAACTGGATATGCAATATATAATATGAAATTGTGTTAAACCCCCATTCAAAATGAATGAAACCATAAAGGATATAGCGCCATATGAATACACACATTTGAATATTCTTGGAGACTTTTATGTATTTCATCAATTTTTAATGTATAACTATATTTGTATACTGTTTTGTCATCAGCATAGAGAACACTTCCAGAGAATGTGTAATAGACACCAATTCATCAATATATATATATATAAGTAGAAATATTAAAAGCACAAGAACATCCATTGGAGTATCACTGATATAATTTTAGCATGCTGGATACAGAATTTTCAACTTTTATCTCCTATTGTCTATTGTATAAATATAAATAGAAACTTATCAACGTTGTATTTGAGAAAGTTTTAATTTATATAGTAAAAGTTCATGGTAAAACGTTTTTATCAGCCAACCTATTTACCTGTAACAATATTGTTTTTAGACGTGAAAGAAACTCTTATGGCAGGAATGTCTATTTTTCACAAATCCCGATGAATTTCATGAATTTTACACTTTAGCAGATATATCGAATTTATATTGAAGGTGATTGGTTAAATTATTTCAGAAACGGTCGGAAGGATAGAAATAGGCATATAGTTACTAACTCCTTTTTACATAGGAACTACACACAGCTGTTTTTATGAGACTGAAAAAAAAGCACTGGGCTATATACTACTGTTACATACTGAAGCAATCACTACATTAATATAATAACCCTATAACCTATCAGTTTCCGGACCAAGTCTATCAAGACCGGTTGATATGAGTATATCAAATTATTTTTTTTCTTCAAAAGGAGTAATAAGTGGTTGTTTGTCAAAATATAATGTTTAATTATACGTATAAGGGGTAACGCATTGCTTTTCTCTGTAAGAAGCAGTTATATCGATAGTTCTATTAAAACTAGCAAGATGTTTGTTTAGACAATTAAGGTTATTTCCTTCTATTGTCATGCTTCCTTTAGTCAAAAATTTAGGTAAGACTGTAAGGGTTTTTATCATTTGATATAGTCTTCAGATTGTGTCATCAATAATTAGGATATTCTTTTCCTTTTTATTACATTATTATAAAAATCTATTTTAGACTGTCAAATAAACGACGTAACTGTATTGCGTTGCATATTATATCATTAGCTCTCTGGAACTTATTATAATTATCATAACATCACCCCGGCTGAGTATCTCGTTTCAAATATTCAGACCTTGAATTGATAAAAAGAAATAATACTCTAAATATTTTACAATATAATATTGTCAGGTTTATCTTCACCTCTCGAGTAGAAACTTCGACATCGGTATCAAAATCACGGATGCGTAACGAAAAGGATAAATAACCCGAATTCGTCGTGCACTAATTTTCAAATGCGAAAAGTACATATGTTCAAATTGTTTCATAAACTATTGATTAACTTGAAATGAAGAAAGAGACATATAAAATGTCGGCAAAATATATCGCGGATGTCGTTGCAGGAGCACACTCGTGCAGTTGGAATGCTTCAAGCCGGCATGTCAAAATGACAGGTGCGATGTTATAAATTACTTGTCGGTTATTGATTAAAAACATGTCCGAAAATGTGACTTGCATGGAAATTCAAAAATCCAACGGCAGACGTCACGTTATATGTCATGTTATGTTTTGTTACATTACGTTACGTTACGTTATGTTCTGTTCATTTACGTTATGTTATGTTCATTCAACTGTAACAGGCGTTTAGGCATATTTCTACCAATGTTTAACTTACATTTCGTTACCTGAAGATCCTTACATGGTGGTGAAATGGCCAATTGCATAGATATGTCTATTATTTTGCAAACTAAAGGTTACCGTGGTTGTTTGCCAAATAAACAGTTAGTTAAAAGGCTTGTACTTAGAACATTTGACTAGCACGTTTAACCTTCATTTCAAACAAAAATATCACTAAAAGAACTCACAAAAAGGCTCATTATGAATTTTTGACGAAAGAAACAATTATTACAACTTGATGTTCAATTTGTATACTTTACGATTGGTGTTTGGGATTCTTGTTTTTGACATCTGAATATCATCGTACGTATTGTGATGAAAATCTTATTAGAATATTGTTTTCACCACAATACGTACTCGTACAATATATTTCCATATTATAAAATAACACTGTAAAATAATCATATACATAAGCCGTACCAGCACTCTTTTAATTCAGACAGACCTAATTTTATATCAAAATCACTTTCACATTAAGGGCATGCATGTTATTTTATGAAGATAACCTTGTTATTTCAAAACATCAGTAGACGCAAAATGATGTTTTTCAAATCTGGTTAGGGATTTAGTAATAATCTTAAATTCAGACCGATTTTCGTTTAGGACCAAATACGATACTCCTTAACATATTTGGTGAACATTTTTTTTATGATTAGAGCCGACTTAAAAGTGTGACGAACGGACGGACGAACTTTAACCAAACTATCTAAGTATAAAAAAATCAATGATTATGTTTAAAATTAAAATGAAGATATGCTTCTCATCCCCATAAGTCTCATTTATGAAGTAACGTTTCATTGGGAGTGTATACGTATAAACATATTAACTGATATGTAAACTTACTAAAATACAATTTTCTTAGTATAAAACGGGCCATAACTATGCTTAAAACAAAAAAAAAAATACCTTTTATGGTAGTGAAGATTAATTGCTGTATGGCTAATAGTTACTATGATATGAGCTAGATACCCCCCCCCCCCCCCCCCCCCCCCCCCCCCAGTTTTCAAAGCATAAACGCTTATTATGTAATAACAGCACACTCACAAGATGATAGGCGATCACTATCGGGATGCAGACCCTTTACACTTACGCTTAGTTTTATAGCGTGGATCTTATTGGAGTGTAAAAAAATGTACCGTCCCTTTAGAAAAAATATGGTAATGTAAAAGACATGTTCATAGATGCTATACTTGTTGTATTGACTAACACTATTTTACAAACGTACTAAAGCAATTTATAAAAAGCTGTTTTGATTATGTTAATTAGTATACTTCTTTGTTTTATGAATGTTACAGGTTTTCTTACAATAGAGATGTACCATTTGGACTTGAAACACGGCTGTTGTATACCTAACAAACGTCATGGCTTAATCTGGTAGAAACCTTTGTGAGAGTATATCTGGCCGATGGCGGTGAGCGCAATACTAAGTGGTTTAAAATAAATACAATTTGTGTTTCAATCGCTGTCACCTAGGATTAGTTTCATACATTTTAACAGATCGTTTAATGTGAAATGAAACTAAAAAGAACATGTACAAGTAATATTTGAAATATGTGCCTCATGAAGGGATTGTATATATTTGTTGATTTTGAGGACTACCTATTTGGAGTTGACGATGCCCGGTATATTGAGCCATAGTATTAATTCATTAACATTTTACTTTGGTATGCATTCTTAATTCTTAATTCTCAATAATGAATTTGACTCCGTTACTGATAAATATGTATCAACTATGGCAAAACGCGTACATCATCAGACTTGCTGCATAACTTTCACAAGAAATGCCATTTTCAACAGACGCCACTTGTTGATATTAAATGTTGCTTTATCATCTCACATGATAGTATATATGTGTAAGAGTTGTACGACACACTAATATTTGCATATTACGCAATGATCAAAACTCATGCAATTAATTTCGATTACTTTAAAAGAACATGTTCATATCAATGTAATCAAATCAAATACCAGCAAACGTGATATCAGGTGTTTCCGTAGTATATAGTCTGTTTGTCAGTGTTGGGAAGTCCATTCCACATTGAAATGTCACAGGTGTATCTACACCGCCAGGAAACTGTGTGTACCGAGGTAGTGAGAGTGTAGTCATGTAGATTCTCTCTTGGTCTGAACAGCTGCCTGCCTGATCAATGACAGATCCAGATGTTGGGTACAGCTGGCGTGATCCGTCACTCTGAAAAGGATTCGAGAATAAAAAAGAGGATGGAGGAGGATGAAAAACCTTTTTCAAATGGAGAATATAGAAAAATAGATAAACTAAATATGACATGTTAAATATTCACTCTATATTCTCTAATTCAAAACATGTCATAAGTACTGTAGTGGGTTAAAACAGAAGGATGTTTCGCACCATTAGAGAAATCCTATGAATTAAATGTTACGAATTTTACTTAACGAAGGCGTTCTTCCGAGGTATTATTTCAACAATGATAAAATAAAGGACAAATGTAAATATAGCATTTTTAAATGGGATCAAAGTATATATCTAATGTGTTAATGCCATATAGTTTGCCTTTTTTTTTTACATTGATATTAATATGTCGATTTGAAGCATACTAAGATGTGGACATACCTTATCTACAAAACATAATGACACTTTATCGCATACTCCAGCCCCTACTGTCTTAGATAACAACTATATTGTCAATAATAGTTTAATACAGACAGCATATTACAGATTTCACATTGTAATGCTAAGGGTATTGTCCTCCATTATAGATTGTGTGAAGCGCGTAGTCAAGTAGTAGAGCATCGAACCATAATCGGAGGGTCGTGGGTTCGATCTTCAGCCACGGCTATGTGTCGTGTCCTTGAGCAAGACACTTTATCCGCATATGCTTAGTACAGATTCTTACCAGGAAGACTTTGAGCGTGATTTGCCTGCGTTGAAAGAACTTGTCTCACAATCAAAGTAAAATAAATAAGTTTAAACTAAACGTTATCGGTTAAATGGAACTTTAAACACATCAGAGTTTGTACATTTATAGAAACTGAATTTACTTAAATACACTTCAATTAGATTTCATTTTGTCATTTTCATTTTTTTAACTAGAATCAATTTTATAATTACCCAAAGCAAACTCAACCTTTTTTTGAACTTTATATATATAAATAACTCTGTGTAAAAACCGTTCAGTCTCTTGTATAAACATTTTATATAAATTGGTACGTCATGTATTATTTTGCTGATCATTTTTGTTTTCAGATGGTCCTGATCAGTATGCGTTACGTATATTCAAATTCAACTTAATGTTACCTGTTTATAGTACCAATTGAAAATAGGCGCAGGATAGGTACAGCTGGTGGTCTTATATGTAAAAGTCACTGCAGTTGTTGATAAGTCCTGGTCTTGGGTTGGAACACTGCTGTATGTCACACCTGCTGGAGTGGCTGAAATAGTAAAAAGCCAATGATATATTATACGAAGTGTGGTGGCCTCCTCAAAAAACAGCTGATCTAAAAGAATGTATATAACATACTTTAAGAAGATGTTATTCATATGCATATAAATCGAATGGTATAATATTATTGTGTGTATTGTCATGAAATGACAGCTACTGAAAATAGTTTTTAAAAAAGTTTTAATTGCCTATCACAACAGCAATCGCACTCACAAGAGTCGCCAACGATTAAATTGAAATGTTAAGGAGGTAGTCAGTTTTAAATTGGTAATTTTAAATATAGATTAAAAACATTAATTAATTTATGTGCACTGGTGCATTTACATGTGTGATGTATTTGATTTAACTAGGGTATGAACTTTTCAGTTTTTTATCGTCTTGTGTCGTCCGTCCATCGTTAAGTTTTGCTCCAAGCAGCTTCTTCTCTGAAACCTTTCGACAGATTTTAACGCAATTCGGTATGATGTACTAAGCTCTCTCAAATTTATTCAAATCATGACCGTGTGGTTAAACTTAGTCTCGCCAAAGTGGCGTATAGTTTGTTGTTTTTTTTAAACAAGATTTTAAAGACTTTTTTCTCAAGAAATGATGAAACAATATGTTCATATTTGGTTTAAATTGTCCTTGTGAAAAGGGTTTCGAATTTGTTAAGATAAGGAGTAAGGGGCAATTGGGGTTGCGAAAGTTTTTTTTTATTTTTTACTAGTTTTTACTATTGGAAAACAGTTTATTTTCTTTTTACCATATACTTTAGGATTTATTTGAATCATCTGAATTCTGAAACATTGTTTAATTTTAATAGCATGGGATAAAATTATGAAATTATCAAAAAAAGGTTACAAGAACCTACCAGCCCAATCCATTCATATCATTACTACGAGTAGGCGTTTTAAATGTGTTCAATTAAAAGGGCAAGGATATTTAGGGTCCCAGTAAGGGGCAAAGTAGCAAAGTAGAAATACTATGGAAAAACAGTAAATTATCTAAAACTTAAACTCCGAACAAACACAATGCAAAATAAGATACAATGTTACTCAATAAACAAAACATGAGGGACTTGACATTTCAGAAAGTTAGCAATTGATACTAGCAATTGGTTCGTTATCAGCTATATTCTTTGTATTGAATTAAGTTAACTTAAGATAAACACAATTATAACATTAATTACAAGAGCGGTCTTAATCATCATATTAGTAAGTCGATCTAATTATACTGGCTTGAAGATTTTATCAATCGATGTTAAGTTGCAATAACTGAAGGACCAAATAGAAAACTCAAACTCAATACTTTTGCAACTGACACTCCACTTCTGCAAATCGACTCTCAAATCGTATGGCTTTTAACCATTTAGTCCTATATTAGTTTACATTATACTCGTTTATACATATTTTAGTATTGCTCCAAAATATAGTTCTCACTATAATAGCATATCTCGTTCACTCAGTCATTCTTATATTTTCAGATTGGGGTAGTTGGTGGGGGGTATATTCCTTAGTTGCAATTGTCTAAGTAGTATTGTTCTTCTAAAGGAAAATAAGTAGTAAATTAATGTCATGTTCTTCAAATTATGATTACGCTTTAAGGAATTCATTTTTTTCCTACAACATTGGACAACAAACGATCGCTTTCGAACACATAAAAATGTATATAAAACACCTATATCAAATGATAAAAAGAAATAGAGAACAGACATATTTTAATTTGCTGTTATGTAAGAGTGCTCGACAACTCTATTATAATTAATTCATTCCATGTTTTTCTAATAGCTATTTGCGTGATAATAATAATAAATACTATCCATGAAAGTTCAATAATTATTATGATCCTATCTAAACTTTTCAAATGGATACCAATTAATTGTAAGATTATAATAAATATAGTCCAACCGTAATTTATTAGAGAGGAAGAAGAACATTATGCGTTTGCTCTGCGAAAACTTAACAACAATATCAATTACAATAAACTTTGAGTTGTAAACTCTTCTTGCTGTAATGTGTTCCTTCATACCGACATGTCCACCATTTCATGTCCTCGGCCCTGTTAAGATTGGTGATATTTACAAAGGCGCGTAGGTTGTCAGCTGAGAATCTGTATCTTCCAACATCAACAGTTAAGCATGAGCTTCCAAAACATAGTGTTAAAGACCCAGTACCGCCAGTACCACCTATAGCCTCCGTCTCTGTGTCAGTCTTGTACCAAGCTAGCAGACCTGTGTCGGGTGATGACTTGGTACATATCAGTTGAATAAATGATCCCTTCTCTGGAACAGCATTGTTTTGAATGGCTACCGAACTGATAGTAACTGAAATTTACAATGCTTAGAAATATCTGAAGCATTACATACTTATAGATATAGAAAGGATTCCGAAGTACAGTGTATTTAAATAACGTGCTGGATGAATAATGCACTTTTTTACGTACAGTATCTTAAAATCGCCTAGCCTATAAAGTTAATATAAGTTTATCAGTTGTGTTTACTTCCATGAGTTTCGAAATAAATGAAAAAAGCAAATTGCACGTTTAAGGTTGCACTGACATGTAATCCCAGCGCCTCACAGTAAACAAAACATAAATATGTAAGGTGCTGTATGTAAATATTATGATGTATGTGTGTATTAAATAGTAGCAGATATTGGTAAATAATGTGATAAAACTAATATCACATTCGTGTTCATCAACTATTTAATGTAATTTTATTATATAATCGTGTTTGCAAAAATGATTTAATGACGAGCAGAGCCTCGCTTCATATGTTTTAATCATCCCATTTTATAAATTTAAAAATAGATTTGTACCATTGTAAGGCATTGGATATATTGTATATCATATACCGACATTTTTTTCTTAAAATAGGCAATAAAGCTTAATTTTGTATGTATAGAACAGGTTGTTTGAAAATGACAATTGGTAAAATAAATATTGTTTTATTCATGAATAAGTTACATAACGTAACAACGTTGTGAAAAATACAGCACATGAATTATGATTTTACGCTGATACTATATCGTTATTATTTTCTTTTGTTTAGTTTAGTTCGATTGTGAAACAAGCTCTTACAACTTAGGCAAATCACATTCGAAGTCTCGCTGGGTAAATCCAGTACTAAGCATATGCGGAAAATTTGTCTTGCTCAAGGACACAGCACATTTTTCGAAAGTGTTTTCGTTATTTTTTATTCATATCATATAGTTGTTGTTGGTTTTATTTGTTGCTACTTTTAATTGATTCATAAGTGAACACTATATATGTTTACATTTACATGGTGTTTTTTTTTAATTTAAGTTAATTACAAGTGAAACTAAATGCATACTTGCATTTCTACAATAAATTTCTATTATAGATTGGATACTAACGATTGACACACGAGTGTAAGTAGTTGAAGGAGAAAACACGATGTATTAAATAATAATAATAATAATGCAAATTAAGACACTATATATTCTATGATATATGTACTGTATTTTTTGGGATACAAATACTTTCGTGATATATAAAATGCATATTCTATGATGTAGCATATTCATGTACTCGCAGCTTTATATTACAGAGACTCTAAAGCAATGTATAGAAAACTTATATTTGAATGAAAACTGTGCTTCTCAATAATAATATTAGATGAGGGTATACTGTTGATAATCTGTTTTTATATTGGGAACTTTTCTTGAATTATAACCGGATGACAAAATTAAAGTTTTATCTGTATTATAAAAGCACACTTTCTTAATAATACTTATGTTTTTAAGTTTTAAATGATATTTTTCTGATTAAAAAGACAACACATTTTAGAGGTAAATCAATTCCTGTCGCAAACCTCAAAAAACTATAACATTTTCAATATAAGTGACTGTCTCGGTATTTATTTATTTATTTATTAGAATAGTGTCATCATTTTATTAAAATAGGGATAAGTATTTTGGTGTCTGACATTCTATGATCTATATACACAATACAATTTCAAATAATTTCCATGGTTGACATAATTGTTGGTAAAATTGAACGCGAAGAACACTCATTTTATAGGCACTTTCTGTTGGCATTAAAAATGTCTTTAGCAAAATATTACTTAAAGCTGGTTTTAGTATTTCATGTCTTGCATGGAGCCATAAAGGTTACACGGGTTCGACACAACAGCATTTTTGGTTTACAAGTTACAAACGAAAGAATGTGCATTTTTAAGTTAAATAGTTCCTGTTCTGCAACACGTATTGGTCTCAAATTTAGAACACTTCATGCATGCAATATTTATAATTGACCAGCATAAAATATTCGATAGGAACGGAATGCATTTCAAGTGAACAACAAAATTATCGCGATTTGCTGCCCACGGAAAATGTACATGTCACACCCAAGATTCCTGTGTCAATACTTCAAACAGACTGGAAGTGACGCAAATCGCCGCAGGTCCGATAGAGCAAGACTGTATGCTGCGCCATCTTGAGCAAGCTATTCTTCATATCGAGCAAGAAGGTCGTATGTGGGACCAGTACTATTATCACTTCATTAGGATGCTCGTATGCAATCGGTACGACGTCATTTACTCTCGGCGCGGGAGCGGTGGGCTCGGTTCTATTATCAGATGTGTCATAATTCAAGGTGAGTCACCATGATGGTCGGGTCGGGCTTTGAGAAGGACAGTGTGCGGGGGGGGGTGCGTTTTTCAAATTGTTGCTTATAAAGAGGCATAGAATCGGGATTAGGAGTCTAATGGTTTTGGATAGAATTATGGAGGGTAGAATAAACAATCTTGATGTTGTTCAGGGCAATTGTAGTGTTATATTGCTCAAAGTTCTATCGACGAGATTCTGCGGCCTGTAGTTGGTTACATTTCTGCAACGGCACTGCTCTGCCGTTTTGATTAACTACGAGGCTCGGCAAGAGGTAGAGCGCATCAATTTACAGTTCATTAACGAAAAACGTCAATGTGTTACCTTTATCCGAATTATTGCTAGCTATAAAACATATTGTGCATATTGGATGATATTGGTCTAAAGGTGAAGTGTATATCGGTATCACTAACTTGACGTTACATTAGGCCAATCCGCGGCCGCATCAACCCGTGCATCAGTATTTTAGGTGGTCACACACGATTAAAGCAACCTCATCGTTTAAAAGAAAAAAACAACAAATATTCATAATGATTTTGTAATTTGATTATTAAGCGTTTTGCAACTTTTGTTTTTGGCCCTTATCTTCTTTGGGTAGCAAACAATCAAATCATCGCAAAAGCGAAGAAATGCACATAAAATTGGTCACAAACTGCCTAAACTTTTATTACCAACTGTCATATATTTCTAAAAGGAAAAATATGTTTAATTAAAGAAAAACCTTAGTGCATAGTTTTGCAACAGAGTATATTTTGAAGTGTGACTATAATATGTAATGAAAACTTTAAAAATAAAAACAAAATGTTTGAAATGCTCTTGATATATGCAATTAATGCTCACACACATTATCTTTATATACACATATTGTAATAAGTATACTGGAAGCAGGTTAAATTATGAATAAAATAGGAAACAACATTACCTGCAGAAATTCTAAAGACACAGTGTACTACTACTAAGTATAGTTGATAACTGGATCCCATAATCTGAAATATATTATTTGTAATGAAAACTAATATGGGCATACAAGCACACTTAGTGGTTTAACTGTGCATCAATAACAGCGGGATAAATAGTATTATGTTAAACACGTGCAGTAAACTCCACACAATACCATACCAAATGTATAGTGAGGCCTAATGAGAAGGAAGCTTATACACATAACCAGTATTTGAATATACTTCTTTTACAATGTGTTTATAAATGACTTACACATTCTCGTGAAACTTTGAAAACGGCCGATACATTTCTTAAATGTTAATAAATCGTTTTAAATCTAAATTTATTTATAATTTATTCTTATATGCAAATTAGCTGTTCTGCTGATGGATATTATCGTAAAACTTCCGATTTAATCATATATACTAGAACAATTCAATCAGCCTTTATTATTATAACGGTCGCTCGATATATGTATATGTATATAGGTATAAATGCATAAGGCCTACATCAACAAATATATTTTTCGTTTTGTTCGAACATTTTTTGGATATAAGTAGCTGTTTATGGAGCACTGTAGAAAAAATAGTGTTGAAATAAAATTAACAAAAACAATTGTTCATTGGCACGGAATTCGAGCCCAGCGATAATAGCAAATTTTAAATGCATGTTTTGACGATAAAAAACGAAATGTTTAATCAAATATGATCCATAAGTTATGCTTAATATTACAAGTATACCAGTTCCTTATTGCATTAAAAGAAAAGACAATACCGGTAATGCCACTTTAAAAATAAGAAGAAATTACGTGACAAGCGAGAATATTAGTAAATTGAAATACAGTTACTCAGCTTGTTTAAATTTATAGGTCAAAATAAACAGATATGTTCTATCTTTTTTATATTCCATTCATGCATATAAGTAGCTTGTCGGGTACTAGATCATGTAAACTATATTTTAAAAAAACACCTATCCTGGTTTTCCCTGCTGACAGTTGATGTACCTACAAGTAGAACTGCAGTGAAACACATGCGAAAGTTTCATTAGACATGAACGTAAGACTAGATCCCTGTAACTGCTTTCTTTTCAAACACGTTTAGAACAGATATATCTTATAGAATACATAGGAACTGCTAGTTACCAAACTCTTAAGTGTATGCCTGCTCTAGAATGCGAGAAATGTTTTCAAATCGGAGTGTGCGGTCAAAAACATTTGTTTTAGCTAAAAGGGAGTACTTTGAAGGAAAATGAAAAAAATATCAAACCCGATAAAAGTTTTCTTGTAACCAAAGCTATCATATTATTTACGGAATAACGCTCGTATATCCGAAATTATTAACTTTAGCAGTTATTTGGAGACATACACTTTGTATTAATACGTATTCACATATACATTGTGTGATCACAGTTTCCAAAATTCATAAATCTAGTTGGTTAAAGATTAAATTTAACTGAAAGCAACAAAAACGCCACTATTTCTAAAAATGTACTAAACACGTTTTATGCTTATACAAAAATATAATTTATTCAAAGTTTAACATGTTTATATATACGTATACAAGTATATAATTTAAATAAACATATAGCTCTTAAAGTAAGAAAACTTTACGTTTTTCTTTTCTTACCATGCTGAACAAGTTAAAATATATGAGTATTTATATACTCGTAACACAAGTTGTTGAAGTACAGTTATGTAAAGTGTTCTTAACATAAGTCATAAATAAAGATAGATATTTTAAACAAACCTTAATTACGGACTGCTTCTCGAATCATTGAGTTAAGATTGATTTTATAAGCAATACCAAGGTTTAGGGTTTGATCCTAGGCCACGGCTATGTGTGGTGTCCTTGAGCAAGACGCATCCTTCGCATATGCTTTGTAATGGTTCTACTCAGGAAGACTTCGAACGTGATTTGTATAAGTTGTAATAACTTGTTTCACAGTCGAAGTAAAATTAGTAAGTTTCAAACTAAAGAAAAATAATGTTTTATCAAAGCTATCACATCATGATTAACTCTACTTTACTCTACAATTAAACTATTTACCTTTTAATTGTATATATATAGCATGTCACATGTATATCCTCACTTATAAGCATCACATACTCTGTATAAAGAGAGTAATGTCCTTTTCAGAATATGTGTACGCATTTGTACACTTAGTGTGTACAATAACTTCCTTGTTTAAGTTTATATGTATGCATGATATAGGTTTTTGATACACAAAGCCGACTTGGTGTACAAAATATACGCTGATTCAATATACTGGATGATTAACTATGTTTGCTCACATGTAAAGCTGATGTCTCTTTATATGTTTTAAGCTAAGAAAAAGAACATTGATAGTAGTATATTGCCCAAAGTAAGAATTGAAACCTATATGACGTAAATATAACACGTATGATGAACAGGTATCAAATGTCATATTAAGGGTTAACTATTAAATATTGATTATTATTATATTACGACTCTATAAATAAAGGCATTTGATGAAACGTGTCTTTTTCCTGCCGTTTATGATATGGATTTTGTGGTAACAAAGTGAAGTTCTGATTTCTGTCTACTGTGTCGCACCTCGGTCTTGCACATAATTAACGACTTAACGCCGCCAAAAATCGAATTTTGAACTTTCATGGTATTTTGAAATTTAATACATCCAATTAAACAATTTACTGGCAATTGTAACAAAATATTAGTCTACATGAACTTGATATGAAAACTTTGAAATTTCAAAAATATTGAACATACACAACTACGCAGTGTTAAGCTGACATACATTTGAACAACTCAGATCTGGAAAATATCTTACTAAAATCTTTCTAATCAATGTATGCAAGTCATATCAATTTCGCCACTTACTTTTGGCTAAAAAGAGTGTTATTTTGTTCCATGTTGCTATTATTTACTTCTGGTTGGTAGAATCAATTGACATGTATGCAAGAATGCTAGGATAAAATCTTCTGTTTTAAAATTTAATATGATAATTAAGTTTATATATTAATAATTAACTAGATAATTATAATAAGTTTTACAAGAAGCTTTTGGATATTTTTCAAAACAAAATATGGCAGAGTCTCTATTTTACATTTATAATGAGTTACTGTTTCATCAATATGTTCTTTCCTATAATTTTTGCTTTCTTCCTTGAGTACTTTTCATTTCTCCCGGTATCCATTCCTTGTATTATTGACGTTTTTGTCTAATTCGCCTTGCAAAACTAGTTCAGTTATGTGTTTTCTGTCCTTTCCTTAGCCGAGATATGTCCTATGCTCATTTGTTGTAGCACAAGAAAAGAAAAGAAAAACACTTTTCTGTCAATATTATTGATGTGTTTTTATTTTTTTCTTGAGGCACTTGTCATTTCCCCAAGTAATCACGTTTTTAAGATTGGTTGTAAGACACAGCATAATGTTGCTGCTACAATCTCCATCATCAGGTGGGTGCCATATTCATCGGGTGTTCCGGAGATTACCCACATCATCCTCCTTTGGCGCCGACTGAAAATTGGCCACATATCGGTGGTTGATATATATTCTTGTGCTCTGTGGTCTCTAATCCATGGTTCCTCCCTCTTGTGCAATATTCACAGTGAGGCGGTTTCTGCCTCTCTGAATATATCGTATAGAATTATCTTGCGTGATAGTCCTGCCATCCCAAAGTTGGTGAATTTGCGCCATATGTACTACGCAGATAACCCTATGCAATCTACTTCCGCTTGGAAGCACCATGACCTCTAATATCTCTTCTAGTAGCTTTCGATGAGGGCTTTATACTTTGTTAGTTTACCATCGAAAACTCTCTTCGATCCCTTCTCTCCATGGCAGTGTAAGTTCCACCAGTATGATTTGCTTCGCTTCGAAGCCGTGGACCATAGCACTATGTCTGTTCTCAATTTGTTCACTGCGATCTCATGTGAAAACTTGATTTGCTGCCATAGGTCTGCTGCCATCGTCCAATCACTTTCCGTGGCAATACACCCTCTCCTATGTCTCACTCATCTACCTTCCAATCCGTTTCTGACAAAGGGAATGAACGATGACTGTCTTTTGTGCACGCCTGCATGGGTCATAGGTTCAGCTAATGATGACAGGATTTTGTCATGGCGACATCTGTATCTTCCATTTGCCAGAGCAAACTCAGTACATGCTACATATTCGATGGTCTTCCACAGCGCTTGCAGTCAGGAGTTTTTTCATACGCCCCATGCCTTCAAGTTGGACTTTGAAGCACATCGTAGACAGACTTCAGCGAAAACCCAAATCTATATTCTTCGATGTTTCAGATGTCGCCCAATGGCAGTTTGGTGATCCTGGAATACTCTTTTATTTTGACTTTACCTGGACTTAAGTACTCGGTCCTTATCGCTGACTTTACTCTAGCTCTAAAGAGTGACATTCCCTAGTACAATCTTCCGGATGCCACGGTTCCAACAGTGTCACTGTCCGAAAGGAGCCTCCGCATCCCTCACCGCACTGTCATCCTTCAATTTCCTTCCGATGCTTACCCTAACATTTGCCTCCAAAACCATCACATCCCCATTGACTGTTTTAGTCACAATATTAACGGCACTTGCAACTTCCCTGTACAATATAATCTAAGTAGATGATGATACTCACTATTGCTTCAGCCGCTGATGATGTACTGTATAGCAGTAATGATTAAATCAGGCGTGATAGGATACCGTGGTGGTAGATCCGTGCTTTAAACTTTCCCGGTGACCCACACTTGTTCACTCGTTCCACAAGTCCTCCATTGCGTAATAATCTTTGATACTGATTTCGTTAGTTTGAATTAACTATTTTTATCTTTGCCTGCGTGAGGATTTTTCTAATATCCTGCAGCATCCACCTCCCTTCTTAATAAGTCTTGGCAGGCACAGTCATATGAACCATTAGTGCTCTGGATAGAGCTTAATTTCATAGTTGGTCCCCTTGAAGGTTTCTCTGCTGACTTCGATGAGGTTTATGACTGTGGCAAACAACACACTCGATATTGAGCATCCGGTTATGATGCCAATTTTTAGCCTCTGTCAGTCTGTTGTAATGTATTTTGTGTCAAACCGCTACACATAGTTATCAAATAGTGTTGCAGTATCTGACGAAACTAAACAGGATTGCTTTATAGCTGCAAGGTTTCTATATCAGCTAATGTGGAACTGAGTCGTATGCATTGGCTAGGTCAAACTAGATCACTGCGAGGTATACCATGTTTTATGACACTAGTATGAGCAACACGATAGAACACACCTGGTACCCATCCCTTCTGTACGGTTATATATGTACATGATCTTAAATAAATATGAGGTCATTTTCTTAGAGAGATCTGCAAGATATTTCCTTTCACGTTAAGGGGAGATATGGTTCTTAATTGGCTGAAGTTTTGTAGAATCTTTTTCTTTGTGGATAAAACATCCCTCCGCCTTGAGCCATTCCCTGCACAGTTCCCCAACTTCCACAATCGGAGCAAGATCTTGGGGTTATTGTTGTACACTTTGTGGTGCTGAAGATGCCTTCTTTGCAATGTCCCTGCACAATGACTCTGCGCAATCGAACTCTTCCTCTAGTTGAATTACATCTTTAAAGTGCCAAATTTAGCCAAGAAGTTATACGCGTATCAACACTTCGGTACATAAAGTTAAAGTTAAATTGGGTGATTATTGCCGAAATAAACACTTGTATAACTAAAGGTTAGTGAAACTAGTTATCTGTTGAATATATAAAATATTTAAAACATATTAGGCGAACTAAATTAAGATGACATGCTTTTGGTAAGCCTGTTATAAGTATAGTTTAAAGAAAATGCAGTCATTAATATAAAATGTTTAGCTTTAAATATCAAGTGACATGATCGTGAGACAACATAGACCGATATAAATGCAATACGCTTTTGACAAAACACGTTATCTTATATTTTGATAGATCCTATCGTATTAGGTATGACAGCAGTTTTATCTGTTACATAAATCAAATAATAAATACCCTTATTGGCTGATTCTAACTATAAATAAAATGACATCATTTCAGATAAGCGTAAATGGTTTGTAGTAATACATATTTGGTATAAATCTAACATAACGGATATCACTTATATGAATGATACGTACTCTCGTCCGAAGACAGTTTATAATACGTGATAAAGACAAAAAGTCATACAATTTGTGATTCATTTTAATTGGAATTTAATATTTTTCAAACATAATCAGGTATTTACATGTGTATTTAGTATAAAGCATCAAGTTAAATTCACTCGCCTGCTTATACTACTCAACTAACATGATTTTTTAAGAAAGATATATTTTATGATAAGATTTTACTGAATTGTTATATACTATAGTGTTTTTTGCATAGACGAACTGGTGACACAGTAGCTGTGCTCTTGTCTTGGCTTTTGCTTAGATGGACCTGATTAGGGAATGTACGTCCTTTTTGCCTGTGAATCTGTTCTGTCTATTTCCAAGGGTACACTGGACAATTTCCTGGGTGGATTATTGACTTATACTCTATTTATACGAGTTAGGCCAAAACAGCGAAACATCTGACATGGAACGTACCAGATTTCACCACACTATTTTCCATTTTGTAAATTAAGCTTCCCAACCCATTTATTAAACACTATAGTGACAAACCTCTATGAAGTTTTCATGTGACATTGAAGTCCCGAAAAGGTTTCGTTATTGAAAGTGACTTCCTGGTCACTAAACAATTATCTAACAATGTTCTAAATGAAAAGGCGGGATTCCATTCACTCAAACTAACTCCCTGGCTTTTTTATATGAACCTCCATGGTTCCATATGCCTAAGTCACTATTAACTCGGCGTCCGGCCAGTGTGCCCAATTTCTAGGTATCGGTCGGTGTAACATTAAATTTTGACCTCGTTGAAAAATGAACCCAAGGGTCATTTTTCAATACTGAAAATTGACCCGGGTCACATTTCAACATTAAATTCTGATCAAAACAGTCGTTGAAAACTGATCAGTGTTAAATTTTGATCAGACACGGGGTCATTTTTTAACGATTTGTTAAATATAATCAAAACATCACATGACTGATATCGCATGTTGCAACAATTAAACATAAGCCATGCAAAGCTTTTCAATCGACATTAAATACACAACATCCATCTATTATCCATTTAAAACACACAAAATGCCAGATACTGTTCTTATTTCAATTAATAAAAGTTTTTTTTTAAAAGGTACCTCAGCGTTATTATAACTAATTTGTAGTTAAACGATACTTTATTTGGTGTAAGAGCACTTCATTTGTTGGAGAGAGGCAACCTGTGTGTAATGTGTAGGAAGGGTGTCCCTTTTTCGCTGGTAGCGGTAATATTTATTCTACTTCCGTTATGTGGATACGGGTGACCGCTCCGAAACTTGAATGTTTGATATCTTAAACACTAACTGCTGAATTCTGATCATTTCTTAGAAAATATGGTTGTAATCTACGCCAATGCTTTTACTTTACCCTATGGGTCACTTTTCAACGGATGAGTGATTCATTTTTATCATTAAAAACTGACCCCGACCGTTATTTAATGACCCACACGTGAAAAACTGTCCCTCGTTTAAATCTGATCACCAACAGTTGGAAGCTGACCGAATAGTCGGCCGGACCCAATTGCAACATTGAAAACTGATATTATAAATTTGGATGTTCTCGTGAATATAAAGAATGAATTATAACCGGAAAATGTTGGTATACGATATATAATTATTCAATCAAATTTCCTTTTAAAGGGAACGGCTTGCCTTTTTGGGTAAATATTTTGTAGGTAAACGATGCTTTAATGGGTGTAAAAGCATTTCAATTATTTGGGAATTATTTTCTTTCGTTTCAGTTCTTTTACTGTGTATGTTGTGGAATACGTTGTACATAACTTATGAATAAAATATGTTTAAACCAATTATTGGGGAGAGGCAACCTGTGGGTAGTGTGTGGGAAGGATGTCCCTCTCCCGCTGTTGGCGGTAATTCTACACTTCTCCTGCTACTGGAATACGGTGAACTGCTCCGAAAAATGTTTGATATATATATTAATACTAACTGCTGAATACAACTCATTTCTTAGAAAATATGGTTTAAATCTACGCCAATGCTGTTGTTTTTACTTTTATGCGTTATCATTTAAACGCACGTACTCACACCGCACTTAGATGTATTTGAAAGCGAATCTCTAACAAGTATTAAACCCAGTACACTGCGTGTCCAGACGTAGGGGATCAAACCATGCATTCTAGTAACTTTTTACGGGGGAGGTGGGTATGGTTATTATTTACTCAAATATCTCTACTTAAAAACGCTTTTATTAAAGAAACATACACACACACAATAAATTTAAGACTAAACCATTAGATGTAATAAAAGGTGAAATTCTATTGAATAGAGTTTCATTCCCAGTTCAACGAGCCATGACGTAACGGATAAATTTCTCCACCCTCCTGCAAATTTGAGTAAGTGGTGTGTGTATGACAGGGACCTAGCTTGGTCGAAGTAAACCTGCAGGCCTAGAATTTTTAAAAAACATTGAGCTACCGTAAGGTTGCCCGCTTATTACCCCGTAATGGGTCTGCGGGGGTCGGGGTCATCCCGCTGCAAACCGCACAATAATAGCATGTTTAAAATTTTAGCAACAGTTTGCAGAACATATATTGTCATGTAATATTGAAATCACTAATACACTGATTTGTTGTTCGTTTTGACCTTTTATAGGTGCAAAAAATAAACATACTTGGCTGTAAGAAAATCAAATCTCACACACAGGATAGTAATACGTTAATATTCACTTAATATACTGGAATATCCCAGTCCTAGAAATTTTGATGGGAACTCTGAGGTACTCTACTATATATGTTTTAAAATGTAAATGACCAATGGTGCAATATCAGGGGTTTTATGTGTATTTTTAATATGTAAACATATATCAATTGCTTTATTTTCTGGAAAAAGTGCAGACCATGGCCTAAAGTGCCTATGTTTAGCTACACCGGTGTGTGTAGGAGGGGACATGTAATGTGTGTCATGTATAGTGTTTTATGTATATTGCAGCTACGCCGTTAAGTTTTTAATCAAAATACATGTTGAGACAACGCATATGCTGACTCCGCTAACCTCGACCAACCTAATCATTGTGGTATGGGTGTCATCCTGCCCCGGCTGCTACGCCTTTGCTCTCGTATGTTCAGAAAAAATTAACATTTATTAACGGTGTGACCAACTTTCATCTAAGTTAAATCACCATTATAATGACTCATTGTAACATCATTTAAACGATAACCTATATACTAAATATCAAGGTATCTCTTAAACATTTTACCCCAAATATATTAAATTATACCCTAAGACCAACTAATCCGTTTGTAAGTAAATGAAATTGTAGTAACGGTATCCAACCTATATAAAAATGGACTCACCATTCATTAAAATTAGATAATTTAGCAGTTTGGCGGGAAAATAACAAGACTAGTCTATAAATTAAGAGAATTAATTTGAATCAGTCATGGCATATTTGAAATTGTGATAAAATTGAAATAAACAACAAAAGTACCGTCGGCATCTACAAATAAAAAAATAATAAAAACAGGTCATAACACGTTTGCCTATATCTATTTACATAGAAGATGTTTACATTCGCTGAACGATGATAACATGTGTTTAAAAATAGACTAGTCCGCATAGCTGTTGTAGTCTTGATCATCACCGACACTTGCTTTTCTATAAGATAAACGTCCTCTTACGACCGTTTAAAAGCGCCAACTGATATCACTGTAATGTTTAGAGACAGTACAATGGCCTATTTATAAAAAACAGTTGATTTGATAAACTGAGAGTAACCTAACTTTAAGAAAAAAATCGGCCCCAATTAAAACGGCCCCCAAACCGAAACGGCACCAGACCAAAACGGCCCCATATACCTTAGTCAAAACGGCCCCATTATACTTTTTGTTATATATATGAGTTTCTTAATTGGTTAAAAAGAAAAAGAAGAAAAAAGTATATATTTGATGATTAACTTTAATCAATTAAGGTGTGACTACTTTAATTAGTGCGTTTTTTACTCGGTTAAATTTACAACATTGACAATGAAGACAAGTACAGAAAAAAGCTAATACACACACAAACATTGACTCAATCACACAATTATGGAAACAAAAACTTGTTTTGGGGCCGTTTTGACTTGGGCCGTTTTGGCTCGAGCCGTTTTGTTTTGGGGCCGTTTTGACTATACTCCACAAAAAGCGTAAAATACAGAATATATCACTTTGAACAGAGTACCCAACAGGAAATCTTAATACTTAGGCTGGCTTCCGTAGAGGCAAGCCAAAAAAATGCTGGTATGCTATAGATACGTTTTTTCATTGATGATAACACGTGTGGTATCGGAATGGTATTTGTTGGTATCTTGGAATTACCTTTCGTTAGTGTGGTTGTTGTTTCACAAGCAAAGAATGCAATAAAGCATTCCTACATCAACTCTCTCTCTCTCTCTCTCTCTCTCTCTCTCTCTCTCTCTCTCTCTCTCTCTCTCTCTTTGTTACCCGGGCATCGGCGTCACATTTCCGGTTAATATGTCGTTGGAAATTCATCTAAGTAAGTGTGTGTGTGTGTGTGTGTGT
The DNA here is from genome assembly GCA_029582155.1 of Panopea generosa. NCBI lineage: Eukaryota > Metazoa > Mollusca > Bivalvia > Adapedonta > Hiatellidae > Panopea > Panopea generosa. The sequence continues at coordinate 40,927,694 of CM055894.1, forward strand.
GTGTGTGTGTGTGTGTGTGTGTGTGTTTAAATATTAACGCTTAAAAGTAAAAAAAAAAACATTAGCGTAGAAAACAATATCCAAGTATCCAAATAGCGGAAATAGAGAGGGACACCCTTCCCACACACTACCCCTAGGTAACCTCGCCCTACAAAATTATATTCTTATAATTACGCTAAGTAACTCAAAACGGCAATATTGACTGAGATAAAGTGTTTTGTAACGCAATAGCGCGTGCGATAGTAGCACGCGTATATGCACGGGAGGATCCTGAGCAAGAGTTACTAGACCAAACTTGTATTCCGTACTCATTGTTTTACAGTGCGTATAAATAATATAATGCGTACTATGTTCGATACAGTTTCATTGCAGACATCAATCTATTTAAAATAAAAAGAAAACCCAATAACGATACATAATATTAGTAAAGCCGTAACTTTTCTAATCTTGTTAATGATCCCCTTATCTGACGGTCTTAATCCGCACACTACCACTGCAGTATTCATTTGTGTACTTCCAAACACTGGCGGAGGTACAGTCGGAAAGTACCCGAGTCATTACGAAATTACAAAAATGTAAACAAAAGTTAAAAGCTCGGTCCACTTGTCTAAGTTATACACATTATACAAGTTATTCATTTTTTTCGCTTTTTTAAAAACAGTTATTAAGGAGTGTACAGGAATGGTTTAGCAATACTATAAACGCATTTACTTACAATCATTTTTGTTATAATCAAAAAGTGTACATTTCCGAAGTTTAATGAGGCTTTAAACGGAAATTTTATTAATTGAAAAAAAAAGACTGGCATTTGTGTGTGTAATAAATGGATAATAGATGGATGTAGTGTATTTAATGTCTATTGATAAGCTTACCGGGGCTTATGTTTAATTGTTGCAACATGCGACATCAGTCATATGATGTTTTGCTTATATTTAACAAACTGTTAAAAAAGGACTCAATGTCTGATCAAAATTTAACACTGATAAGTTTTCAACGACTGTTTTGGTCAGAATTTAATGTTTAAATGTGTCCCGGGTCAATTATCAAAATTTAATGTTACACTGGCACTCGTCCGGTGTCCTGCCGATGCCCCTTGCGATACTCCTGCGATTCTTAAAGGCCGAACGGGGTCAGGACGGGCATCCGTCAATTTCCGGGCGAACACCTGCCTCAATCCGGAGTCAATTTGTCATCAATTTGTCATCGCCTACAAATCGGCCGATGTCCCGCCGATGTCAATTAAATCTGTCCATATATCTTAAAGGCGCCGGTAAGTCGGCCAGGTGCCCGGTAAATATATATACAGATTTAATTGACCCAAATTCTACCCGGTGCTCGGCCGATGTGTCAAATGCCCGATTTGTAGGCGATGATGCCCGACGCCGGAACTGATTTTGACTCCGCGTTAAAATACATGACCCGGCAGTCGACAGGTGACCGGACGGACGCCGGCCAAAAGTGCCTAGAAGTACGCCGTAACCTAGTCGTAAACTCATCGGGACTTAATTGTGACTGGTGTATAGACAAACTTCCCATTCCCCATAGTATGAAACTCCCAGATTTCATTATCAAGAGTGACTACACAATGTTCTATATGGTATAGCTGTTTACCGTTAAGACCAGCTAATGAAACTCCCTGGCTTCATTGCATAAAACTCCATGGTTTCACTAGGTAGAAACCCCTTTCGTTACTTGGTTCAGTGGTAAGGTACCAAACCCATGATCGGAGGGTCGTGGGTTCGATCCTCCGCCACGGCTATATGCGGTGTCCTTGAGCAAGACATTTTTCCTCTTACGCTTAGTACTGGGTCTACTCAGGAAGACTTCTAGCGTGATTTGTTTAAGTTGTAAGAATTTGTTTCACAATCGAAGTAAAATGTATATATTAATGTATTCTTTGAAGGTTTGTTTCTTTCTAAAATATTGCTATGTTACCTTCTTCTTATTTCTTCTCTTCGACATATTTTGTCCAAATCCTAAATTTATTTTAAAAAGGCGTTTATAAACAAATTGGAATAAAGAACGTTGCTTGCAGTATGCGAAGGAATTATAAAGTGTATGTGATTGTACTATGGAAATAAAAAAATCAAAATCAAAGTCAGATGTGAATGTTCCCTTTTTTTTTTATTCTAACTGATCACTGATCAAGCTTCGGCATATTGTGACATTTTAAGTTTAAATTAGATCAATATTATCTCACTGATTATCTATACTACTACACAGGATTTTATTAAAAAATCAGTTTATTTCAATATTCCATGTTGATCAGTTAAAATTGATCCATCTTGTTTTTGCAATGTAGGCATTCTTTTGTTTATAAAACTATGTATGTTGAATTTTCGCCATCCATCTGTAAAGTATTATGGCCTTCCCTTGATACAATGACTGCTTCATTTAATTTATTTTGATTTCTTTATAAAGTGTTTCTAATTTTGATGATACCAATCAATATCAATTAATTATGCATTTCAACGTCGACACATAGTTTACTTAGATAAACATAATGAAACATGTACATACCGGTATTTATGTGTGTGTTTTGGTTGAGATCCGACTCGGAAACGACCTGATTTTGGTACCATTTTGCCTGACATGTGTTTGATCAGACTTTGGTATGGAGTGACCAAATGTCATTCCTATAACGATTTCCTATTAGATCCTATCATATCTGTCCGTGTGAAATGAATAATAAGCATTAAATTTATCTTTACCAGAAATGTGTTTATATTTTCTCTTTGCTCAACATGATTTTATTTTGTTTCAGATTTATATGTTTAGTGGATCTTATACTAAAGAAAGAGTCATGAACAACGTCTGTCGGGTACTACTCATTTTATGTTCCAGTAGGATATGTAAGTATACCTCATATAACTGAACAGGATAATGACAATCATATCTCACTTACGTACCTATTATACAGTTTTCACTTTCTAGGTTGCACTCTGCATCTTCAATACACATTCCTAATAGTAAGTAGCAATGGGCAAATTACATATTATATAAATAAAAACTTGGTTGGTATTGGCCAGAACTGTGTTACAATCAATTGGTGTTCATCACTACTGGTTATCAAAACAATTATATTTTAGTTTAATTGCTTTCAATTTTATACATATGTATTTCATTTTCTTTGAGTTCATAAGAAACAGTCAAATAAGAGCTGTTCAACTGGTCAAGTGATTTCTGTTAGTTCAGTTTTCAACAATTATCAGTATATGTATGTACCTCTGTATGATTTCTGGTGTCTTTCACGCAGTACATTATATTTTAACTAAAAAGGTATCGCTAGGTTTATCGAGCAAGAAAGTTTGTATAAATTTTATTGCAATGACTAGCTTAGTTCAACTGTCTGTATCGCATTCATTTGATAATTCGGAATCTAGATATTCTAAGCTTTCTAAGAATACGAACATAATTGATATCAGTGAAAATGAATAATTTAAAAGATGTTAATATGCATCGCCAGCTACCCTTTCTAAACACACATAAATTATATCTGTCCCTTGTGCGACACAATTTTACACATTATTTTAACGTAGTGAATATATATTACAGAATATATAACACAAATTAGTTGCGCATTAATTCTTAAACTTTTAATGAAATTATGGTTCAATAACACGTTATGTCCTTCAAATTCATTTAAGCATAATTACGTTGTGTTTTCTGCTAAAATCTAATGATCTTAAGCTATTAAATGCAGTGCAGTTGGATCGCATTTTTATAGAAGAGTACTTTGTATTTTCGGGCGGTTAGCAACTAAATGGACACTGTCAGAAATACAACATTGGTACTATGGCCCTGGGGTAAGTTACGAGCCAAACAACAGAAGATACTCATTTTTCATTTATCTATCATGTGCTATTTCTGATATCGAACAATTGGAACTTTTATTTTTATTAGTTAAAAATTAATGCGTATGTAGAATTTAGAAAACAAACATATTAACAACAATAGAAACAATGAAAACATAGTTGAATTGTCTAAAGCATGCACAACATATAAGAAAAAGGAAGCAAATGACAATGAAAGCATTTAAATTGAAAGAAAGAAAACGTATTAACCTAGACTATATTGGAAGACAATTAAGCGTACATATAAAAAATAATATATATATATTGAAGCTGAAACATTAAACGCAAACATGATCATTTTAAAACTTTGATTACCGAAAGAAAATCAGAAAAGAACTCAATAACTAATGAAAACGCTGACTTTTTACTGAACTATTAAATCATCTTTCGATATAGTGTCACCCTTTTTATTAAAATTATATAACAGAATGTTCAACAATAGTGAATATCATCAGCAACGGGGCCGAATTATTATTGTACATGTCCACAAAAGGCGATAGTAACATCACTGATATTCACAAAATCATTGTTAACAAACATGGCAAAATGTATTTACAATGCAGGAAAAATAGCAATTAGTTATCTGTTTATTATAAGCAAACATCATGGAACAAATGTAAAAAGTTAAAATATCTGCATGTTACGATTGACACTCTATATGCTAACAACTATGAATGTGTTAAATTGACTCTTATCATATATGCATATATAATTATATGTTATTCACATATATAAAATATATTTAATTTCTCTGGTAAATGATATTATTTCATGTTATTCACATATCTTTAAATGTAATGTGTGTGGGCTATAAACATTGTATTTATGTTTTATGCTGAATATAATAATCGTATTCGAATATTGTCAAGCAACTACTTGCAATCAAAATGCATATATCAGGTCAAGTTGTGTTTTTTTTGGAAAACAATGTCCCACATCTTTATTTGTTTCTTCATGGTATGTTTCATCTCTGACTTCATGTAGATTCTACAGCTTTGTAAGCATATTACTTAGTACATTAACACCAGCAAGTCTGTATGTTTACTTATAATATTACGGAAGGCTCATTATTGATGACTCAACATCTGTTGCTTTTATGAAAATATCGGTATGATTGTCGTCTTTCTATTATTATTTCTATAACTTTAGAGTGTATATTAAATAAACGCAGCATGTATGTTGTGTTTTAATAAAAAGTGATTTCATCATATGCACAGTCGTGTCTCCAATAAAGTTTACAGACTTTGTTAAAGTTTGCTGTGTGAGTTGACCCATATTTTGACTCAGTGTTGCTATTATTTTGGTGCCTTGGAGCTCAGTATATGATCCTCGAAAACAGATAGGGTTTGTAGTATACACCTAAATATAGATAGTTTCATTCAAATCAGCCTTATACAATATATGCTTCTCTTGGCATTACATACTTGTTGGGAAATGTCGGTGGGTGTTTATATATGTCATCAATTAAACAGGAAAGGTAATTACTAAAATGTTAGCATTCCTCTAGTTAAAGAAATAAATCCCTGAAAGAGAGGCTTTAGTGACTCATTATCAATATTTCATGTCCCATTTGTATCGAGTGTTACTGTTTTGTCTTTCTTCTTCATTGAACATTCGTTTGTATATTTGAGATGCCAGTAAACTCTTGCATGGTATGGTAAATATGTGTAAGTAGACTGGACCAAAAATTCCGTTGAATGTATGTCAATCTCCTAAAACATGTTAAAATGCTCATCTGAATAGATGTAGCTTATTTCGATTAATCAATGAATTCAAAGTCATATTCTGATCTTTCAGCAACATAATAACGTTGCATAGTATTGGTAATTGCAGGTTATCTGCAGCTCATTCCTTTCACCTTTTGATGGCATCTCGCTATATCAGGATTAGATGTTATACGTATGCTATTGATATTTTCAGATCAACTAGATCAATTTACTGCTTCTTCGCTTGTAGTGATATATTCGTATGAACTAAAGTTGCAAATATGACCCTCACAATGTCTGCCATTGTTTATTCTACATAACAATCATTTATGCTTGATTGTTAAGAAAATATAAATAGCGAGAGTATAACATCGCCATGTTGCAGTCTGATATTTTCTGATATAGATGGACCATGTTATTAGGGGCTTATATTTTGCTTAAATAAATGAGTATAGTTCATTTGGGCCCAGTAAAGAGACTTTCATTTTAAATAGGAATGCAATGTATCAATACCTTTTTTATTTCTTATTTATCTTATGAATTATTTCAATCATCTTGTGATCTGGAATATTGTTTAGTCCTCACATGTGTGAACATTAAAGCAATTAATCCACGACAAAATAATGTCTCACGTCATCATATCTACATATGTTATATATGATTATTTTTATTTAATATATACCTTTCTATAGCTTTACTAAATAAAAATGTATTGGGTTTTTCTACAGAAAAAAAGGATTGGTTTGTGTTTTCCATTTGAGACGAGGAGTTTCCCATTCGTGATATACAAGTAAAATGTAACAGATAACACATTTGCGCACGTGCATGAGTAAATCACATATACCAGCTGTTGTTTGTATTGAGTGTACATCTTACAGAAGTATATTTAGGACACCCACTTATCTTTTTCTTATTTGAGGGATAGAGAGAGCTCGACTTGTTATTTCAACACTTTATTTATTATGTCTCCTTGCTTATTATCTCAATACGGGCCCGATAAGCTCAGTCGGTTACGCGTCTGACTATGAATCCAGGGATCGTGAGTTCGAATCCCCTGCCCGGCAACAGTCTCCGTGATGATTGATATACGACATTTGTCTCATTATCATTCGTCTCTCACCACTGATTCAAGTGGGAAAGTTATCAGTTACTTGAGGAGATGGGGTGTGCTCGAGTACTGGTAAATCCCAGGAAAAAGTGGTTAGGTTAACTGATCCTCTGTTAGCCTTAGATGGCATAAAAATAATGACGCTAAATATTCAATCAATCAATCAATCAATCAATTATTATCTCAAGCATTAAACCTGTAATGTAGAGATCTCGACTGATTTGATCTCGAACTCTCGACCTATGATGTTCGTCTCTGTACCTTTTTTTCTCCACTTACTATTCATTATCTTGATTTATCTAATAATTATCTCTATATCTTGCCTTATTATGCTGATATTTCAACTTATAATTTCGAGCTCTCGACTTACTTATATCTTGAGCGCTGGGCCTACATCCATCAATTAACTGAGAATCGAACACAGACTCAAATCTTACAATTTTGTAAAACGTTAATCTATGAAAAATAAATATGATCCTGTAATATTTTCTGTTAAACAATCATTAAAACTGCTTGATTCGGCAAAAAGATGTCATACTTTGCTTGTTTAATTTGAATCTTAAATTTTTTTACATTAAGAGTCTGATTCTAAATCTCAGAGCCATACTATTGATGGATTTAGGTTCTGGTCGTGTTATGTTGAGTTTTTTACTCAATATTTTGACATTTTATCTCAAGATCTTATGTCATTACTACTAGATAAATACTTGCTGGCATTAAGATGAACTCACGACTTATAATTTTAAAGATTGTTTACTTATTATGAAATCTGGTCATCACGTATGTCGTTGTAATGCGCGTAATATCTCGTATATACATAACATCTTAAGATAATAAAGATAATTATTCGAGGTTTCAATATATTTTCAAAAAACGAGTTTGTATCCCACGCGAATCTCTCTCTCTATATAAACTTTTTGCTTCATGGCTTATAATGTTAGGCTAGTGTTAGAGCTTCTCTATCACGTGCGGAAGGTCATGAGTTTAAACCTCGACCGAGTCATGCCAAAGACTTAATAAAAGAAACTAACAGTTTGATGGAGTATCAAACGATGTACCTGCGGGACTATATTCCAGTGTGATGGCGCTTTGAATACTGGCTCGAGCAGATACGCCCGTGCTATTACTGATAGAATACAATACTTAGATGTTTGTTCCTATGGAAAAATATTTATTCTTTATTTTAGCTTAATTGCAAAGACAACTGAGAGCGTATATGAATTGCTCTTAAGTCACAACGAAATTGTTCTACATATTCCATTCTGCATAATTATTCTGACTTTTTATTTCGAGGTTATTCAATGGGATAGATAGTTATGCCAATACAAACATAGAGGTACACTATGTCCATATAATTACTTTTACTAATATTTAGCATTTTAATACAATTTCCTCAGTGAGAGCATACATCATAAAAAATAAAACAAATGTTTGCAATAGAACAGTGCATTTGTTATTAAGAATAACAATAAGTTATTAAAATTGAAGTAGAACGGGTTGTTTGAGAAAAAAGGTTCCTGGTTAAAAATACGTTTTCGCCAACTATTTTAACGTTGTTACATTTGTACATATGTGTAAGCTTACGTAAACCCGTTACTTTTATACAAGGAGTGTGTAGCTATGTGTAAATACTTAATAAAGATATATGAAAACAGCATTGTAATACCGACATTTGGAATTGGCCGATATTAATTTTGCATCAATTGTAATTTTTTACTATTTATATTCACCACTAAAATGAGCGGTGAGAAACGAATGATAATGAGACATGATGTCGTGTATCAGTCATCTGTTAAATAATGGAATGTATCAAAAGTAAGAAAAACTGTTAATACACTTTTGCCAAAATGCAGACAGTGAAACATGTGCAATTAAATCACCATGAATATGATAATTCTCAGACTTAATTATCAAATTTTCGACAAAGACAAACAGGTTTTTCCTAACGCTCACCCTGTTTATTTTTTATTTATCAATTTTTCATGCAAGCAGTCCTATGTTGTTATAATTTGCATTAACTATATCAGTAATTACAGTAGGTATATTAATATATATTATGCAAGTAAATGATGTTCTAAATAAAACTGATGATTCAAAGGGTTTAAGAATACATATTATACAGACATGTGAAGCTTTAAATAATATGAATGGCTAGCAAAAAGAGTACCTGTTTTGTTTTTTTTTAAAAATAATCAAAGTTATATTTTGTTTTTATTGATTGTTTATATTTATATAACTAGCATTGTGATGAGTAAGTTGCGGTCATGACCTATTTATACCTTTCAACAATAAGCATTCAACTTATGACAGTCAATATCGTATTTTTTTTTTATAGCATGTTGGTTAAAACTCGTAACAAAAAAATACCGACTAATCAACATGTTGCGGCACGCATTGACACGTGTGTATGTGTAAGCCCACAATTGATATTCCTACTTATCTCTTCGGTGAATGAATCATTTTAAAGGCATCTCATTCATTAGGAGACCTAATTCAACTAGGGAACTTTACATTTTATTGTTGTTTGACATCCGCTGTGACATAATATCACAAGAAAAATAGAATATACTAGATTATTAAGAATAACAATAAGTTATTAAAATGGAAGTAGAACGGGTTGTTTGAGAAAAAAGGTTCCTGGTTAAAAGTACGTTTTCGCCAGCTATTTTGACGTTGTTACATTTGTACATGTGTGTAAGCTTACGTAAAATCGTTACTTTTATACAAGGAGTGTGTAGCTATGTGTAAATACTTAATAAAGATATATGAAAACAGCATTGTAATACCGACATTAGAAATTGGCCGATATTAATTTTGCACCAATTGTATTTTTTTACTATTTATATTCACAAATGTAATCGTAGGACTTATTTCTTTCCAGTGATCAGCTCTTGCATGTAATGATGGATTTTAAAATGAACTGGATTTTATTTCAATACTAAATGTTCGAAGATGTGGAGAGAATGACAATTAAAGATTGATAGGGAGAAAGATATTTCCTGAAATAAAAACAACCACGCGTTGTTTACTAAATTAATATTTTAACTTAAATACTTCCCATTATAATACAAAACATGAAGATAATTATACTTTAAATTGATTGATTAATTGGATATTTAGCGTTACATTTTTATGCCATTGAGAGCTAACAGACAATCAGTTGACCTAACCATTACTTGAGCACACCAATCTCCGCATGGTACTGATAACTCACCACTTAAATGAGCGGTGAGAGACGAATAATAATGAGACATGATGTCTTGTAATAATCATCACGGAGACTGTTGCCGGGCGGGGATTCGAACTCACGACTACTAGATTGATAGTCAGACGCGTAACCTATTCTTTACAAGTTCAGTGATTTCTTGCGTTTGTTTTCAGGCTATGGGACTGACGTGACATTCACTATGGATGCTCCATGTTACAATGGAGGAGATCCTGTTACACTTGTAGCTAAGTATACTGGTAGTGGAACAGTAACAGCAGTGCAGTGGATGTACAGTGACGCAACTGTAGTTTTGCCTATATTGCAGAGCACATGTACATATCTTTCAACTCCTGATCCTGCTTTCCCAATCTCAAGGATGACATTTCAGTGTCCATCTGCTACTGAATTCAGACTTGTCATTTCAAGTGTGTTAGAATCGGAAATTGGGAAAACATGGGGAGCCAACTTTTCGTTGTCGTCAGGATTGACCGACGGAGCAGAGCAAGCTGTGTTGACGATGTGCAGTGCGCCCGGTATAACAATAAGTAGATTAATTAATTTTAAATTTATTTATATAACATCGATTGTGAAACAAATTATAAGGTAAATCACACTCGATATCTACCTGAGTAAAACCAGTAGTTGCTCAATGATATCATAGCCGTGGCGAAGAATCGATCTGATAATCTACCACTGGATCACGCATTCCACTCAAGTAGTTACACTCAAGTAGTTATAATCATATTGGTATGTATTATTTAGCTAAAACGGTCACATAAAGACTTGGTCACAGTTTGTAAAAAACTCAAATAAACAATGCTATTAAGTTCAGATTTAGTTCAGATTTAACAATAATATAACTCGGTTTTAACAAAACTTGTTGAAAGAAAAACAATTCCTAACTTAGGAGCCATTAAAATGCGTTATTATGGGTTTCTTATTCATCGAAGATTTTTAAAAATTACCTGGCATAAGTGATTCCTAGGACATGACTCAGGTTTGTAGGTCCTATGTCAAGGTTAGATTTTGAGATGAAATATGAAAAGGGCATTGTAAATACCTACATAGTAAATGGTATGTGGTTTCAGACTGTAACTAGCGATTCGATGAGGGCATTTAATTTTGCAATCACCCGATATCCGTCCATCGTTCCGTAAAATTGAGTTGTATTTTCCCCCATGAAAAAGTCAGTTCGATTTTCTGAAATATCTTAGAAGTCACTTTAGTGTGCTATTTTATTTTAGAATGGTCAAATTTTCAACATATCCTAGTTTCTGGGTTTATTTAAGAGCCAAAACAAAAAAAATTAAAAATAATGGAATGTATCAAAAGTAAGAAAAACTGTTAATACATTTTTGCCAAAATGCAGACAGTGAAACGTGTGCAATTAAATCACCATGATCATGATTATTCTCAATCATCAATGTTTCGACAAAGACAAACAGGATTTTCTTAACGCTCACCCTGTTTCTTTTTTATTTATCAATTTTTCATGCAAGCAGACCTATATTGTTATAATTTGCATTAACCATATTAGTAATTACAGTAGTTATATTAATATATATTATGCAGGTAAATGATGTTCTAAATAAAACTGATGTTTCAAAGGGTTTAAGAATACATATTATACAGACATGTGAAGCTTTAAATAATATGAATGGCTAGCAAAAAGAGTACCTGTTTTGTTTTTTTAAAAAATAAATCAAAGTTATATTTTGTTTTTATTGATTGTTTATATTTATATAACTAGCATTGTGATGAGTAAGTTGTGGTCATGACCTATTTATACCTTTCAACAATAAGCATTCAACTTATGACAGTCAATATCGTATGTTGTTTGCATAGCATGTTAGTTAAAACTCGTAACAAAAAAATACCGACTTATCAACATGTTGCGGCACGCATTGACACGTGTGTATGTGTAAGCCCACAATTGATATTCCTACTTATCACTTCGGTGAATGAATCATTTTAAAGGCATCTCATTCATTGGGAGACCTTATTCAACTAGGGAACTTTACATTTTATTGTTGTTTGACATCCGCTGTGACATAATATCACGAGACAAATAGGGTTCAAGCTTTATCGAAGATAAATTCTGTTCTGAATGTACATTCTTGACACAGAAGATTTCATAAGTAATGCATTTAAACCTCAATTTCCAAGCATTGTTTATTTACTGAAGTCACAACTCAACATGACAATGCTTTTAAAAGATTCTTAAATACGTCCATAACATCATTCAACTCACAAAAGGAGCATTAAAATACGGAAAATGCATTTTTTGATAAGAGGAAACAACGATGATTTATTACCGCCATTATGCGACTACCCAACAGAAGCACTTCCTGTTTTCAATGTGTGTGTAATGCCTATGATGAACCGCCTTTACGTGTTTAATGACATAATGACCTACCATTTAGTAAATCCTATCAACTGAAGTAATACTGCCAAGTAAATAAACGTACTAATCTAATGTGACGTAAGTTCAAAACATTACTGATGATTTTATTCAAAACAGTTTTCAATGAAATTAAGTCACCATGAATATAGCCTTGAAAATAAAAAGTATTAATTACTTACATGTATAACGACATGAAATGACTTCGCATTACTTAATGTATGAGTTATTACCCTTGAAATATCAAACAGTGCGTTTGTTCACATTGTGTGCATTGTCTCATAACCACCAAACATGCATATTATATGTTAATATATAATTTAATACTTGGATAATATTTCAAATTGGCGAAAATGTATATTTATTGTCGGGGTTGTGGCCTTTGAATTGTCAAACAATGTGTAATTGTATATTATATGCACTCTAACAATCGTAGTTTTCATTTGATTCTCACTAAACTAAGATCTAGTTATGTAACCAAACATATCTTTGGTACGATTCTAAACTGGTCATATCGGACTATCAATATTTGATTTATGACTTGTCAATTGTTTACGTTATTTTGAGTTGATTTCAAGCTGGCAGTTTTAGTTATCGCTTCATTCTCAATAAACTTAAACAGTATACATATAACCATAGTTTCTCAGAATAGTTCTTAGACTGGTCAAACTATGGCTTTAAAGTCGTCGAATACTTCGTTATTTGAAAATGTGTATACTTTAGAACTGCCTGTTTGTATTCCATTCTAAGGAAACTTACACAATGTTTGTATTACTGTAAAAGATAAGTTCTTCAGCTAGAAAAAATGGATTTCTAATGCAGAGTTTGGCCCTTGAATTGCCACAATTTCTTAATAAATTTTGTATGAACAGGCAGATTTTATTGGATCCCCTCCAAATTTATACAATAGTCATAGAGTAATCTTAAAATAGTTCACGTAATCATATATATATATATATATATATTTATATCAAATGCTTAAAAAAATAAAACAAAATCAAGCAATACTGAATCAGTCCTTATCTTATGAAAAGATCTAAATTATGCACAAATATGCACATTTCAAGTGAACTCCGAAACAACTGATTCAATTCTTAGAAATTTGATGTACAAACTCATTAAATCATGTTTATGCTATTCAATAAAATAATCTTAATATATACATATATGTGAACAAACATACAAAGTGAGTTAGTTTAAAACGCATGTGAATTGCTTTTAAAATCGCATTTTAAAGTTTTAATATTTCTATCAAACTAAGTCTATGTTTGTCAAAGTTTTTAAATGGCATATGGATATTATACCTTGAATATTTGATTCATTTTCTGCAAAAACTATTTATTTTGCTTCTTAAAAAATGTTATTTTTTCTAAAATTGGATGAATTGGTAAGATTGTTTTTAGATTTGCGTTTTTATAACATGAACTACATGTGTTTCTTAAATAAGGTTTCGCATTAACTGTTATCCAAATGAACATAGATATAGAATCTGTATAATTGGAACATCACATTATATATACAAATATTGGCTTTAATTCCTACCATAAATCTTAATCGAATCTAAATAGATCACTAACAGTTCATTAACTTTACCATTTAAATTGGAAGTCATTAATATATAATGGGTATAATACAATACTTTTGTTTTTCATTAAGCTCCCCCAGATGATTTTTCCAGAAGGAAATGAACACAATATCGAAGAAACAGAGTGGAAACATAATGCTGAAAGATACCATAGCTATGACGAAGTAATGACAGTGTGTTCAATTCCCTATTGCATCAGTTTAGTAGCCTGTGATCCTGGTACAATAACTACAGGTTATTAACACACACAAAAATGTGAACATTATTTTTGACATTCTGAACATGAAGAATTTAAAAACATATCACTTTTTTAAAATAATGGAAACATGTTTGTTTGACCAATACTCATTAAACACGTTGAATACAATATTTTGTAGAAATAAGTAAGGGATATAATTATATTCCCACGGTTATATTTTGGTTGCAAATAGCTGGCATTTGGAATTTGAGTTATATGTTCCACATGTTATTTCTAAGAAACAACTCAAAAACATTTTTATGCCCGTGTACCATATAAGTGACATTTTCACTATCAATCACGATGTTTTTCTTATCTATATCATCATTTCCAAGAAAGCATTTTACTTTATTTTGATAATATATTGACGAACTGATTTAGTTGTGTATTTCAATCTTTGCTAGCTTCTTTATTAACAAACCTATTTTATACCTGACCTATATTTCTTCTACTCCTTTTCACAATCCTAATCATCATCACTAGTGCAATACAATGCACTGTTTAAAAAACAAGGTTGTATTCTACAAATTACAAAAAATGTATATATTGCAGTCCTAACCAGTTATAATCACTAATCACATAAAAATAAATACAACGCGATGTTAAACTGTGTTTCATTAATCTAGGCTTCAAATGCAGTTGTATGTGTAGCACTAAGGTTTTCAAAGTTAGTACATTGTATTTCGCAAAGAAGCATACAATGGAATTTCATAGAGATATACATCATCATGCGTAAGGAAAATTAAATGCTGAACTATGGTTGTGCTAATGGGAAAGGATAACTGACATACCATATACAATATGAATGGTTAATATGTCTGATATACAGGCAGGATGTTAACTTATTGGGCATGTTAAGGTTTGTTCTTATGTCATATTCAAAATCATAATCATAACATTCATGCAAATAGGTAAACTGATCTACACCATATTGTTTAAAATGTTGTATCTTGATATTGTTAAATCAAATGCATGTTTCTTTGACAAAATAAATAAACAGATATGAAACATGTCTTTGTGTTGATGTTGTGTGTATCATATCATCAAAACTATACGTGTGTGCATAATCACCAATCCCGTCATAAGAAGCATATACTTCAAGTCCTTTTTGATAGTAGTTCAATACACATATTTGTTTATTTTGAGGCACGGTACAATTAACTGATATCAAGCAAATTTAATTTAGTCTTTCGTCAGTTACTTCTGAAATATTAACTATTAAATTTATAAACTTTATGAAAAAATGCAAAAAAAATATATAACCCAATCCATCTATTGCAAACTAGTATTTCTCAAACCTGCAAAGTTGGCAATAGTACAAGATTCGCTTTAAAAACTTTTAACATAATATATTAGTCGTATATTTGGAAAATTTTAATTAATCCTCATTAATAACACACTGAAATATCTTTATTGGTTCATTATGTAACATTTTAGAAATGGTGATTTTTTCGTTCTCTGGGCCGTTTTCAGTATTAAGTCATTTTTGTCTAACGTTTTTGAAGAAAAAAGAAGGAGTAGATGTTATTTTTTTGCTGGCGACAGTTTAGTCTAACGTCACCAAATTTTGTCCATAGTTGTGTGTTGCTTCTCAAAACAATTTTTCTGTTGATATTAACCGCATCTACATGTACGTATGAATAACTTATCCTGTATACTGTTTAGTTGTTTCTTGTAATTCAGCTTCCTTTCTCCAAAACTTTTTGGTCTAATGTCACCATAGTTGTGTTATAGGTAGTATTAGTCAAATTAATGCTGCAATATTTTGTCAGGTAACTTTGGCCTTAATCTCTAAGGATACATGCATGTTCCTACAAACTGTTAATTATTAAATTAAGCCCCATTTCGCAAACACTGCTTGACCTAGTGTCGCCAAATGAACAATAGTTATATTTAATTTATGGGTAGTACAAAATAATGCATATGACATCTTAAAATAATTAACTTGATCTACAAATTGTTAAATTTTCACATTTACCTCCAATTCCCAGAAATCGTTTAGCCTAGTGGTACATGTACCAAATCAGTACATAGTTATAGTGTTAAAGATAGTACTGCTCAAATAATGCAGGCTTTCATCAGATGACTTTTATCTCTACAAATAATGACTTAACTTACAAAATGTTATGAGGCATTTTTTCTATCCATTTACATCTCTTTTAAACTATTTGACCCTGAGTAACCAATATTTACCAATTATAAAACATATATACGCCAGTCCGCTAATTTGAAACGAACTGCTAGCAAAAGTAAAGTTTGATGAAACATGAAAAATCGAAATGCCGGAAATCAAACTGCGAGCAGTGTCAACATCTCCTGGAAGGTAATAATTTTATTTTCAGCAGCGGCAAATAATTAACAATAAAAAACAACGATATCCTGCGATGTTCAATATATCATTTCCATTGTCCGATTCTGCGGTTGCCAAAATAATACATTGATGAAACTGGAGACTTCCTGAGAAAGCGAGTTACAAACAACAGATAGAAACAGACATATAAGAATGCTATTTGGAAGCTGGCATATCGATACTTGTGCAAGTCTGAAAAATCCATTTTCACAAGTGTTTCTTTTTACAAAATGCAAACAGATAACACAATTTTAAGAAAGGAAAAGGAACAAAACTTCATCAAGTTGTTAAAACCAGTATTGAACAGTAAAACAACTTCATGATATAAAAGGTGTTCCTAAGAGTAACCTCCCTTGCACTGACGTCCTAAGAGTAACCATTTATATTGGCGTTTGGTGTCTTGCACACTTATACATAAATCATTGTATACGGCAGCATCTTGATCAGAATTTTTATATTTACTACATTTTGAGCGCCTTACTTAATAGTTTAATCTCGATTGTGAAACAAGTCATTCCAACTTTCTTTTATCATCTTTAATTGAACAATGACTTTGCTTTTGTGTAATTAGTATACTTTTGGTCGTTAAAGACCTTGAAATATAATTAAAATGAAATAGTGTTCTAATTATAGATATTGTAATTACCCTTCCATTGTTGAAAGCTAGTCATGCTACAGTTCACGTCAATTATAGTATGTACTCGTGTGGCAGATATATTGTATATTACCAAAGGTTAATGCAAGACTTGAAGAAATAACACTTTAAAGACGAAGTTGTGTATGTCGCTAAATAAAGTATTTATATATGGAGATACGTTACTGTGAACAACCACACGTAAATCTAGACCAGATCACGGCGAGCGCACCTATCTACAATGCAACACAAAGACATAAGACCATACCATTAAGTTAATAGAATTAGTACTAACTATAACTTAATATATACTATGGTTTTACATACAAAACATCTTGACTGGAAGGACAATTTACATACGTTAACTGATAGCTTTATATGATTCAGTTTAGGATTCGTGACTACCCACATGCTATATAAAAAGACACATAAAAACCGTTGGACCATGAAGATACAGTAAAATTATATGTATTTTTATATATATCATATATTTCATAAAATGGGTCATTATGATTAACCTCGATGAAATCGGGTCGCATCCATTAACACATGTTATTTTCCGTATGTATATAGCCGGGCCCGATTAGCTCAGTCGGTTACGCGTCTGACTATCAATCCAGGGGTCGTGAGTTCGAATCCCCCGCCCGGCAACAGTCTCCGTGATGATTGATATACGACATTGTGTCTCATTATCATTCGTCTCTCACCACTGATTCAAGTGGGAAAGTTATCAGTTACTTGCGGAGATGGGGTGTGCTCGAGTACTGGTTAATCCCAGGAAACAGTGGTTAGGTTAACTGATCGTCTGTTAGCCCTCGATGGCATAAAAATGACGCTAAATATTCAATCAAAATCAATCAATCAACTGTACGTATAAAAGCTAAGGCGTAGAAGCCGGTGCCGATTGACGCACTCCCGCGATGTTCAGGTTTGGTGAGGTGAGCAGGGTCAGTATATATAAGGTGTCCACACATATTTTTTTATTAAATATTTGTAATATAATGGTGTATATGTAGCTGCAAGAGACATATAAACACTGTCCAGGCACACTAATTATTCCTGGTTGGAGCGAATCCAGTGCTTGTTATATTTTAACAAGAGCGTAACTATGAATTTATTTCATATATCTATTTTTAACTTGCTTCTTTTGACAGGGTAACATATTTTTAATGTATAGTATATCCATATCATGAGATGTTAATTAGAGTAAGATACAAATCACAATACTTCTTAAAGTTTTTGTAAAAAGATTTTGTGAATTTATTATGAAAAATGCTAATATTAAATATTAAAAAAACGAGAAATAAACAGTTTTATCAGTTTCGCCTATAAATATGTTTCTTTAAATACAATGTTGATAATGTAACATATTTTTTTCTCTGAGATTATCTACAGTATACATGTATATAACACATAACATATGTGTCATTGTCAAATACTTTAATGGAGTAATCTTATAATATACAATGCACTGAAACGGATTTCTGTTCCACCAACTTTTTCTTTGTGTTAACTCCGATACTTACAGTGTTAACATATTTTCGATTGGCTTCTTGCCTTTTCTGAAAAACCTAATGCAGTTTTACTATTCACTATAAAATCACGGTTACATAGAAAATATTTCTTAATATTTTGTTTTATACTTGAGTGAATACCCGAGTATACTAGTAAGGCGCAAGCCTGTTCTCTGTTTTTATGGCAAAGTGTTTGTGATGGATATTTGTCACAAAATGATTTTCATCCGATATTGTTAAACTGTTTCAATGAAATAAGAAAGAAATAAAAAATACAATTGGTGCTTGCTTAAGGCAGCTCTCTCAAGTATACAACATGCAGCTTGTTTTACAAATGGGAATCAAAAGATAGAACATGTATTATGCAAATGCCATGCTATGCGAACATGTCATTTTAATTATATGATAACTTGAGAAACTATATTATGAATCCGACTAGCATAACGCTATGTCAATTAACACCGAACAGAAGTAGCTCTAATTTTATTACATTATTATGACAATATTTATAACTGTTTAGCATTCTTAGTAAACAATTATAATGATTATGATTATATTGTGATTGTGTTCTTTGAATGATTCATCTCCTGTGGGACAATATTTTCTCCGTGACTTTAAAAATGTAGACGCCAAGGTAATAACGTACAGATGCTTTGCGATCTGCGATGTCTCTGCATTCGTTTCTTTTTCTTCTAATTGACACGAGTACCCTCATAAAGTCACGAAAGAAATTGCCCGACAAAAGACACCGAGACACCACACTGTCAATAACGCAATCCTTGCATAGAATAACTATAATTATACAATGCATACATTCAAAAGAAATGACATCAGGTTTCGGGGTTATAAAATATTGTTCCATGCTCAACCCAAGGTCATAATGTTCAATTAAAAACCAAATGGACTCATTGTAACTAAATAAATATGTCTTCCTCTAATCAGCATTAATACGTTCACATTGTAGGCCTAGTCAAGTATTTACATTTAAATTGTGATTTATATAATCCCGGATAGTATGATTTGAGTATGGCTTTTAGTTTAGCTCCAACACTTGTTTGGGACCAGGTTAATCAACCTGTTCGGCAAATGTACACCAATAATATGTAGACGACCTGCAGACGACCACTACTCGTTATATCAGTCGTGTTGACAGATAAAAAAGCTAATGAACTTTTATTTGTGGGTTATGTACACAATGTTTCCGACTAACAATCACTCCAGCAACTGTTCAAATCGGAAGCGAATCGATTACCGCTGCACTGGTTTTTGCCTCAGCACCGCCTGAAGTTGTGGTGGATTGTAATACAGATAATACGTATGGTGGTATAGACACTGTCGTTTAAATAGAAACTTGATATCAAACGAAAGAAAATATTATATCATTTGTCATTAACCAATTACCGATACTCGGACAGACAAAGAACCCAATACTAGAAGGAATATGCGATTCTTCAAACCCGTTAAACAGTCGTTTGAGAGCGAGTTTGATGGTGCCGACTTTGTCGTTTTGATTTAAACAATTAACAAAACATTTCTGTTATCGATTCAGGTCGATGTAAATACACCTTATCAATTACACAACTATATAAATGTCAATGACAACGGGTGGGGTTTGAGTATTTATTGCACGCTGTCACTAAAACAAACACACACAACATGCAGCAATGGGTCTCGATAAAAATAGCGTTATTAATCATACTAACATATCATCAAACGATGTTCCGACAGGTAATTTGTTACTCCTTTCTATCCGTTACTCATACAATTCAAAACGAACCACATATATCATGTGTAAACATCTCCAATATCGGCACAATATGGGACTTAAAATCGTGATTGCTCTAGCCTTTTGTTTACTGATATTCTTATGAAATCGACAATAAACGTTATAAACAATTATCAGAATACCACACACACACACACACACACACACACACACACACACTGTGAATATTAAACCCGAGTCTCTCTATGATGTTTATAAACTTTAAGCTGCTATAAACCAGAAACAATTGTGTACTAGTAAATAAATATAATGTTATACATGTACATTCTACATTTGCGTCAATCTCATTTAATTCTTGTTTTCACTCTCAGTATATTCTATATTGTATGTCAAATATATAGAGATTAATATGTGTTTATAAAAAGTATGTACCATCGCAAATTGATATTGTTAATACACACGTATGTTTTCAGCGTATGATTAGTTTATTTGTTTTGATATGTTGACGATTAGGTGTCGTGTTTATTGTCAAATAAAATATTCTGTATAATAACTAAAAAACATGAAAACATTATCAAGACGATCCGATACTAATAAACTGTACATTACATTATGTTAAGATTATCTTATTATTACACTATACAATCTTTATTTCAAATTTCCTTTTCTTTCTTTCTGAATAATTCACCTCTATAAAAGTTATCTGATAGCGTTGCATTAAGGGGACATGTAAAAATATTTTTTTATCTCGTGGGACATAACATATCGTTCCCCCGAGATAATTATCGTGTCCCAACGAGGTAATTATCTCGTTCCCACGACATAACGATTCATTTGAATCTGAGTAGAACTACCGTCCCTCCGCAAGTAAATGTCATACTTTATCACATAAAGTTTTAGGAGCGAGCGGTTCTCGAACCGACGACCTTAACTGTCATAGGTAAGCTATATTAAGACGGCGCCTAAGACCACTCGGTCACGGATGATCATATAATTGAATAAGAAAACGAACATAATGATACAGCAGTAATTCGCCTGAATGTTCTATTCCATATAATAATAGCTAAATTAACTTTATGCACTTAATACTACAGGTACTGCGGATACTCTAATTGCTTAATGAAACTTTAACTCAACCAATACATGAAAATATACAGTTCATATTGTAAGTGTTCATTTGGTAAATAGAGTAAGCAGATATGATTTGAAGAACATATAATGTTTAAAGCAAACCGAACATCGATCGTGGCTGCATGCATGTTAACCAAGTGACATAATTGAAACAGATCTATATTAAATATTAATTATACTGTTTTGAATATGAAAACTAACAATTATTCAGTCATATCGAGATGGGGTCTACTTATGGCAGTGTTATCTGTCACTCTGAGCGTCATGTTGGATGCAGTGAATCATTAAGATTTATTACAAAAAAAATTAATATTTTTTTTATTTTAAGCTCATTTTTTTGAAGAAGGAAAAGGAAGTTTTGTCCACTTCATTACCGGGATGACAATACAAGTGTCAGTGTACATGGTGCAGGCGAGCTAAATATCTTAATCTTGACAAGACTAATATCGTGGCAACGCGGTATTATGTCGTGGAAGCGAGATATTTATCAGGTTGGAACTTGATATTATGTTATGGGAACGAATTAATTATCTTGTAGGAACGAGATATTAGGTCGTTGGAATGAGATAAAAAAAATCATATGCCTCCTCTGTGCTGCCGTAATCTGAGATCAGAATTAAATTTTTTTATTCATAATATGCTATTTATCTGTAAGTGTCATTTTGAGTATTAGTTCATTTTGAGTAGGAAAGGGTCATATCAAATGTTGGTAGTACTTTTGGACCAACCCGTTTGTTTATATATATATATGTTAAAAGCAATAAATATGTTTAAACTAAATAAACACAGAAAACCCTAGAAGTGGACTCAATATCTGTTTTAGACACTTAAATTTCTTGACCAAACTTCTTGATGAAGGCAACTGTTTTCTATTGTGTAATATCGCACTGTATATAACTCATGTTGTATACCATTATATTTGACACAAATCACTTTTATCATTATATATTAATATAATCTTTAATCACAGCAGGGTAAATAAGTGTATACCTGAAGTACATAATCTACTTTACAAGCAAAGCATACATCAACTTATATATACCCAGGCAATATATCCACATATGACTCTTATCAGAATCTTAATAAACATATTATTTGGAAATCATAAAAAGGGGCCGCATATTCTCATATATATACATTTTAAGGTAACACATATCCCCCCCCCCCCCCCCCCCCCCCCACCCTTGTGTATATAATTGTCCCACACGTATTGTGTGAAGAAAATCAACACCCACTAGACTAAGTTAACACAATACGGGAAATTCTGTTATATAGGTTATTGTTATTATCAACTCCCCCCCACTTGGGTCGGAACATTTGAGATAAGTTGAATGACGTCACAAAAGCTTTGAGTAAGCATACATTCCAAAATCAACATATATTTTTTCTATTTCGATGTTCATACTACAAAAATTACGAAGATTTGAAAATTTTGATTTTTGTTTCATTAGTAGTTGAGTAACTGTTTGGTGTAGAAATTCATATTGAAAATTCCTCAGTATTGCGTCTCTTGTTTTTGATATCTATTTTTACAGTTTATTTCAGATTGAGAAAGTAATTCCTGCATGTGATAATGGTCTCTTCTCTCTCATTGGTTTGAAATTTTTTAAGATAACTTATATATGTGTGTTTGATTTTTATAGCTTTATCCAGGAAACTTAGTTGTGTTGGGTTGTTTGTGATTTTACTATTCAATAAACAGTTACATAATTATCGTTTATAAGTTTATCAATTATAGTTAACGACTTAAAAAAGGAAGATTTCTACTTTTTTTATACCAGATCTGCTATCATTTTATAGCTTCATATATGTTACAAAATCGATGTCGACCACAATTGATTTGATAAATTTAAAAACAAGGTAATAAAGTTTTGTCTTGGTTTGTCATTCACGTCATATTTAGATTTGATACAATACTCATCATTGTGTTTTTAAAGTCGTTGAGATTATTTGTGATAGTATAGTACAAGATTATCAATGGTATTCTGCTCTCATCATTATAGAATGTAGATGACTAACATTTCTGTTGTACATGAACACGACTTGTAGCTTTAATTTACTAATGGTTCACGTGATATTTGTAATGTTTATGGCGGCAGTTACATTTTATGGTCCTCTTGAAGTCACATGAAGAGCCCTAGTTGTCCACACCAAACCTGAATCGTGATATCAATATATTTGTACATAGCAATCACATTTCGGAAGATTATAGCATGACTATAAGACAACGGATATTGTTACTTTTTTATAAAACGGGTATCAAAGTTTAACAGAGACAAATATAAAAGAATATCTTTAAGTAGAATGGCTGCCTACGTTCAATATATTGCAATGAAGTGTCTTATTGGATTATGTTGCTTATTAGCGGGTTAGTATATACATATGTAATATTATGATACATTTAGAAATGGTAATAAAGCCTAAAATTTTACATTAACTTCTATAAAAAAGGAACATTTAATTTCTTTCATACACACTTTATTCTCTCTCGATAACGGTCAATGGTATATCATGGAACTCAATCATTTTTACGCATAGTTGAGTTTTAAGGGTGCAATGATTTTGTCAGCTAGAAATTATTTCTTTCAAATGCACCGGTATTTATTCATTTACGAATCATGATCATATTATATATATAAGTATACATATCTTTATCTATTGAAGTGGTATTCACATAACGGCATTTATTGTGTATAATAAATACGAAAATGTATAGGTTATTTGCTTCAATAGTTCTTTGCAAAGATTATCTGATAAAAACATTTGATGTATACTAATCTGACCGTATCCTTGTCAGTGTTGATTGGCATTTTCAAGCTTCTCTTTTGATTGCTTTCTGTTACACCTATTCTTATGAGTACTATCGTCATAATTTTGGAGCTTTTCTCTGGCAAAGCGAACTTAAAAGGGTTTTATTGTTGATACAATTTTTTACATTGGCATATATGTGGTCACCACCTTAAATGGTCTTTAGTAATAGTTATCATTGTTTGCTGTTGTTTTTGTCATTTTAAAATGAATTGTATGGGAATATGTTATTGACGTAATGAAAAAAGCACCACTGAATAAAAAATACATTGCATTTTCTCATATGTGTATCCTTTTAGTAGAGGATTGTATTTGCTCCATTGCATATGTGATATTTGATATTTACGTTATGCTTGCGATTAAAAGGATTAGAAACCTTAGATATTTTCTTATTAGTATAACCATCAGAGACATATTGAACAAAAATATTATAAAGAAGGGTTATTGTTTTCCCGAGATATATATATAATATTATATATTAACAGGAAATGTTGTATATCGCAAGGTATTACTTATCAAAAGATAAAAAATAAAATGATAATTTATTCAAAATTGTATAATTTATATTCAAATATAGTGTTAAATAGTGTTAAATAGTGTCAATATGTTTAATATGCCAGTTTTCTTTTAGAATTACCTATATGTTTCCCGTCATGGTCAATGTATATAAATATTTCACTTGATTCATGCACGAGATATTTTTGTGAATAACGTGGGTACCATATTTATTTATAAAAACCACTTGAATAAACATTTTTGCATGTGTCCATGAAATATGTATTGCAAATATGTTGGCTAATTGCGTATACTCTCGGTTTGTTAGAGTTAGTGATAGGGTATCTAAAAGTTAAAATACATTGTATTCAATATTTATGAAGGTCCATTTTTTATGTTTGTATGTTAATTATAATACACAAACATTTTTATTATGTTTTCAGCTGACGGTGTCCGACTTACAATCACTCCAGCAACTGTGCAAATTGGAGGCGAATCAATTACCTCTACACCGGTTCCTACCACAACACCGCCGGAAGTTGTGATGGAATGCAATACAGATAATACTTATGGTGGAATAGACACTATCTTTTCAATTTATATCAAACGAAAGCAAGGGCTCGAGACAGATTTTCGGAATATTGTAGAACTTGTTATTAACAAATTACCGGAACTCTCGGACAATGCACCGAACGATATTCGAACAAAGAACCCGATACTAGAAGGAACAATTGATTTATCAAACCAGTTGAACAGTCGTTTGAGAGCCAGGTTTATGGTGTCAACTTTGAATTGCTTAGACGAAGCGCAATACCAGTGCAAGATAAACTATAAGCCGACAGGTTCTGAAACAACGGATATGATCGATGAAAAAAGTCTTTCTGTAACAAGTATGTTTCTTCTTTATAATTATGTATTATATAAGCAATAAACAACGAAAGTTCAACTTTTTTCAAGGCGTATTGATCAACACATTGACGTTCTGTATTTTGTAAAATCTTCTACACATTCTTTTAAAATATATTTACTCGATACGGTCATACCGTGTATCAGATATTGTTCATATTTCACCATGATTCGTCCTGTAACTCTGAAGTGAGATATAAAAGTACAAGTTACTCAGTCAGAGGAATGAGGACAAATAAAGAGAGTTAGTAGTTGGTAGTTAGTTTGCGAGAGTGGGGCTCTGGGGAAGTTAAATCTGGAAATTCGATTTGTCTTGTGAATCACTACTTACTTCGATTTGACTTGTGAATCACTACTTCCATTTGACTTGTGAATCACTACTTCAATTTGACTTGTGAATCACTACTTCGATTTGACTTGTGAATCACTACTTCGATTTGACTTGTGAATCACTACTTCGATTTGACTTGTGAATCACTACTTCCATTTGTCTTGTGAATCACTACTTCCATTTGACTTGTGAATCACTACTTCCGTTTGACTTGTGAATCACTACTTCCATTTGACTTGTGAATCACTACTTCCATTTGTCTTGTGAATCACTACTTCCATTCGTCTTGTGAATCACTACTTCCATTCGTCTTGTGAATCACTACTTCCATTCGTCTTGTGAATCACTATTTCGATTAGACTTGTGAATCACTACTTCCATCTGTCTTGTGAACACTACTTCCATTTGACTTGTGAATCACTATTTTGATTCAATCACTACTTCGAATTGTTTCGTGAATCACTACTTCAATTTGTCTTGTGAATCACTACTTCGATTTGACTTGTGAATCACTACTTTTATTTGTCTTGTGAATCACTACTTACACTTGTCTTGTGAATCACTACTTCGATTTGTCTTTTGAATCACTACTTCCGTTTGTCTTGTGAATCACTACTTCGATTTGTCTTGTGAATCACTACTTCGATTTGACTTGTGAATCACTACTTCCATTTGTCTTGTGAATCACTACTTCCATTTGACTTGTGAATCACTACATCCATTTGACTTGTGAATCACTACTTCCATTTGTCTTGTAAATCACTACTTCCATTCGTCTTGTGAATCACTACTTCCATTCGTCTTGTGAATCACTACTTCCATTCGTCTTGTGAATCACTATTTCGATTTGACTAGTGAATCACTACTTCCATTTGTCTTGTGAACACTACTTCCATTTGACTTGTGAATCACTATTTTGATTGAATCACTACTTCGAATTGTTTCGTGAATCACTACTTCAATTTGTCTTGTGAATCACTACTTCGATTTGACTTGTGAATCACTTCTTCTATTTGTCTTGTGAATCACTACTTACACTTGTCTTGTAAATCACTACTTCGATTTGTCTTGTGAATCACTACTTCAATTTGTCTTGTGAATCACTATTTCGATTTGTCTTGTGAATCACTACTTCAATTTGTCTTGTAAATCACTATTTCGATTTGTCTTGTGAATCACTACTTCGTTTCGTCTTGTGAATCACTACTTCAATTTGATTTGTGAATCACTACTTCGATTTGACTTGTGAATCACTAATTCCATTTGTCTTGTGAATCACTATTTTGATTGAATCACTACTTCCATTTGTCTTATGAATCACTACTTCAATTTGTCTTGTGAATCACTACTTCCATTTGTCTTGTGAATCACTACTTCAATTCGTCTTGTGAATCACTACTTCGATTCGTCTTGTGAATCACTATTTCGATTTGACTTGTGAATCACTACGTCCATCTGTCTTGTGAATCAATACTTCCATTTGACTTGTGAATCACTATTTTGATTGAATCACTACTTCGATTTGTTTTGTGAATCACTACTTCAATTTGTCTTGTGACTCACTACTTCGATTTGACTTGTGAATCACTATTTCTATTTGTCTTGTGAATCACTACTTACATTTGTCTTTTGAATCACTATTTTGATTGAATCACTACTTCGATTTGTCTCGTTAATCACTACTTCAATTTGTCTTGTGAATCACTATTTCGATTTGTCTTGTGAATCACTACTTCGATTCGTCTTGTGAATCACTACTTCAATTTTATTTGTGAATCACTACTTCGATTTGACTTGTGAATCACTACTTCCATTTGTCTTGTGAATCACCACTTCCATTTGTCTTGTGAATCACTATTTCGATTGAATCACTACTTCCATTTGTCTTATGAATCACTACTTCAATTTGTCTTGTGAATCACTATTTCAATTTGTCTTGTGAATCACTACTTCCATTTGTCTTGTGAATCACTACTTCGACTTGACTTGTGAATCACTCTTTCTGTACAAGATATCTTAACACTATGCACATTGCATGTTCGATAATTCATTTCACACTCAACTTTTAATAAATAATTACCAATGTCAGCTTCGAAACAACACAAAACTAACAAAGTTCCTACTTATATCTGTATTTCTCTATAAATAATGCATTTTTATGTACATTAATATGTAAAAAGAGACAATTTTGGATCAGAAGCAATGCAACTTTGTTGTGAATTTTTATAAGTATAATACGATTAGTATTGCAACCTTTCGCTCTTACACAGTACGGCTAATGGCCACTAAATTAAACATACTTCTTCCCTCAGTTGCAAATACAACCCTGATATAAAGACATTTCTTTGACACGACTTGTCTCATCCTGATTTTTATGATTGTGTAATTTACAAACCTTCTAAGATCATGGATCATTGTTGTTTTATATATTCACCAAAGACGGGTCATAGTCCTATGATTCCAAAGTACTGCATGCTCGGTTGTATGTACTGTCTTGTATTATGAGGTGACAATATGGACAAGAGCAAGGTTGAGTGCGTAAGTTAACCGCGTGTAAGTTCTCCTGCTTTGACACTGATCATTACAAGGCAGGGTTTTCTGCTGTCATTTCTTATTTATGTACATGCATATATATGACTGTATTATCCGCATAATTTTGCAATATATGTGAGAAATTAAAAAAAGAGTAAATATCTGTTTCACGAAATGCTCATGGCATTTTATCAAAGTAATTATTGTGTGGCACTGGCTGTTGGAGTGTTGCAAAAATTTATTACAATTATAAAAAGTGTCATTGGCGGTTTTACTCTAATACCGATAAGGCAGCGTAAATTATCTGTTTTATCTAATACAATTCACAACACTGATGTTACAGCAAGTGTTTAAGATCTAAAAAGGAAATGAGGAGTTATAGATCATGAGATAAATGCTTGCATTAATCAGATAATTTCAAACTCTTTACACATTTCTTCTGATTTCATTTGCTGATGGACTTAGGTTGACGGGTATCAAAAACTGCATTCAAACGCACAGAATACAAATAATGGATGTTTTATAATAATACTAATTATACTAATACTACGACTAAAAATAATACTACTACTAATAATAATAATGATAATAAATTCTTTATTTAAAGATGGTAACTCAATCATTTACAATAATTATTCTCCCTTGAGGCTGTCAACAAAGCAAATGATGGTTATAACAAATACATTTGCCAATGCACATATACAGAAATATTTGACCTTGGAACAGTCAACGCTAAATCTACTGATTTAATGAAATTTGTGTTTGCTGTTTTCAGTTTTACCCGGAAATCTAGAAATCTCAGCTCGACGGACGCAAAACTTCTTTCCGACCTCTATTGTGAATCTGACCTCAGTTAACAGGGCAGACCAGTTAGAGTTTATGTGCACCGGAAGTATTGGGGAGGTCCAAACAGCGGTTATACAATGGTATACACGATCAAATTCTTTGTATGAATTCCAGGTAGGATTCGTTGACTTTCTTTTGACATATATATTACTATAAAAATCACACATACTATTTCTGCTGGTTCGATATAATGTTTATGAAGTTTTTAAAATTAACAATAGCAATAGCAATAAATCAATTGTTATTCCAGTTTTAAAATTAAATCTAAATTGTTTTTCTATTCAATATTATTTCGTAAATATAATTTCAGGCGTATTAAAAATATGCATCACTGTCATTTCCAGTGGAAAAGAAAAGACAAATCGGTTGCCCCTTTTTCGTTACAATTTGAATCATACTAGAGAGGTATCTGAATACATATTGTTGGCATATGAACATTAAGAAGAACAAAAAAATCAAATATTTGTAATGAAACTGGAATAAGCATATATTTAAACTTAACTGCTAGAAACTGAAAGTTGTATTGGCAAAATATTTGATGGACATATACAGACTGTACACGGATGTTTACCTATTAATGATAATGACTGCATACTAAGTTCTAATAAAAAAAGATACTTCATCCTAACACTTTTATTTCACTGAATGGATTTTCAATATATTGTGAAATGCCAACAAAATGAGTAAAGAATATGCACTGAATAGCGCAACATTATTAAACAATAATATAACTGTCCAACATTTAAGCTAATATATACCTTTCCCCATACGTTTCACAATGGTTACATTATACATGTGTACTGCTTATAACATGTATTTTTAATATAATGTGAAATGTAAACAATATGAATATAGAGTATGCCCTGCATTACGTAATAGTATAAAAAACAGTACAACGTTCTAACATTTAACATATAGGTATGGTATTGCTTTATTATAAATTATATATAGTGCTTGATAAATGATAACACATGTTTACTATTACCCATATCATATTGTTTTGTTCTAATTGCATTACATTACATAAACATACATATACATCGTCTTAGATAACTTAATAAAGAATGTCATTGTCATTCCACTAGCAATTTTACCCCGCAAGTGCCGATGACAGCATCGACGATGGTACGGTGCCGGGTGCTAACGTGTGTCCGTATTCTCGGACGTCCATGTTAAGATACACAGTGCCGACGACTACTTCTCTAGTTGCTCAGTACGCCTTCCGGTGCGAGGTGGCTCAACAACTTTCCACAGGTGGAACATTTAGGGCCTACTCTCAAGAATTTCATATCGATTTGGGTAACTGCCTTTTTCATATCAATTTGTTATAATGGTGGATTTGCCATTTAACCCTTTACTCCATATGCACTTTAAGTGGACTTTTCCAAAGTCAAAGCCATACATAGTCAATTTCCATTAATAGACACATTTTACCTATTTATTTTGATAGAGCAGTAAACAGTGTGGGACCTGTTCTGATTGCTCGTTACGAGCAATCAGAACTGGTCCTACAATGTTTTTAAAAGCCTTCTATATTAGAGGTGTCCAAAGGCGTCTATATGAAATATTCCGTTCAATAGGTCCTACATATCTTTTAAGTTATGTGTCACATTAGCGAACATAAGCATGTTATGTAATGTCTCATTATTGTGTAAACTTGGAGATAATATAATCTGAGGAATCTGTACAAGTATGTACTTAATGCATGATTTATAAAATCGCGGTATTGAATTTCGATTCCTCTCTGATGTTTGCATATGCCTGTTGTTTTTAACTTGACTCATTATATCATTAACAATCTAGATTGAACGTGATGGGATAATTGTACAGAATGGTCCATCATTAAGCAAAACAGTATATGATATTTAATAGTTTTTTTACTTTGGGTTTTGCAAAACTGTGTATACAACGGTTACTTAAAATAGCCGGTGGGACTTCCAAGTGTTAGCAGAACTCAACGATGAAAACTGAGATGTTCCGAATGCGGCGTTGTTTTCGAATGGCTGTCGGCAAGAAATTTGCGTCTGACTTAGCAAAATTATCGATAATAAAGATGCCACTGCTACAAAAAAACGCAGCTGTCCAATCAGTTGATATAATTTGCCTTTTTTTCAGCCATGGTTCGAATCCCACTCGGGGAGTTTTATTTAAATATATTTTTTAAATTAAATTTATTTCATTTTTTTTTAATACTAGTGTTACATAAAACATTTATATACTTTTCAGCTGTACAATATCCCCTCCTATCTAAGTATACTGATATATTCTTTATTTTTATTAATCCAGTAACAAGCTATTACATGTATATATATACGAATAACGTTAACAATTCGTTCAATGTGTTAGTTGCTATTTTGTTACTGGTATATATATTAAGTATATAATGTAAATTTAATGCATATGTTTAAAAACTGATTAATTTGTTTAATTAATAATGTAATAACGGAGCTAGTTGTTTTATCAATAAGTTTAAATCTTCATAATTAATAAGTTGAAACGTAAACAAAAGAAAATAAGAGTATTTTAATCAAGGCCAATTATTGAAAAGTTCCATACCAATTTGTTTTAACCTTTTCTTATTCGATTATCTTTTTATGGTTACTCATTGTTCGTAATGTCACATCATTTACTTTTAAAAAATAAAATCTCTTTTATTTTCAGCATATTTACAAATAAATGGTGTCCCAAGAGGGCAAGAGGTCGGCATGTCGCTACTACTGTTGCTCATTCTCTTATCATCAGCATCACCACCGATTGCGCTATAACAGGCAGATAACTAGTACCGAGACTGAAACGTACTCATGGGCGTCCTCCATCCAAAATCAGTTATGTGACAGTTCCAAAAGCGTTAAACTGAATATAATATAAATTTTAATTTACTATTAAAATGGGCTGTTGAATTGATTAATGAAAAATGAATGGTCTTATTCCATTAATTATGTTGACGTAAGCTAAAACAACTTTGACTGAAACGAGTGTTTTGAATAATTAGTGTTTGAACGGTCAATATCTGCTTTGTGTCATGCCAGCTATGTAAGTGGCTGTGAAAGCATGTGATTAAATTAGGCGGTACGTGCAAAGAAACTTTATGAACTACAAAACATATTATCCAATTTTATTTGTATATTTACGAATTCGCAAATAATGATATCAAAAAGAGTACATGTTTGAAATCACCCATTGTTTGAACCAAATATGTGCATCATTTTCAGTGTAAATAAATGCATCAAATGTACTATACCCATAGGTCATATTCCGGTTCATAACCAGTGAACGTGACAATGGCAATGGTGATGATAATGACAATGGCAATGACAAAAGAATTTTTATAAAGAACATGTCAACGTCATTATGATATAATTTGTGTTTACATGTATATAGTAACGGTCTAATCATTGTAATGATTTTACATAATGCTTGGAAAGTTTTGTATTGCGTCTGAACATGTTTATTTGTGTCATATCAACAGGTGCCAACAGATTCAGGAGTGTCATTCAGAGATTTGGGCGCGTTTTCAAGTGCATATTCTGTTAATCTAAGGGAGGACAACGCTCTTTAAATATTCACGTACTACCAGAGTGTTATTTGGTTGTCCCCCTCTAATTTCACCTACATCATTTACAACAGTTTCTTAGCTATGGTACATGTACATCCGAAAGCCGGTTATTTGCGTTCATAACATTGGACATATAATATAATTTACAAAATGCAGTATACAGAAGTTTTATAATAATCTAGTGGAAAATGTGTAGACATGTTATAAAAGCTATGAGAGTGTATGGTCAAATGACCGTGTGTGAACGACACGTAAAGAAGGTTAAGAAGAGCCTAGTAAAGGTATATAAAGTACGTGATCTTACAGTGTCAGATATGACGTTTTAGGCCCAATTTTGTCTGCCGAGGTAGGGGGCTATGTAGGCGTGGCTAATGTATAACCTCTCTGTTCTTCACTTGTCAGTTATGGTACTGTGTTCTAATAATAGACTATAACTCGGCTGCTGGAAAGTGTATAATATACACAGAGTACATGACTTCACAAGCTTCTCCTTAGAGTCTCAAATTTTTGGCAGTTTGAGTTTAACTTTTTTTCATATAACACACACATTTTGTAAAATATATTTTTGTTAATTAACCCTTTACTCCATAGATACGCATTTTCCCGCTCCAAACACAGAAAGCATTTAAAAACAGTGACGAGCAATCAGAACACTTCCTGCACTGTTTTCCACTCTGTCAGTTAATATAAACATAATTCACCCAATAATTCAAAAGCCTTCTATATAAGAGGTGTCCAAAGGCGTCTATATTAGAGGTGTCCAAAGGCGTCTATATGAAGTAAAGGATTAAATGTATTAACAATAATATAGTAGTAAATAAACTTAGAACAAATACAATACAGTGGTAACTTTTGTAATTTTAAAAAAAATTATCTGATTTGAATCGGGTATATAATAATAAAACCTGCGCATAGCTATCTTACGCTATCATAATAAAACGCAGAAAAGGTTAAAAAATACACTGTCTCGCTCTATGATGTTGTTAGGGAAGTAAGGCAAGGTCATGGATACCCGTTAACCAGATCAGACCATCACAATTAACAGTTACAATGTGGTGACCCCTTTCAAACTTATTTTGTGAGTGAGTGAGTGAGTGAGTGGGTGGGTGGGTGGGTGCGTGCGTGCGTGCGTGCGTGCGTGCGTGCGTGCGTGCGTGCGTGCGTGCGTGCGTGTTCGTGTGTGTATGTGTCCTTTGAATACTGCGTCTACTACTGGACCAGTAATTTCTCTTTTTTTTTGCTAAAAGTATTCTGAAAACATGTTAGACAACGAAGCTACATGTGTATGTTATTGAATCACAAAGTGAAAATGTTCTTGACTTTACAACACGTGTCTTATTATGGAAACATTATTCAGCATGACATTTATAATACAATGTTTGTATTTTTGATATTTTTCTCTTAGTTTGATATATTAAATTTAAGCACTGTTATGTTAATATAAATGTCTATACAATGTACGGAATGTTTCTTGCTCATTTCATGTCACTTGTAATTTAATAGTCAACTGCATATCAACAAAGTATTTATGTTAAGATGGGCGGAAAAGATTTTAAAATATATACAGAAAATAAATCACTGCGTATTTTAATACAAGCACTTAGTTTAAACTTATTGATTTTACTTCGATTGTGAAACAAGTTCTTACAACTTAGGCAAATCAAGCTCGAAGACTTCCTGGTTAGAAACAGTTCTAAGCCTACGCAGAAAAGTGTCTTGCTCAAGGACACCAAACATAGCCGTGGCGGAGGATCGAACCCACGACCCTCCGATCATGAGTTCGGTGCAACCACTGGACCACGCGCTCCACACAATCACTTTACCCTTCCTTCATATACACGTCATGTACACCATCATTTGTATTAGATTATGTACTATATTGTATAAGTAAATGTTCCTATAACGAGAATCTGTATAAATTCAAAACTAACGAAATGTGTTTTGTCTTACTAGATAAATATGTTACCCCGCCTTGGGATCTAATATTCCTTTATTTCGTTTATATATTTGGTTAAACTCCATTTATTTCTGGTTTCTCGGAATCAGTCAGTAGTGTTGCAAGAATGTGAATACTGCTAAAGCCAATTCTAGTGGGCGTGAAAGATGCCGCATATTGCATTATCGGACATGAACAGGCTCGATAAATCGAAATATGTTTATTTGCTATGTGTGATAGTGTTCTGTGCTTCTAAGGCGTATTTTATAAGATATTTTCAATAAAATATTTACTTAATGTATAAGTAGAAAACCACCACACCCCGGAGATAACTTTTTACAGGCTCATTTACAAGGATCGGTATATGTATGACATTGTTATGTTAATAACTGTCAAACTTTCTAATTTAAATGTACATGTAGATAGGTAGATGTGTCATTTGGTAAAGTGCATTAAACGCAGTGGGTTTAATATATTGTAATCCGTCAATAAAACATGACAAGAGTTATTCAAATTGTGTATTAGACACATTTGTCTGGAAATATTTGTAATTCATAAAATAATTAAAATGAAAAAATAACAGCATTAATTCATACACCTACAAAATTAATGCGGAAACAGCAGTATTTTTAGTTAGGGGAAATAATTCAGCGATTATTATTATTATTATTTCTTACTTTCGGTGTAGTTTTGTCCCCTCTCAAAAAGATAAATAATGAAAAGAAAAAAATCGCCGCAGTTTATTTTATTTCAAATTATATTTAACAACAAACACTTCCCCACCCTTGCCCCAACCCAAACCGATAAAATGGTAAAACTTCGACCAAAACAACAACAATGAACAGTCAAACACACAGTATGAGAAATGTTTATTTTTTTACATCAAAATAATACAACAATATTATTATAACAGCATAATACATATTTTTTTTAAATGTTTTGAATCGATTACATCTATTGAAAACAAGTTAGCCAATTTTAACTTATCTTTTATAAAATGACTCCCATTTCAACATAAAACACTGTTATGTAAATATTGAAAAAATGATAGTATTTTCAAAAAAATAAATATACCTGCGCAGAATATATACTGTTTTGACGCCGCGCGACAGAATTGGTGCTGCAGTCCATATTTATTTCCACAACATGAATGAGCAATTGTTGCCACTATCAAGTTTTATTGGGAAAATAGCAAGGTATTTTAATATATATGCACTGATATCAAAATCATTATTTGTATATGGGACGTCTGGTAAGATGATCGAGCTACTGAATTCAAGATTTATTGCCAGATTTTCCATGTATCCCTTAAACCATAACCATGTTTATGATTACAACGCTTGTCAATACAGGAGTATGTTAGACTTTACTTTGTGATAAAAATGTGGTTTTAAAAAAGTAGGTATTAGGACATACGATTTTTGTAACGTATCGACACGTGGGATATGATAACCAACAAACTTTAGCCATTGTAATGTAGTCTGAGGAAATAAAAAACGAGCACTCTACGTAAAAAACACTTCAGGAAAAAAGTTTTCTCCCTTAAATTTAGCGCTTTTTCTTATTCTACTAGTGTCCAATCTGTAAAGTGGGGAAGAAACGAACTCTAATGTAAATCTAAAACATGCGCACTCTCACCTTTCACCTACCTACCTTTCCGTCTCGGCTCTCGCCGTAAATATACTTACTTGGATTAAGTATGTATAAGTTTTTATTCACCCTCGCGCTTTAATTGGATTAAACCTTGGGCCACGACCTAACTGCTCACCCAGGACCAATGGCACCTCCTTCACGAACCGTCATTGACCGCTTCTTCTTTGGTATGAACTGACCGGGGATCGAACCCATGACATTTCGCATGCACGGCGATTTGATATTTTAAATGATATTGGAAAATGATTCTGTCCTGAACGCAGACATTGACTAAATAGTCTTGCCGGATTTACCGGCAGAACTTTGTGAAATATATTTTCATACGTGATATTAACCGGGCCCGGTTAGCTCAGTCGGTAACACATTTGATTGCGAATCTAGACTAAGTGATCGTAAGTTCGAATCCCCGCCTGGCCACTGTTTCCATGATGATTGATATGCATCAGTGCGTCTCATTGGCATTCGTCTCTCACTGCTGATTCCAGTTATCAGTTACTTTCGGAGACGAGTGTGCGCATACCCAAACTTCCAAGCATTCATTTTTTCTGAATTACTAAATTTCTAAAATTCAAACATGACAATTCCATTTCCCGTTTCCAATAGGTGCATAATGCCTATAACATGTATTTAATTGTCAGTAGTTTGTATCGGTATAAAAGACAATAAAATACAATAAGTATATATCATTTTCTATTTCTAAAGCTCCCCCCCCCCCCCCCCCAATATTTCTAGTTCCTGAAGATTTGTAATAGTAATAATCACCTCCATAATCAATAATAAACTATGAAGTATTTGTTCATAAAAGTCTATATCATTATAAGTACAATCTCTTAAACATTATTTCATATGTATAACCGTATGCAATTTTAACATTTACGAATGTAATAAAACATGTAACTAATGGTGTATCGTGCATATCTCACCAGCCCACGTGTGTATTCTTTCTTAATTTGTTAGTTTTTGTAAGGGGAATAATGCAGCAGTTTTTTTTCTTCTTCTTAATAGATTTAGGTTTGGTGTAGTGGTGTCCCCTTATTAGAAACAGAAGAATTAAATATAAATCTCTATAAAAGATTTAATTTAATCGAAACTGAGGAAATATATTTTGTTGTTAAATAGTCTTGCAAAAATATTTGCATTGAAATTGGGACTTGAAACGTTTTATTTTTCCGAGTTTTTACCGTAGTTTCAATTTGTTTTATTGTTTTGGTTTACACTCCCCCCACCTCTACCCCGAAAGGTACCCCTCTAAAATAACAACAACAATGAACATTCAGACAGAAACGTTTATTTTCTTACATTCAAACAATACAACAAATATTTAGACATAAAAGGAGAAAATAATGCAAACTTTATTTTGACATCGATTACAAAAAAAAATGGCATCTTTTGTGTTGCAGTTTTTTTGTGGTTTTTTTTTTGTAAAATTAATTGCATTTCCAACAACATAAAACGCTGAAATGGTATTACTGAATCTTAAAACATTCA
Source organism: Panopea generosa (assembly GCA_029582155.1). NCBI lineage: Eukaryota > Metazoa > Mollusca > Bivalvia > Adapedonta > Hiatellidae > Panopea > Panopea generosa. The sequence goes on from CM055894.1 coordinate 40,965,700, forward strand.
TTTCCTAATCGTTCATATTATGTCAAATTGGTCTCAACGGTATTTGTCTAAAAACATTTTATTTCTTAATTTATATACATATTATACAATATAACAAGTGTAAAATGAAAGCATGGTGCGCACAGCGGAACTAGTGCTCGGATAATGGTTGCAAGTGTTGTAAGTCTGTCCAAACAATATAAACATGACGTCAAATAAGTCCCAATATCGCACTTTCTGTCGTTATTAACTGTTACGGATGTTAAATAAGGTCCAAAACATCATCTGTACAGGTTCTGTGGTAATAATCTGTCATGGGTGTTACAAAAGTTATAAGACAATGTATACACGTTCTGTCTTAATAACTATCAGGGATGTTAAGTAAGTTCCAAGACATTGTGTAAACAGGTTCTGTTGTAACTAGCTGTCATTGGTGTAAAATAAGTTACAAGACATCATGCAAACAGGTGCTGTCATAATAAACTGTCAGGGTTGATAAATAAGTCCGAGGACGTTAGGTAAACACGTTTTGTTGTAATGAATTGTCACGGGGGTTAAGTTATTAGCAAAACGCCATTTAAACCTATCTGCCGTTATCAATTATCAATACACAATTGTTAAAATGAATTCATAAAAAGTTCTTTTACAGTTCAATTACATTTGGAATGCATTCTCTAGCACATTGATAGAAAAAAATGCTACAAAATTGTCAATTACCGAGAAAAATCATATTAATAGTTATACATAATTATTTATAAAATTAATCATTTGAACTCATTATTGTAAAACTAGAATACATGCATTCTATTGTGGTCAACAAGTGGACATGACTGAATTACCAATACTGCATTTAGATGTATAAAATATATAACATGTTGTTCTCAATTTGCAAGAATTAGGGTCGTCACCTACACTGGACCATTCTTTCTAAATATAATGATTTTTGGGGTACAGATGAGCTGAACATATTTTACGCTAATTGCGATACACGTCATGGTTGTAATAGTGTAGGAAACTTTCGCGGATAAGGGCGTTTCTGATAATGGTAACAGGGATACCTGGGTTTGGAGTCTCTTTATCTCAACCATATACCTATGACTAATGTATGTCTATCATTAAGGTTTTTATTTTTCTCAACAAATACGTTGATTTCTCCTATTCTTATAATAGGCTGACGTCATTCTAGCACGTGTATTTAATCTCAACCCTAGAGTGATATAGACATATCTCACACCAGTAGAATTGGCAGATAGCTTAATTTGGTATACGAGAAATGGCAAATACACTTTCCTAAGCAACAAAGCGAGACCCTGTCGAGCAATTGTTGTGTTTTCGTGACAAACCTAATACTTGTTGTAAAGAAAGGTACTACTATATTTAACTTTACCTAAATTTTATTCCAATAGGTTTCAATCCTGTTATCTTGGACACTAACTTGAAGGTAGAAATACAAGTATTCTAAATTGGTGATAGCTTCAGTCACACCTGGTGTCAAATAATGACTGGAGATAGGATAACATTATTTCAAACTGCATGGTACCATCCTCTTATATTTTACATCAATAGTTTATGTTTATTTTAGGCTGGTTACACGCCTTACTTTATCAGATATAGTATGACGGACTTTACAGAGAGAGTATATGTACCGAACAATCAGAAAGCACGTCAAACATCTCAACGCAGTATTGATTGCATGTCAAAGAAGTGGATTTCTGTTTAAACATAAAAGTAAATATAGAAACAAACGTTCGAATAAGAGTTTGCAGGTAAAAAATATTTTCAAACAAAACAGCATTACAAAAGACATTTAAGCAGCTACGTGTGCAAAAATAAAAGTCGTGTCAAAACCACGGTCGCATATATTTGCAGGCTAGAAAGTATTTAAGAAGTCTTTATATTTTATATATGCGTCTTGTGCACATTCATATCACAGGATTGCTTCATGGACGGACACATTCTGTGTAACAATCTGAAATGCAAACAAACACATCAGTAGTTATATACATAGACAAGCTCATAGACATAGACACAGACGTAGTTTATTCAATAAAAAAGACGTTCGGTCTAAAATACAGCAATCTAGTGCCTGTATGTAATTATATATTATATATAAATTATATTACTTGAGAGAAATGGATTCAGATCTCTCCTCAGCGGTTAGAACGAATGTTAGACTGCGTTCCGGTTTTTGTCCGCTGTTCAGGATTAAATTATAGAGATGCAGTCTAGAAATGCTCTTTTGTCAAAGCGAAAGTTCAGTACAATTTAGCTATCTTAGGAAACCATTTTAGTCAATGAAGTGGCTGTATATAACAGTACGAATATGGTTGTGCAGTAAATACAAGTGTTGCATTTGAATAAAAAATATAGTAAAGAAAGATGTTTTTTCAGGGTTTTTTTGTTAACAAACATTCCTATGAAATATATTTGTCAATCCTGGGCGTTATTGTTAGTGATAGCAATGCAACTAGTCCACGATTTCGCAAAACTTTGGCACTTTCTTAAGGGAATGCAAGTGTTAGGGTTATACTTAAGCTACCAAATGCACAGGCAGGAGAAACGGACTTTGGTTGGTCCTCCTTCCCAATCAAATTATATTTCAAAACTTATTTTTCTTGTTTTTTTCTTTTTTTTTTTTTTCAAATTCACATATATTTTCAATTATATGTTCAATCCATCATACACATTACACGAAGAAAGAAACAAAAATGGTAACAAACATAAAGCTTTTTACTTCGAAGCACAGCCCTTATACCCCAACTGTCTTCAGACAACCGCTTTGCAAAAACTATGACGAATATTCTTATACGAAATGCTTAGCCAGGTGGTCGATGTATTACGTGACAAAATAAGCCCAACAACAGAAATATTGAGCCAACCATTCCTGAATAAGACCCTTTCAAATCGCCCATTTAGGTGCTAAAATGTTTAGTCGTAAATAAAGTGACACACATTTTAACGGATTATTGCAAGACTAAACCGGCTCAACACAACTGTAGTCTGGTATGACAACGTCATGTTTCAAGGAAAGTCAACAACAAATGAACTCTTTCATGCTCACTTTCTTATTTTAATATCATCTAAAACAGCTCATAAAATAAATAAAATCAGATGAAGTAGCAGGACTAACCAAGGTCCGTTACTCTTGTCTGTGACTAAATGCAAACAGTGATGCTGACCTCACTCTTTTTAAAGATTCAACTCACCAACTTGTATTAATGGCCATTAAATAGTCTTACTACTGTCATATATACCACGATACAACGAACGGTGTAATGGGTGGATTATTGACATTATTGTGTCCGTTTTTAGAACAAATCTACATACTGAATTTTTGAACTTTCAACCGAATCTGTAAACAGCAAATACGGAACTAAAACTCTGACAAAGTACGATAAGGTACATCTTAATTGTATGAGGTATGTTGAGATGTGTTCTCAGTTTGGTACTGAGCACCTTTTTAAATTATATAACATTTCAAGTTTTAGTATGATGAAATTGAATAAAGGCGCAGTGATGTCATGTTGCCAATTACTAGAACATGTATCTACGTATTCGTCATATACACGACTTGACGATCCTGACGCAATAGAGCAAACAACGCGAGGCGACGCCAAGCGCAACGCAACGTATACATGCGGATACAACCATCGCCACCAGGGACAATTGGACATTAAATCTACGAATCCGGACGGGGAAGTAGTATATAAATACTTCAGTTTATCTTAAAACAGTGAAACACATTGAATAATAAATGTAGCAATTAGTTGCAACTCAGCATCAGTTAATTAAACTGAAGCGTAGGAAAGCGGACACGTGGAATAAGTTGTTGAAGGGTGTTACATGTAACAATAGTTTAAGCTGTGTGTACATGTTCGATATCTGACATATAATTTACCAATTAGCAGACATGTCACAACAGTTTTGAGTTAATCACATTCATATAACATCTTGGTATAATGGTAAAAAGTCCATTTTCAAAGAATTTAATAAACTGTCGGTAACTTCTCGTGTATTTGTCGTATACTTACCGATATGTTGTCGAGTGCCAATTATCTAGATAGGAGATACCTTGTCGGATTTGTCAGCCTTTGCGATGTAAATAGCAAACACAATAAATAGCAGCTGCAAAGAAATGAAAGCATGTTGGTAAACACGGACACATATCAAACGTTTTAGAAGTTCAACTGGTCATTTTCGCTTGTATTTCTCGTATGAAATATTTGATAGATAAATGACGGCGGAGAACATCACAATACACTACACTATGTTAATTATTAACGATGCTATTTACTTGACTAATCTATACATGTAATACATAGCAAAAACACAATCGTTTGAACATTTTAATGTAAATATATGATATTAAAATATGATTATAATTATCCAAAGATACAAGAAAATGCGTTAATTTATAAAATGTTTCAAAATATTTAAATTATAAAAAATGAGAGTGATAACTGTTTTTGTATGATTTTTCAGTTTTTTAAAAAAAAACTAACACAATAATAATTGCAAGTTTAAATAAAACGGTTCCTACTTGTATTATTCCGCAAACGACAAGCACGGGGATAGCAATGGCTTTGTTACCGAGGGTTATGTCCCACACCGTCTGGTAGCAGCCCTGAAAATATACAAATATTTACTTTGTAGACGTTTTGTAGAGGTTTTGTTGAAATGCTGGCATTTGTTGATGTAAGGCAATGGATAAGATACCTTTTCTTAAAAATATCAACAGAATATAACACTTCAGGTATTTAGTTTAAACATATTGTATTCACAAATTGTATACAATTACATTGAAAATAGCACATATTAGTGAACACATGTGTATACAATTATGAAAGAGATTCAGAAGAAAGCTTACAGCTTTTGTGATTCTGTCTCCCAAAATCAATTTATTAAATATGTGACATTATTACAATTATATATAGATATATCAATGAATGATAGTATATGGATCTGTAAATGTTCTTACGAGAGAGAGAGAGAGAGAGAGAGAGAGAGAGAGAGAGAGAAAGAGAGAGGTGAAATTTTGCTGTTCGTCTCATCATGAATAGGAATAGCCATTGAGGGACTTAATGGTATGGTCAATTATTTATAGGTATATTGAAAATAAGTTCAGATAAATGTTAGTTAAAATTAAGATTTGAAAGAATATTAAACGACTTAACTGTTAAGTGGTTTATGCACTACTTGAATCTTTTTGATGCTATTATATATTCTTGTACTGTTAGAAATAAGCTTGTATTGATTTCAATGGATAACAAGGGATCTCCAAACAAAAGTGCATTTACAGTTGGTTGTATGTTTAATTCTCGTATTTTTTGCTACATAATGCGTCTCTGCTCCGTATACAAAGAACAGATGAAGAGGTAATGATTTGTGTTTTCTATTAATCCACATGTACAAAGTGGGCTGTTCATTAAGTTTTTAGTGTATAGAAGATAATTAAGAGGACTAGGCGAGAGTGTTGGATCTGTGATAATCTCTTCCCTGCATAACAGTCTTTTGGAGTAATCGGTCGGTTGCTTTTGAGGTTATTCTTAAAAACTGTAATTGATTCTGAGTTTTTTATTTCTATTGTTAGTTCGTTCCAGTCCCTTGTTGTGGAGGGAAGAAAAGATTTGTTAAAATAGCTGGGTATTACATGGTAATGTACAGTTGTCATTTGAAACTCGCAGGTTGTACGTAACTGTATTACCGATGTATGCAGGGACTAGAGCAGTAAGAGGAGGTGGGGCAAGGTTGTGAGAATTTATAAAATAAGGACAATTTGTGTTGTTGTTTTTTTGTGTCTATGTATTAACCATTCCCAATTAATTTCCTGATAAAGTGTTTGAATTGAGATTAGTTTAGTAGTTCCAGTTGCTATTCTAGCTGCTTCTGTTTGAATGGATTCGATTCTAGTTCTTGTTCTTTGTATTGGGTAAAGTTATCCCAGATAATATTTGCGTATTCCAAGATGGGTCTAATGAATGTTAGATACATAATTTCAAATGATTTTCGGTCTAATTGAAACTTAAATTTTCTCATAAAATTTATTTTCTTCCAAGCCCTTTCTTTAATACTATAAAAGTGTTCGTACCATGTTCCATTTGGAGATAAAGTTAGACCTAAATGTTTATGAGTGTTTACTTCGTTGATGGGTACATTATTCATTAATAGGTAAGGGTAAACAGGTTTGTTAATTTTCCTCGAAATAACCATTGATTCGGTTGTCATAGGATTAAAAGTAACTAGCCATGTGTTTGCCCAGTGATTAATAGTGGCTAAGTCACGATTGATCATTTTAGCCGCATTTTCGGGTGTATCTACTATAATATATAAACTAGTATCATCTGCAAACAATTTAATTTCTCAGTTTATTTAAGAGACAATGTCATTAATGTAGATTAAAAATAAAAGAGGCCCGAGCGTTGATCCTTGCAGAACTCCGGCCTCAACAGAAGTAGTGTCTGATATATGGCCAGGAATAACTACACGTTGTTTTCTGTTTTGGAGATAATTTGTAATCCAATCTTATATATAAATTAATATCATATGCCCATATCAAATCCGCATTATTGGTTGAAAGAGGTAAGGTGAAAAGTCCGCTTAAAGTGATATTGAAATGGCATGAAATTTCTGACAAGCGTGTAATCTTAACGGTGCTGTAAAATAGCACCGTTATAAACAAAGTTAAGTTATGCACAACAGTCGTCTGGTGCAAGATGGAAAGAAAACAGAACAAAAATAGTTTACCCATTAATGAAAATTATTTAAAAACTCAGGTGGATAATACGAATTCAAAGACAACATTGAGCTCAACGAATGCATCCGTGAATGCCTTTAGTGAGTATGTGATGGAGCGTGAAGTGTGTGATGGGGTAGTAGAAAATATTACCAAAGAGGATCTGGACATTCACTTAGGAACGTTTTCAGTGGAAATGAGGGCTGCGGACGCAAGTTTGTACCAAATCAAACATTAACAACGTACAAAAATGGAATTAAAATATATTTTGGTACTAAAAGGAAGGATATTAATTTCAAAAAATTTAGTGCTTTTAAATGTTTTGACCAATATTATTCCGTATGCCATCTTGCAATATATTGGACGTATAAAATTGAAATAAGTTGTATTTTATTTAGTCCGCTGTACATGTATAGAGAAATACTGAAAACACTGTGTAGATAAACAACCCATCACAAGTTAAATGAATAATTTTGCTCAGACATATTTATTAAATACATGAATATGTGTATTGTCACAAGACTATGTTATTTTAAAATGACGTCTTAACTACTCAGTAAAATTGGACCAATTATATTTACTTCTCCGGGGATCCTGAATATCACAACACAGTGACTTTAATATGTATTAATTTGTTCAAACTAAAGCAGTCTTATTCGTTTTTTTTCTCGTGTGTAGACGTGTCTAACATATATATATATATATATATATGTTTGATTTAACATCTCCGCCCTTCCCCACATTCCTACCCCAAACATATTTATCTAGTAGTTGTATTGTATAAGGGAGACAATTCAGCTTTGACTCTTGATTGGTGAATGGGGTTTCTACAGTATGGATGCCAAAACATCTCGCATCGTATGAGTTATATTTATAAGTTTTATTTAGAAGAAAATAGGCAGGTCAATGAATATATATTTTATGTGTACATTACGCTCATGGTCTTACCGTATCTCCATTATTCAAAGCTGCATCGTATGGTGTGTTAGCGCATGCGAAATCAGTCATAGTACTTCCGTCTGGGAGTGTCTTACAACAGGCTACAGGTGTCGCTAGTGTTATGCTACTAATAGGGTTTTTCTTCCAATTAGCGGCCACTGAAAAATCTTCATAACTATCCACACCACAACACTTGAACTGTAAAATAAACGTAGTTATAGATAAAGGATCGAGACGCTTGTCAGGTCTCTGTTTATTGTAATATGTTTCAGAACAGTTCTAACGACTTAATATATGTCTACAGAGTCAAACATAAAGTGCAATGCAGTCTATCACAGCCATATAAAATATTTTCCGTCTATAATTGCGACATATATACATTAAGGTATACGTGCATTGTTACAAATATATATCGTAAACGAAATGTGGTGTATATTTAATAGTTCTTCACCCATTCCTCACCTGTATCATGATAAGGTTCCAAGCAAACGACTGCACCTCCGCTGATTCCAAGCCCTTGAAGTCTTTCAGTGATGTCTTTAGTTGGTCTTTTACCTACAGAATAGGAAGGAAAATAATTTGACAATAGTTTATCATTTAATTGTCCATAATTATGATAATAATTATTTTATCATAATTTTATATTTATATTTTATCTTAAATTGTAATATTTTCTATAAAACAGTCTACTTTATTTTCAAGACAAACACAAATGCATTCGTAACATTCCCTGAATGGCTACGATTTTCTCTATTATTTTCATTATTTACATTTACTTTTTAATCATCTGTATTCTTTATCAAAAACTATATGTGAGAAAGTTTATCATTTAAAATCGAGAAAAAAAACTGTTCTCCTCAGATTCATTCTGAGATCTTCCTTCATCTATCAAACTTGCTATGTCATATATGACATGTCATAGGCTGAAAATGGCGTTAAACCTTATTCATTCATAACTTACAGCCAATACAAAAACATTTGTGAAGTCATTTAAGGAAAACCAGTATTCAAAACAAGATTTAAACCTAATAATTTCGAGGTATTAAGTTTGTCGGTAACCAAAATATTATTACCAGATATATTATTTTCTATAAAAATATAAGAAATACACTTACCAGGTCCGGTTTTCCATAAAGAAGTCCGATAGCGACCGCCTCTCCGACAATAAATACAATTATCACAATGGCGTACTGAAAAGAAATATACAACTTTACAAAAAAACTCTGCTTAGTGAAATCATATAATCAAAATTCAGAATTCAAAATACCCCGTCTTGTGGGAACTATGTGAACGAGTTCAAATGCATTTTTTAAAAAGAAATCCGACAATAACGCATAGAATATATGCACATGTTTACACAATATATACGTTGTTCACAAAGTTTAAGTAGAATCCGATACTGATAAATAGATGTAGGAGGTGTTGTTGTGACAGATAGATATAATAATTTTGACGAACTGGCAAACAGACGGACGAACAACGCCATATCGATACGAACGCCCCGCTTTCGTGAAGGCAAGGAATTATAAACGTGTTTGAGTCAAAGCATGTCCAGTTAATTCACCTCAATATCTAGGCACGTTCCATGCGAATTGTTAAGGGAACTAATGTGAGTTTTTGTTTCTTTATCAACATAACCTTGAGCTGCATGTATAAGAAGCTTATGTGAGTTTTTGTTTCTTTATCAACATAAACTTGAGCTGCATGTATAAGAAGCTTATGTGAGTTTTTGTTTTTTTATCAACATAACTTTGAGCTGCATGTATAAGGAGCTTATGTGAGTTTTTGTTTCTTTATTAACATAACCTTGAGCTGCATTTATAAGAACCTTATGTGAGTCTTTTTTATTCCCTATCAACATAACCTTGAACTGCATGTATAAGAAGCTTATGTGAGTTTTTTGTTTCTCAATCAACATAACTTTGAGCTGCATATATAAGAACCTTATGTGAATTTTTGTTTCTTTATCAACATAACCTTGAGCTGCATGTATAAGGAGCGTATGTGAGTTTTTGTTTCTTTATCAACATAACCTTGAGCTGCATGTGTAAGAAGCTTATGTGAGTTTTTGTTTCTTTATCAGAATAACCTTGAGCTACATGTATAAGGAGCTTATGTGAGTTTTTGTAACCTTATCAACATAACCTTGAGCTGCATGTATAAGGAGCTTATGTGAGTTTTTGTTTCTTTATCAACATAACCTTGAGCTGCATGTATAAGAAGCTTATGTGAGTTTTTGTTTCTTTATCAACATAACCTTGAACTGCATTTATAAGAAGCTTATGTGAGTTTTATTGTTTCTTTATCAACATAACTTTGAGCTGCATGTATAAGGAGCTTATGTGAGTTTTTGTTTCTTTATCAACATAACCTTGAGCTGCATGTATAAGGAGCTTATGTGAGTTTTTGTTTCTTTATCAACATAACCTTGAGCTGCATGTATAAGAAGCTTATGTGAGTTTTTTGTTTCTTTATCAACATAACTTTGAGCTGCATGTATAAGGATCTTATGTGAGTTTTTGTTTCTTTATCAACATAACCTTGAGCTGCATGTATAAGAAGCTTATGTGAGTTTTTGTTTCTTTATCAACATAACCTTGAGCTGCACGTATAAGAAGCTTATGTGAGTTTTTGTTTCTTTATCAACATAACATTGAGCTGCATATATAATGAGCTTATGTGAGTTTTTGTTTCTTTATCAACATAACCTTGAGCTGCATGTATAAGAAGCTTATGTGAGTTTTTGTTTCTTTCTCAAGACAAGGAATTATAAACGTGTTTGAGTCAAAGCATGTCCTGTTAATTCACCTCAATATCGAGGCACGTTCCATGCAAATTGTTAAGGGAACTAATGTGAGCTTTTGTTTCTTTATCAACATAACCTTGAGCTGCATGTATAAGGAGCTTATGTGAGTTTTTGTTTCTTTATCAACATAACCTTGAGTTGCATGTATAAGGAGCTTATGTGAGTTTTTGTTTCTTTATCAACATAACTTTGAGCTGCATGTATAAGACGCTTATGTGAGTTTTTGTTTCTTTATCAACATAACCTTGAGCTGCATGTATAAGAAGCTTATGTGAGTTTTTTGTTTCTTTATCAACATAACCTTGAGCTGCATGTATAAGGAGCGTATATGAGTTTTTGTTTCTTTATCAACATAACTTTGAGCTGCATGTATAAGAAGCTTATGTGAGTTTTTGTTTCTTTATCAACATAACCTTTAGCTGCATGTATAAGGAGCGTATGTGAGTTTTTTGTTTCTTTATCAACATAACCTTGAGCTGCATGTATAAGGAGCTTATGTGAGTTTTTGTTTCTTTATCAACATAACTTTGAGCTGCATGTATAAGGAGCGTATGTGAGTTTTTGTTTCTTTATCAACATAACCTTGAGTTGCATGTATAAGGCGCTTATGTGAGTTTTTGTTTCTTTATCAACATAACCTTGAGCTGCATGAATAAGGAGCTGATGTCGGTTTTTGTTTCTTTATCAACATAACCTTGAGCTGCATGTATAAGAAGCTTATGTGAGTTTTTGTTTCTTTATCAACTTAACTTTAAGCACTATATTTTAGACTTATCAACGCTTAAAATATATTAGAATCAACTACAGTCAAAGCAGGGTAACAGAAATAAATGTGTAATAGGCTGTCTTTATCTGAAATAACCCTCTGAGTCATAAAAAATGTGAATACTATATATGCCATTCAGGCCCACATACCAACCAAAGCATGCAGTCTATTTTACAACAAGCTCCGCAGCAACCGAAGAATGCAATCCCAACAAGGACGAGTCCGCCGATAATAAGGCCGATAGATAAACTCTCCAACATGTCACCAAGATTGATGCTGTCCATGTCAAATTGTTTGAGATTCGCTTCCTTCAGAACTGTCTTCATCTGGTTCATGGCGACCTCCAGGAATGGTTCGTATATCGACTTACCATAGCGCAAAATAAACCCAACCACCGTAAGTCCAAGACCAAGAAGCTGAAAAAGATATTTGAATTTGTTGACCATTATATATTACGCATGCTGTTTTACAATCTGAACAACTTTCTTTTGCAAACCACTAATGCTCAATGGAGCTGTAAAGCGCGTGGTCCACTGGTAGAGCATCGGTCCCATGAAAGGAGGACGTTGGGTTCGATCCTCCGCCACGCCCATGTGTGATATCCTTGAGCAAGACATTTTCCGCATATGCTTATTAATGGTTCTTCCCAGGAAGACTTCGAGTGTGATTTTTTTAAGTTGTAATAACTTCTTTCACAGTCGAAGTAAAATAGATAATTTTAAACTAAAGCTGTCTTAGTAATGCGACGGATATGACTAATTATCACTGAATATATCTACAATGATCAGTCTGTTATATTGGGCGACAATGTGTCTTAAGGAGCCACGTGCTCTGCTTTCTATAATCATATTTAACTATATCAAAGACATAGAAACTTTTGTCTTTGGTTAATTTAGAACTATATCATGTTAAAACTAATGTTAAAATCAATCTTTTTGGTGGAGATCGTTTATATAATTGTACTGACATAGAAAAACTCCCCATTTATATAGCTTGTATAATATGCATTGTTTTTTTGTGGCTTTTATATGCTCCATGTTATACATACTTACAAAATATATATAAAAACATGCATGTAAATTATTTGTACGGTTTGTTGGGGGATGGCCCACCCCGACCCCCACAGACCTATTACGGGGTGATTAAATGGGTCACCATATTTTTGGTGACTGAAATTAAAAAAAAAATATTTAACTATATCAACCTAAGCAAGTGAAATGCCATTATAAGCTAAACTATATGGAAGGTTGACTTCATATACAATGTATATATATTTGTTCATTACTCATTTTTTATGTATTCCGTAACTTTAAGGTGTTTATTCCATTTACAAGTTTAATAGAAAAGGAAATTAGCCCATAATCATTTATTTATCTAACAAAAAAATGTCCCTAAAGTACACAGGTAAAAATGCCACGTATAAACATGTTAAACGCGCATGGTACTATTTATATGAGAAACGTACGTTTTTGCGCGTACATGTATGTTAATTTTACGTTAAACATACTTTTAACATGCATGGCATTTTTACCTGTGTATAGTTTATGTATTCGTTCCTTACTCGTTTTTGTATGTAACATACTTAACGGCGTGTATTCCATTAGCAAGAGCATTTGCAAGTGCAATTTACTCAGAAACATTAACTAACAGGGAAAAAATCCCTATAAGGATCTTTATGTGGATTCGGAAACCACTCCCTAAATTAGCGCATATTCATTTAAATATATATCAAATTAGGGATGATTAAACACGTGTTCAGGTGAGGTGTGCGTTATACCTTATCAGTTACGTATTATGACATCCGTTCATTCAAATAGTTGTAAATTATAATCTGTTTAAAATGAAGTTTAATCATGTTCAGACCCTTGTAACAATAAGAAATAATATGAACCAATATTGCATATTTCATAATATATTACAGAAGTGAAATATTTAATCTTATTTCACTCACAGAGATTTTGAAATAAATTGGTTGTCAGACTAGAACACCATTAAAACCATAAATTCTTCACGTCAGGGACAGATCAAACGAAACCAAATGTTTTAATACAGCGAATGTAAATAACATTGTACAAACAGCTTGCTCTGTAGCGAATAATGATTTTAATTACGATATCGATTACGATAACGATGCCGATGACGATCATGCTGATGATGATGTTGACGATGATGATGATAATGATACTTATGATAATGATAATGATGACATTGATGATGATGGTGAGGAGGATGAAGAAGAAGAAGAGGAATATGATGATGATGATGATGATGATTATAATGGTGGTGATGACGATGATGATGATGATGATGATGATGGTGTTGGTGATGATGATGATGATGATGATGATGATGATGATGATGATGATGATGATGATGATGATGATGATGATGATGATGATGATGATGATGATGATGATGATGATGATGATGATGATGATGATGATGACGACGACGACGACGACGACGATGATGATGATGATTATGATGATGATGATGATGATGATGATGATGATGATGATGATGATGATGATGATGATGATGATGATGATGACAACGTTGATGACGATAATGGTGATGTGATGATGATGATGATGATGATGATGATGATGATGATGATGATGATGATGATGATGATGATGATGATGTGATGATGATGATGATGATGATGATGATGATGATGATGATGATGATGATGATGATGATGATGATGATGATGATGATGAAACTTACCAGAAACACCATATTGATAACGACCAGAAGCAGTCGAGCAATTCCTGACAAACAGCCCATCTTGTAAACGTCTCTCTTCTACCTTTGTAATACTTTGATTCTGCAATAAGAAAAGAAAGTTTGATTAAATAAGGTTTACAAATCAAATTGTTCAAACTCGTATAGCCGCAGCGATGGTCCAGTGGTAGTGTATCTGCACTTTTTGGCTGAGACATACATGTAACACACCCAGTTGAAACGGGACCTGGCATTGTCAAGATTGAATTGTGAATTTAGAAAAAAAAAATATTCATGGTTGGAAGTAGGGGTGTGAATATATTATTTCTGCAGTCTACGTTCACTTTGTAAACAGTGTACACACTGGACAGAAATAAATATTCTGGAGAAAGTATGACCCCTCTACTTTACTAATAAAATTTAGGCAATGCGGATGGCAACAAATAATAAAGTGTAATTTTTCTTTCTTTGATTTGAGTCTTTAAGGAATGACAAGTCTTTCAAAAATGTTGATTAGAAGCGAAATCAATGGTGGGTTAACACCTCACAGACGACCACAAATGGGATCTGGTCACTTGGTACCGAAGTCAGATCAACCTATCACTGGTCAAAACGTACCCAGGTTAAATCGTATCCATAGATTGGTCATCTTATTTTAGACCTTGTTTGAATGAGGTTTTAATTTATCAAGTAGAATATATGTACGTGCGTGTGTTAGTGTGTGTGTGTCCGTGTTAGGGCACGTGTCGTATTGTTTCTGACAATTAGTGCAAAAGAAAAAAAAATCATATTTTATTAAAGCGGAATTACCAATGAGGCACATCGCATGAACCATCGGATTGTTTTCGTTTGAACTATTTTATTTAGAAACGTTCCCGTAACAATTCAGGAGAACCGCAATTTAGTCTAAATCTCATCTGAAACAGAATTTAAACACTCAATTCGTTCTAATTTAAATGGTTTGGTTAATCCAAGAGATAGTGCTGTCTCTTAGAAATCTTGTCATGGTCAGCAATATTTTAGATACATAAAGTTGATTTATTGATAGTATTGAGATACGTTTTCTCCATTTTAAAAATAAATTATAATCAGTGTTTTTTTCTGATATACTCTCTTTAATGTCTGAGTAATAAAACATCAATTCAATATTACACATATAAAGCTGTGTCCAACAACTGCATGTATTCATCTAAAACCATCGAGTTGACCCCAGATCAAGTCCTCCACTTAGACAAACTAGAAATTCCGCAAGGGGGCACAATCATCAGTTCATCCAGTTATATACCCACCTGAGGTAGACAGACAACCCACCCACGAAGGTTTCCAGTCGGCCTTTGGGAGAATCGATGCAACCTCGTTTCACTGTTAATGTTGTTATCTTCTTTTAAATTCACTGTACAAAGTGAAGTTTTTATCTGTAAAAAGCTGATCTGACTGCTGCGAGTGCTCAGTATTTAAACCACATCTCGAGAATACTCTTTCGGAGGGAGACGATGACTAGAGAGGGTGATGATGATGATGATCCATGCATTTAGATATTAACACAGTTTATAGAATTTCGGTTAAAATCCAACTTTATGTCACGTATAAAGAAATAAATTTCTCAAAAAGTCCTGACGATAATTCAGGTCTGACTAACAAAGTTACTATCCAGATAACGTCTGCGTTCAGAATTGCATTATTTGAGTCTCGTATAAAATATTAAATGCCAACTCTTAAATACTTAATATATATATTATATTGTTTCACACGATATACAGGAACTTGCTTGTATAAACAATTAATTATCAAAAAGAATTTTAAAAATGTAAACAATCTCAAGACATAATTATGTTAGGCTTAAAAACGGACAATAGGTGATACAATGTTTTATATACATTGTATTATAAGCAATAGGTTTTCACACCTTATACTGCTATTAGCAAATTACGTTTTGAAGGTATTAATTTACATGAATGGAAAGTTTGAAATATTTGTTGTTTCATTCACCGTGTACATGTACATACATGACTGCATTGTTATTGTATTCCTGAAAAAACACACAATAGAGGACGATGTCACAGTTTGATGACGACATCAGCGATAGAGATTAATTTGACAGAGAATCAAAAACTGCCAAAAAATACTTTTATTAGAAAAAACATCAATAGAATCGAACACTACATGAATTAAAAGTGGTACTTTTGACCCCATTTTAGGGACATTGTAATTTGATTCTAGGATAGTACTTTAATATGATGTAGGACTTTTTGGTCCACGAACGGTAGAAATAGTGAAAATTAGGTCAAACGTTATAACGTAAATCTATGGAAAACGCAATGGTGGTAGCTGACCAGGTAGGAAGCTCAATGTTGGTTAGAGAGATTAAAGATAGACAAGTCGTGTTTTAGATTTGCCTCTGTATTGACTAACAGCAGACCAGAGAGATGGTCTTTGAAAAATTGGCAGTAACACCATCATCTGATGTAGGAAGGTCTGCCCCATTTGCGCAGTAGGATATGTTTTTATTGGCATGCAATAAGTATGTGTCAGGTCACACGCGAAGAATATACAGTCCATTATTTTTGTTTACCTGCGGACGGCGGTAAACATATTATTAATCGATACAGGTAAGACAGGTGTATGGGTACTCAATTATGAAGTGCTTGCATTCGAAACGGTAATTTCACGCTTAACCTCAACTGTGCAATAATGAACTTACTCATCTAATTTTGATGTCTCCCTAGTTACATCTACAGACACGTTTCATCGTGTTTTATGAATAACATTAGCCTATCAAAATACCAGGATATGTTAACAAAGACATCCCCAATTAGCTCAGTCGATATTGCGCGCGGGAATATACCTGACACTATATCGTGTATATTCACGAATTATTTTCGGTGCCCGAACGTAAACGTAAATATTGCTGTTGATAATCCGATACCAGTGCATAATGAATTGGCATCATATTGCACTTAGAATAGCTGTACGGAGTGGGCGTTTAAACGCCCCAACGTATTGGCGAAGATTAATGTGTCCCAGGTAAAACATTCAGGACATTAGAGCACACAACTTCTAGTATTTTGTCAATAAAACATGCATTTCCGGTTTTTTCAACATGCAGTTGCGTGTTTGCGTATACGTAGCAGCTATATGTATACACCCATAATAGACAGTTGTTGTTGAATGGGGTTTAACGTTTTTTTTAACACATTTCAGGTTTAATATAGCATATCCAGTTTTACTGGTAAAGGAAGACATCAGACTGAGTAGAACCAACGCCCTTCCGCAAATAACTGGCAAACTTTCTCACATAAAGATTTTAGAGCGAGCGAGACTCCAATGTACGACCTTAGCGATTAGATGGATAGCGCCTAAGACCATTCGGCCATGGAGGAGACTCGTTCATAATAAACAGATAATAAAAATATTCTAAGCCATGTTTTATTATTCATAATTCGGTGTGTGGCATGAGAGTCGCTAACTGGGTTACATAATCTTTCATTACTTATATTGTTCATAGGTCGTGATTACGTTCTGGTATGTGTTATTTAAAATATCTGTGATACTATGAAACATATTAAAATCTAAATCTTTATTTACTCGCCTTTTTTACACCACTCCAACAAAAATAATAATAATAATAATAATTATAGTAATAATAATAATAATAATAATAATAATGATAAAGACTTTTATTAACTAGAAAACTCATTTGAATACATTCAATCTTCCATGAGGCCCTCAACATATTTACAAAGTACAACCTTATTTTACATATAAACAAAATAAGTAAACAAGTATAATAATATACATATATGTGTAATAATGTATATCAATTTTGATGAGAGCTACTCGATTTATTAGAGTTGCTAAGAATTTTTACTCTATTGTAAATATAAAACTTTGACCTGATAAATATAATTTGCATTTTTATATAAAACGGACTAGAGTTCCACAAACAAGAGCCTGAATAAGCAAACGAATTTCGAAACATTTTAGAATTAGGCTTAGGAGAATACAACTGTAGATTAGAGGATGACCGTAATGTGTGTGTGTATGAACATTGGCCGTTAGAGTAAATATATCTTATATTATCTTATATGTGATGTTCACTCTCTGTAACATAAGTAATAAAACAATTAAACTAATGCCTATCATAACTGACTCATGTGTACAATTGTTTAAGATATATCATATTTCATTGTGCCACTGATAGCTGTGCTTTATTTCGCTGATAAACTTTATTGTATCAAAATGTTCGTTTATGTCCCTGCACATCTGCACGTATTAATCTTTGTTAAAAGGATACAAAGAAAATTAAACAATTCCACGAAGTGCACTGTTTGTTCATGCTCGTTTGATTTAACATGTAAAATCTAATCATTTACACATTATCTTGTCAACCTGTTGATCTGGTTCTTTATCAACCTGTGAAGGAGGTCTAAATTAATTACTTCACGTCCTGTTTCTATGGTGTATCACAAAACAGAGCAAACAAACACGTGACGCATGCTATTGGTAACAAAACTGTTCGAACTGTCTTCTGACAACTTTAAGCTAACAATAAAATAAACCCATATCAGCAAAATTTCGTTTTATCACTTTGGGTTGAAAAACTTGGGTCAAATGCTGTGGAAATACGCAGCAAAAAACAAAACATAATGTAACTAAAAATGAGGAAGTTGAAGATAACTAAACATGTACAAGAGCTGTATTGCCTTTTTTAACGGTCTTTCGCGCCATTTTCAACACATATCGGGTTTTATATGGTATGTCCAGTTTAATTGGAGGAGAAAGACTTCAGAATAAATCTGACTCGAGTAGAGCCACCGTCCTTTCGCAAGTAATTGGCACACTTTCTCACATAAAGTTTTTAGAGCGGGCGCGAGTCGAACGTACGACCTCAATGGTGATAGGTACGTACGCTTGAGACGACGTCATATACCATTCGGACAGGGAGAACCCCTGCTCCTAATTAAGCTATTTTATATTTGTTTCATCAATGCTCACATTATACTCAACTGTTGCCACATATTGATATATAAAGTTTGTTATTTAGTTGTGTAATGTTTGTAATGTTCCTACAACAGCTACTGGGCATGCTGCATGGACACTTGAGACGCATATTATTCTCATATGAAATTATATAATGGACATATGAGAATCATAGGAAACTCATATGTGGATCATTGCCTGTGCCACGTAAAGGCTTCGCACGATGATATTCCTTGGTGAACGGAAATTCTTTGAAACATGTCACTAAAAAACGTATTTTAAACGCAGAGTTGACTGGAGCGTTGACCATTATTTTTACCTAAAATAAGACTTCTTCAGTCGGTTACGCGTCTGACTATCAATCCAGGGGGTCGTGATTTCGAATCCCCGCCCGGCTAATAGTCTCTGTGATGATTGATATACGACATTGTGTCTCATTAGCATTCGTCTTTTACCGCTGATTCAAGCGAGAAAGTTATCAGTTACTTGCAGAACTGAGGTGTGCTCGAGTACTGGTTAATTTTTCAGGATCGAAGGAGAGAGTGGTTAGGTTAACTGATCGTCTGCTAGCCCTCGATGGCATACAATGACGCTAAATATTCGATCAATCAATTTTTTGTCTAAAAAATGTTTGCGTGTATTGTAAACAAACTTAAATCTATTTTAAATGACTTGAAATGTCGATAGCTAATGCAATACGTGTGGTGCGCGTGCGTGCGTATGTGTATATGCGTTAATGTGCATGTTCGTATATGACACATGTGCATATCGATATAAGTTATTCAACTTGTTGTGTGTTTTTGTGTCTTATTCTTCTTCTTCTTCTTTTCTTCTTCTTCTTCTTCTTCTTCTTCTTCTTCTTCTTTTTCATGCTGTTTAAATGAGAGTAATTAACAATGATACTGTTAAATCTCAAAGGTCAGGGACACCTGGACCAGAGAGTGGTATTTCTGTATATACAACATACATGTATGACCATTATTGACTGTAGATATGCCATGCTGGACGTTTTGGATATTAGATATATAAAACGGTTAGGGTCTCTTGGATACAAATACATTTGAAACATTTTATGGTAGGCAACAACTGCACAACAAATAAACATCTTAGATACCCCTGGATGACTCATTCAAATATGAATGGGAATATTCTTCGGATAGTATTTCAACATTAAGATTAACGTTAAATGATAACGTTATGATACCAGATAAATACTTGATGAAACATTTTTTTATTTTAAGCTTAATTCATTTTACATCGATGTGGTAACACGTTTTTATGGTTGGCTATACAATTCACGCTTGTATTGTAAAGCCGGTTCTGAGGTTATGTTAATATGTTAATAAAGTCTCTTCCACAAGAACAAATCATATGACGGTGTTTTGTGAGCGAGGCCACGACACCCGGGTCCAGGGTTCGATGCTCTACCACAAGAACAACGTGTCGTGGAAATATTTTGGGAGCTCAAAGTAAAAAAGCAATGAGTATATGTTGTCCTTAAACATCATATGCGTGTGTATATGTAAGCTGTTATTTTATCATACACAAAATAATGCGAGGAATATTAGATCGCGCACCGTCCATGCGTCTGAAATCTTTTGCATTATCTTTTATTTCATGGAGAAAATGTCTTCATAATGAACTATTATAAGCATATTGATTTTAACTTATTTTTTTCTGTTCTATAAATAAAACTTATTATGATAGTTAATCAAAAAAGAACAATACAAATATATATTTTTTAACACATTAAGCAGATTTACTACGCAGTTTTGCATACTTTTACTCTTTTATTTATCTCAAGATGAAAATAAACGTTACGATCGGGACTAAATTTTAGGGTCGGTCGGGTAACCCTAAACACAGGAATTTTCTTGTCTTGCCTAACGTATTTGTTAATAAATAGTAATCATAATTTGCAATCTGTACAGATGTGTGGAGCGCGTGGTCCAGTGGTAAAGCGGATGTTCGCGGGTTCGATCCTCCGCCACGGCTATGTGTGGTGTCCTTGAGCAAGACTCTTTTCCGCATATGCTTAGTACTGGTTCTAACCAGGAAGACTTCGAGCATGATTTGCCTAAATTGTAAGAACTTGTTTCACAATCGAAGTAAAATAAATAAGTTTAACTATCTGTACAGAAAAATGAACCTCCAACCCCGGCCTTTTACCAACCTGTTCGTCTGTTTTCATAGGATCGGGACTCATTTAAATAAAATAACATAAATAAAATAAATAAATATATAAAAAGAAAATATTTCTGATATATAGAATAACGTCTTACCCACAAGTGCTGTCAAACAGGTGCCTATACAGTTTACTGTTATTTCCAAATATTACTATGCGGCAATCACAACTGGCGCTCACATCCAAAATATATATCGAAAGATAACCTTGTATCGATGTGTGCGCGATTCGTGTAGATGTAGTTATGACTCAATTTTACGTATGTAATTGTTAATTAATTCATCCATTGATGTTATAAGTTCAAGGCCGCAAGCGACAATAACAACATGTCAATATAATTAGTACATATCTCCTATCAATGAATCATAAACTACAGTAAAGTTGCATGAAACCGCTTGAACGCTTTAGTTAACTTCGAGGTTAATATTACCACATTGTCAAACATGCACATTCACGTGTGCAAAGATTTCTTTGATGCGTGAACATGGTCAGGTAAAAGTTAGTTTGATTTTCGCTTTTCGTATTTCGTCATTCACTGTGACATAGATTGGATGGTTTATCAACGCCTCCTGATACGTTTAATTATGCAATACAGTTTTTAAAACAGTATAATAACATACATATGTCATTCTCTAGAAGAGTTATAGGAGAGACCAATCTCCTGAAACTTTTTAAAATAATTACATGTTATAAAATAAAATGATATCTAAGATCACTACACTGTATCAACATAGCGGCTTATAAATCGTGACACGTCGGGTATTTCCGTATCTTCCGTAGCATAAAGGCCGCGGTGATCAGATTGAGTGGCTTATCTGTCACAGTACCTATTTATAGAATTATAAAAGTTTTGAAAATATGTAACTCTTCAATATTGGAGGTAATTAAAATAAGTGTTAGGGATAGTTTTACGTTGAGTGTCAAACGACGATAACATAACTAACTTAAAAAGTGCCGCGTGTCCCTTTAAGCGATGGGCAACAAGTCACATGACCGTTTTACGAGATTTTAACAAATTGCTTCGCGTTTCATTCTGAAATAATTCCAATCTCATTATCATATATGTATTTAAGCATTTTCATTGGACAAAGTCAATTTTTTAAAGACTTTTATTTTTCGATAAAACTCTGGAGCCGGACTACTTTTACGTTTCTAGCGTAAACAAAGAAGCATCAACATTTTGATGGTCGGTTTAACAATATACGCTCTTAAATGACGTTCACAACGGTTCCACGCTTATTTTAATAATAAAATACAACAAAAACAAATGTTAGATCTAGTCATAGCTGTTTTCTTCGGTTTATTGTTTTAAAGATTTCTTTGATTCAGCTTTAACCGGGCGTCACAATCAGACCATAAGTTGTTTGAGAAATAAAGAAGCAGGTCGTAAAATGTTCATATTTGAGATGTATGATGTATCAATGAACCGTTGTACCACTGGTTTACCGAACGTGAATGCTTGTCGTTGACAGACATTTCCACAGACCAATTTATCCGATAGGAAAAATGAAATAAAAACATGTAGTTAAAGTTCAGAAGCAGACGATCGTGAGACAATGTAAATACACAAACCTTGCACGTCAAAGTCGTTAAAAACGTTCCAAATTCGGATTCTCCGTCAATGAGCGTGGATTTATATGACCTTTGTAAATATTGACACATTTTTTAAAAACAAGCGTGTAGACAAAAACTAAACGATGACATCAGCGTCTACACTGTATGGGTATTTCCAGGAATTATTGATTATTTTATTTGTCTAAATCGAGAGGCGGGTGTTTAATTTTTTCTCCGCAAAATATTTCGCCATTTTACAATAAACCAACTTATGTTACATAGTTCATCTGATAATGGAAACAATAGCCGTTACGATATTACTGGATATTAGATCTAGAGAATTTGATGTCAACCAGGACAGAGGTGATGTATTCTTACGCGTTTACTTTGCAGCGTATAATTATTTTTGTTTGGTCTTTTCTTTCACTTGAGGAGTCTCAAATTTAATATAATCATCAGGATTGGTATTATAAGGATTAAATTCATTTTTTTCTTGTTTTTATCCATGTGTAAAGAATGTCGAATCACGCACAACTCTGACATAAAGTCCTTCGGACTTTATTTGATTTGTGCGTCATTCTACATTCTTTACACATGCATACAAACCAGAAAAAATGAATTTAATCCTATAAACTCCAGGAACTATATATAATATAAAAAACATGTTACATAACAAATTTAATATATTAAGATCACTTAGTTATTTTAAATTTGAAAAATACTCTCCCTGGCCTAAAAGTGGAGCGCGTGGTCCAGTGGTAGAACATCGAACCGTGGATTGGAGGGTCGTAGGTTTGATCCTCCCCTACGGCTATGTGCGGTGTCCTTGAGGAAGACATTTTTCCGCACATGCTTAGTACTGCAAGGCATTATATAGAGGAGGAAAGGCAACTGTTTGAGATTGTGTGAACGCTCGCGTATTCACACACAATCTCGCAATATCTCGTTTTCATTTATCTTAACTTCCATTCACCTCAGGAACACAAATCAAAATTCTTACATTGCAGAATGCAATTGTCATCCAAACAATACCATTCCCAGAAATTTGTGTTTAAAATTGTTGAAGAACTTGTTGTGATTACAAAATGTGTATACTGCAGCTAAAATAACGACAAATTACGATAAAATTTCCTTCATACCTCAATTCCTTTAATTTAAGAGCATTTTGCGTGATTATCTTTCGTGTGCTATATCATCAACATTTAGTCAGGAGATGCAAGTTTCAAATCCTTCTATACAATTCCTTGGTACTGGTTATACCCAAGAAAACCTATATCAGTTGTAAAAATTTGTTTCACAATCGAAGTGAAATAAATAAGTTGAAATTAAGAGAAAACAAATTAAACAGATTTACATGTAGGAGACAAAGTAGGAAGCAGCATGTGAAGTCGTGTTGGTGTATGGAGAACTCAATACAATCTACCAAGTTTGCTTTATTTATGAACCCATTACCGAATATTTACCCCTGTCAATGATTCCTTGTGAATAAATTACACGTGATTAAAATTGCGTTCGTTTTACTTCAGCTTAAATTATACGTCGTAAATAATCGGATCTTATCTACGTTGTATATGTAAAGCAATTCAATAAATCATTTAAATTGAACTTTTTAGTTACTCAATATTTTTCACCGTCTTCCGGTTTGGATCTGGCAAGAGGAAGGAAACTGCAGTGCCCTCTATGAACAAGGGCCACTACTCTGCATTGTTCAACTGATTTAGGCGTGACTTTGCGTAGTCAATTACACTCAAGTAAAAATGCTGAGAAAAATTGATTTATTAATTTATTGTGTCATAAATGTTATTATGCACTTGTGATTTGCATTCTTTAACAAATAGTATTCTTTTGTATACTTTTTTACTTTACATGTATATAGTTTGCGTACATATACGTACTCATAAGAAACTCTCTTGTTTAACAGTCTGAAAATACAATTTATGCTCTTTACGTGTTCATCAAAAAGTAGTTCTAATCGTAATTAGATAGTGTAATAAATTAACTCATAAGATGTTGTTCTACTTTCCCAGTCAATAAAATTCGCTCAGAACGTTCAAAATAGAACATTTCATTTTGCATAGTCATGACCGTCAATTCAATAGATGATGACCTACTCCCTCAGCCAAAATAATCGCTCAAGGAACAAAGAGTTAATCAACGCTAAACCGGTTAGTAACTAAGTTCATACAACTTCTAACCTATACATGGCTCAGTTGAAATGCATGAACAACAATTGTTATCGGACGCGTAGACACGATGTCGGTTATATTCATGAAATATTGCTCAAAGTAACGCTACTGTTACATAGTCGTTGACAGTTACACTTTATCTTTAGACTTTTATAATTAATCAGTTTGCTTAAGTGAATATTAAAATTGTTAATAACATTTAATCAAATTACTCTTTTTTATGCGTTTTAATCCTTTACTCCATAGATACGCGTTTTCCCGCACCAATCACAGAAGGCCTTTGAAAACAGTGCTTGAATAGTTCAGATTGCTCGTAACGAGCAATCTGAACACTTCCTGCACTGTTTTCTACTCTGTCAGTTAATATAAACATTATCCACCCAATAATTCAAAAGCCTTCTATATAAGGTGTCGAAAGGCGTCTTTATTAGAGGTATCCAAAGGCGTCTATATTAAGTAAAGGGTTAAAGGGTGAATGTTTGTATATGTATGCTTTTTTTTTTTCTTTGTATGTTTTTGTAACCCGCATTGTTCAAGGCAATAAACATGTATATGCGTGTAACGCCATTCAACTATTGCAATGAATTGAACAATTGAATTGAAATCCCATCATGTTAATAACGCTTAAATGTATGACTCTAATGGATAACATTTAACTTAGTTATGATATACATGTACGTTAAAGCGTGTCAACCGCCAGGAGGTGAATAGCCTGACGAACCCTATTGTCTCGTTCAAATTGGGCAATTCCTTTTAGTGTAAGCAACTGATTGTCGACAGAGGTCGGGGATTCACTGAGTGTCTTACGTGCCAATACATGTCAAAGTTACACGAAAGGTAAAATGTGACAACAGGTGGAAGGTTGACACCGTTTACACAGCATTCTTAAAAAAACAACATTTTATATGCCAAGGATAAAAACGCATACAGAAAATACACACAATATAACACAACGCTAAATACGACATTTTTCTCTAAATGTAACACTGTTTAACCCAAATATAACAACGGCACCGGCTTAGGTAACATTATGCACATTGAAGGCAACAGCATCCTCAGAAGGTTACACGTTTTATGATTAAGTAAGGAAGTTGTTAATTTGACTTTGCTGTTGTTTTTATGGTGTTTTGCGTCGCTTTCAACACGTATTTAGTCATGTCGCGACGGTGTCTACTTGAGACACAGTCTAAGCGCTGCCGTTCTGGAGTATCATACCACAGACCCATTGTATGATACTCCACCCAGTTACATTATACTGACACCGGGCCAACCAGTCCTAGAACTATCCTCTCAAGAATGAGTGCCATGAGCGAAAGCTTATAGTAATGTGTTTCATGTTTTTGGTACGACCCGGTCGGGGATCGAACCCACGGCCTCAAGTTCCGTATGCGAGGCGGACGCTCCTCCATTAGGCCACCGCTGCGGTATATTTTGTCATAAATGTTACATTACTAGAAAGCGTAGTCGTGTTTATAACTTCAAGCGGATTCACGCTCAAAAATATTTATATCAGTATATTTTAAAGAAAAAACGATTAATATTGACTACTGAAATCTAGGTGTAATTCCACCATTGATTTTTGTTCTTTATTCTATAGTAAATAATAATAGTTTGAAAGCTTGTCATTCATAGAGAATCCCAAATGAAAGAAGTGAAACTTACAATTTTACTGTTTGTCAGCCTCTGCACTGTCAAACTATGATGAGAAAAGTAGGGGTCATGTGTCATACGAGAGATTTTTTTTTATGGTCAGTGTGTACACTGTTAATAAAGTGAAAGTAGACTTCCGTAATCATATATTCATAACCCAATTTCCAAGCATCATTTTTTTTTCTAAATTCACAATTCAAACATAACAATGCTATCAAAATGTTCAAAATGCATCCATAATGCCATTTAAATAAAAAGAGCATTTTTAAAGAAGAAGAAAAGAGGCTTATATATAACCGCTATTATGCAACTACCCCACGGAAGTAATTCCTTTTTCCAATGTTGGTACCATGCCTCTTCTGTCAGTTAGGTAATTATTTACTTTCCGTTGGTGCCTTTAAATTCTACCACATGACTCGTTCAGAGCGAGTAAACATACTCGGAGTCGCATCAAAGACATTTGTGAAAACCACTTGATTATTACAAGATAGTAACTGATAAAATACGGATTTGTAATACTTAAGAAAACGATACTATTCACTGCCCACGGTTGTAATCTTGTACCAACACAACAGGGCATTTATATCACAGTTAATTATCACGTGGTTTAGGTAATAACAGTTTGTTTGTGGGGGGATGAAAGAATGTTCTTGGCAGATAATAGCCAGATATAGCGTTGTTTGCTGCACGTTATAAATCAATAGGATTTTTAATAGATTTATTTCCATTATAATTAACGAATAGGTTTATGCATGCCAAACGTTGTTAAAATATATTTGTATAATTTGATTTATATTTTTCATGGATATGGTATATGTTTTATCCATCTAGCCCATATATTGTTCGTTTCCATTCAAGTATGTGTTCTTCAATGTTGCCCAACTTTCTCAGCGTGTAAAATCGCTCAGATTTTACCTATGTATCTATAAGATTTTCTTCGCATTTTGCACGTAGCATTTTGGCGAGGAAGAACAGAAGGTTGGAAAGTGAAGGGAACGTGACCCACTAAGAAAACCGGAGCGTGCACAGGAGACGTCTGTCCTGCTCGGCAGCCGTTTGAAGATTTTTGAAAATAGAATATTCTGTTTTATATGGAACGTCATGACCGTCAGTAAATGTTGGCCTACTTACTCAGCCAATGAAATCGCTCCAGAAAGTAGACCAACATCCGAGCCGGTTAGAAGTTACATGGACTGTTCTACTGGCATAGAGAATCTTCTAACCTATACATATTTTTCAATAGTTTTTTTTCGCATCTA
The DNA here is from genome assembly GCA_029582155.1 of Panopea generosa. NCBI lineage: Eukaryota > Metazoa > Mollusca > Bivalvia > Adapedonta > Hiatellidae > Panopea > Panopea generosa. Next base: position 40,993,464 of record CM055894.1, read on the forward strand.
TTTCTTTATGCTTTATATATACATGTGTATCCTGTTGTTGATATTCATTCATGTCTTGTTTAAAGATAAAAAACATATATATGTCTATAATTCACTGAGAATACTTTCAAGTACTATTTTTCAAGTCTGTGGTATAACCCGACCGGGGATCGAACACACGATCTTTCGCATACAAGGCGGACGCTTTACCACTCGACCACCACTGCGGATGTATATTTTATCATAAAAATCTTTTAACGTAAAATTTATTCTTAACAGACCGTTACTCATCTCAGCCTAAGATAACAAGCGATTACAATACTTGCACACGTACGGTAAATGCAAATCGCATACGATATAAAGATTTTATTTCATCATTTTACTGATCTTGCATAATAATGCTATTGTGGGTACAGGCTTTTGTGCTCGGATTATATATTAGATGGAAGGTTATGTTGTTGATCCTTAAAATAGAATTATGTAAATGTTATATTCATTAATCTTAATTTTTACCGAAAAATTATAATTAATTATCGAATGATATAAAAGATATGAAACTTCGTTATAATTCTAAAAAGTCCTATACAAATTTTATATATAACATATAAAAAGAAGCGCGATGAAGACTCCTAACATCGCTTTTGTTAAGTTTTCTCTGAGCTCGTTGATTATAAGTCTTTACTGAGCTCGCTATTTGTTAGTCTTATCTGAGCTCACTGATTATTAGTCTTCTCTGAGCTCGCTATTTGTTAGTCTTATCTGAGCTCGCTGATTGTTAGTCTTCTCTGAACCCGCTATTTGTTAGTTTTCTCTGAGCTTGCTATTTGTTAGTCTTATCTGAGCCCGCTATTTGTTAGTTTTCTCTGAGCTTGCTATTTGTAAGTCTTATCTGAGCTCGCTTTTTGTTAGTTTTCTCTGAGCTTGCTATTTGTAAGTCTTATCTGAGCTCGCTCTTTGTTAGTTTTCTCTGAGCTCGCTATTTGTTAGTCTTATCTGAGCTCACAGAGTGTTAGTCTTCTCTGAGCTCGCTTATTGTTAGTCTTATCTGAGATCGCTAATTGTTAGTCTTATTTGAGCTCGCTATTTGTTAGTCTTATCTGAGATCGCTATTAGTTAGTCTTCTCTGAGCTTGCTATTTGTTAGTTTTCTCTGAGCTCGCTATTTGTTAGTCTTATCTGAGCTCGCAGATTCTTAGTCTTCTCTGAGCTCGCTTATTGTTAGTCTTATCTGAGATCGCTAATTGTTAGTCTTATCTGAGATCGCTATTTGTTAGTCTTATCTGAGCTCGCTGATTGTTAGTCTTCTCTGAGCTCGCTGATTGTTAGTCTTCTCTGAGCTCCCTATGTGTTAGTCTTATCTGAGCTCGCTAATTGTTAGTCTTATCTTTGCCCGTTAATTGTTAGTCTTCTCTGAGTTCGCTAATTGTTAGTCTTCTCTGAGTCCTCTATTTGTTAGTCTTCTTTGAGCTCGCCGATTGTCAGTCTTCTCTGAGCTCGCTATATGTTAGTCTTATCTGAGCTCGCTAATTGTTAGTTTTCTCTGATCTCGCTATTTGTAAGACTTATCTGAGCTCGCTATTTGATCGTTTTCTCTGAGCTCGCTATTTGTTAGTCTTATCTGAGCTCGCTGATTGTTAGTCTTCTCTGAGCTCGCTAATTGTTAGTCTTATCTGAGATCGCTAATTGTTAGTCTTATCTGAGCTCGCTATTTGTTAGTCTTATCTGAGCTCGCTAATTATTAGTATTATCTGAGCCCGCTATTTGTTAGTCTTATCTGAGATCGCTAATTGTTAGTTTTCTCTGAGCCCGCTATTTGTTAGTCTTATCTGAGCCCGCTAATTGTTAGTCTTATCTGAGCTCGCTATTTGTTAGTCTTCTCTGAGCTCGCTATTTGTAAGTTTTCTATGAGCTCGCTTTTTGTTAGTCCTATCTGAGCTCGCTATTTGTTAGTCTTCTCTGAGCTCGCCAATTGTTAGTCTTCTCTAAGCCCGCTAATTGTTAGTCTTATCTGAGCTGGCCATTTGTAGTCTTCTCTGAGCCCGCAATTTTTTAGTCTTATCTGAGCGCGCTATTTGTTAGTCTTCTCTGAGCTCGCTAATTATTAGTTTTCTCTGAGCTCGCTATTTGTAAGTCTTCTCTGAGCTTGCTATTTGTAAGTCTTATCTGAGCTCGCTTTTTGTTAGTCTTATCTGAGCTCGCTATTTGTAAGTCTTCTCTGAGCTCGTTATTTGTTAGTCTTTTCTGGGCCCGCTATTTGTTAGTCTTCTCTGGACCCGCTAATTGTTAGTTTTCACTGAGCCCGCTTATTGTTAGTCTTCTCTGAGCTCGCTATGTGTTAGTCTTATCTGAGCTTGCTTATTGTTAGTATTCTCTGAGCTCGCTATTTGTAAGTCTTCTCTGAGCCCGCTAATTGTTAGTCTTATCTGAGCCCGCTATTTGTTAGTATTATCTGAGCCCGCTATTTGTAAGTCTTATCTGAGATCGCTATTTGAAAGTGTTCTCTGAGCCCGCTAATTGCTAGTCTTATCTGAGCTCGCTATTTGTGAGTCTTCTGTGAGCTCCCTTAATTGTTAGTTTTCTCTGAGTTCGTTATTTGTAAGTCTTCTCTGAGCTCGCTTTTTGTAAGTCGCTCTGAGCTTGCTATTTGTTATTCTTATCTGAGCTTGCTACTGTAAGTCTTCTCTGAGCTCGCTATTTGTTAGTCTTATCTGAGATCGCTATTTGTTAGACTTATCTGAGCTCGCTTATTGTTAGTATTATCTAAGATCGCTATTTGTTAGTCTTATCTGAGATCGCTATTTGTTATTCTTATCTGAGCTCGCTTATTGTTAGTATTATCTTAGATCGCTATTTGTTAGTCTTATCTGAGATCGCTATTTGTTAGACTTATCTGAGCTCGCTAATTGTTAGTATTATCTTAGATCGCTATTTGTTAGTCTTATCTGAGATCGCTATTTGTTAGTCTTCTCTGAGCCCCCTATTTGTTAGTCTTATCTGAGCTCGCTAATTGTTAGTCTTATCTGAGCCCGATAATTGTTAGTATTATCTCAGCTCGCTAATTGTTAGTTTTCTCTGAGCTCGCTATTTGTAAGTCTTCTCTGAGCTCGCTATTTGTAAGTCTCCTTTGAGCTGGCTAGTTGTTAGTCTTATCTGAGCTCAAGATGTGTTAGTCTTCTCTGAGCTCGCTAATTGTTAGTCTTATCTGAGCCCGATAATTGTTAGTATCATCTGAGCTCGCTACTTGTAAGTTTTCTCTGAGCTCGCTATTTGTAAGTCTTCTCTGAACTCGCTATTTGTAAGTCTTCTCTGAGCTCGCTATTTGTTAGTCTTATCTGAGCTCGCTATTTGTTAGTCTTATCCGAGCTCGCTAATTGTTAGTCTGATCTGAGCTCTCTATGTGTTAGTCTTATCCGAGCTCGCTAATTGTTAGTTTTCTCTGAGTTTGATTTTTTTTTATTTTTCTGAGTTCGATATTTGTAATTTCTTTCATAGCTGGCTCTTTGTTATTTTTTTCTCTGGGCTCGCTATTTGTAATTTTTCTCAGAGCACGCTATTTGTTATTTTTCTCTGAGCACGCTTTTTGTTTTTTTTTCTCTAAGTTCGATATGTGTAATTTTTCGCAGAGCTCGCTATTTGTTATTTTTTCTCTGAGTTCGATATTTGTTATTTTTCTCTGAGCTCGCTCTTTGTTATTTGTTCTCTGAATTCGATATTTGTTATTTTTTTCTGAGCTCGCTCTTTGTTATATTTCACTGAGCTCGTTATTTGTTATTTTTCTCTGAGCTCGCTCTTTGTTATATTTCACTGAGCTCGTTATTTGTTATTTTTCACTGAGCTCGCTCTTTGTTATGTTTCTCTGAGCTCGCTCTTTGTTATGTTTCTCTGAGCTCGCTCTTTGTTATATTTCACTGAGCTCGTTATTTGTTATTTTTCTCAGAGCTCGCTCTGTTATTTTTTTTTCTCTGAGCTCGCTATTTGTTATTTTTCACTGAGCACGCTATTTGTAATTTTTGTTATTTTTTCTCTGAGCACGCTATTTGTTATTTTTCTCTGAGTTCGCTATTTGTTATTTTTCACTGCACTCAATATTTGTTATATTTCTCAGAGCACGCTATTTGTTATGTTTCTCTGAGCTCGCTATTTGTTCATTTTCTCTGAGTTCGATATTTGTTATTTTTCTCAGAGCTCGCTCTTTGTTATTTTTTTTCTCTGAGCTCGCTATTTGTTATTTTTCACTGAGCACGCTATTTGTTATTTTTGTTATTTTTTCTCTGAGCACGCTATTTGTTATTTTTCTCTGAGTTCGCTATTTGTTATTTTTCACTGCGCTCAGTATTTGTTATTTTTCTCAGAGCACGCTATTTGTTATGTTTCTCTGAGCTCGCTATTTGTTCATTTTCTCTGAGTTCGATATTTGTTATTTTTCTCAGAGCTCGCTCTTTGTTATTTTTTTTCTCTGAGCTCGCTATTTGTTATTTTTCACTGAGCACGATATTTGTTATTTTTGTTAATTTTTTCTCTGAGCACGCTATTTGTTATTTTTCTCTGAGTTTGCTCTTTGTTTTTTTTCCTGAGCTTGCTATTTGTTATATTTCACATAGATCGCTGTTGCTATTTTTCTCTGAGTTCGCTCTTTGTTATTTTTTCTATGATCTCGCTTTTTGTTATTTGTCTCTGATTTCGCTATTTGTTATTTTTCACTGCGCTTAATATTTGTTATATTTCACTGAGCTTGCTAATTGTTATTTTTCACTGAGTTCGTTATTTGTTATTTTTCACTGCGCTCAATATTTGTTATTTTTCTCTGAGTCAAGTTCGCTATTTTTTATTTTTCACTGCGCTCAATATCTGTTATATTTCTCAGAGTTCACTCTATGTTATTTTTCACTGCGCTCAATATTTGTTATATTTCTCTGAGGTCGCTCTTTGTTATTTTTCCCTGAGCTTGCTATTTGATATATTTCCCATAGATCGCTGTAGCTATTTTCTCTGAGTTCGCTCTTTGTTATTTTTTCTATGATCTCTCTATTTGTTTTTGTTTTTTTTTGTTTTCTTTTGCTCATTTTTAATTGTTTTTAAACAAAACTTTTTTTATAAATATAAAATAGAAACAACTTATAGTAGAAAAGGAATAGAAAAAAACTCACCAAAAGTAATATATGGCAATATAATATACTGTCTAATCCGTACGTCTTATGTTCCACGTCTTTGCGCAAATTTAGATGAATAACAGAAACAAGCTAGATCGTGCTCACTGTGTCACATACTATAAATGCAAAATGTACAATGTTTTCCAAGAATGAGGCCCTCGTCGACAGGGATTTTCGCTTTACTGCCTGTCAGCCTGATAACACACTTGAAAGTGTTTGCTATTTCGGAACGTTTGTTTTATTCAGTTTTAACTGTTTAACTTCAAAGATTATCTGGTTCAGCTATTTATTCAAGCAATCTTGATACTTGTATTTACTCTATGTCAAACTCGCTATCACGTGGAGGTTTGAGCAAATATCCGTTTTGATTGTTTTTCACAATCTGTGTTGGTGACACTTGTTTACTAAACTACAAGTTTTGCAACACAGCGCATATGGCGTACCCTGTTTTAAAGTATTATTTCAATAGATTTTCAGGTGAAGTTTTATTTCCGATAGACACAAAAATAAGTTTTATAGAAGTATGCACAATACACATGGATAAATTCTTCTTCTTCTTCTTCTTCTTCTTCTTCTTCTTCTTCTTCTTTATCATCATCGACTTCTTCTTCTTCTTCTTCTTCTTCTTCTTCCTCTTCTTCTTCTTTATCATCATCGACTTTTTCTTCTTCTTCTTCTTCTTCTTCTTCTTCTTCTTCTTCTTCTTCTTCTTCTTCTTCGTTTAATTGAATACTAACCTTTCAAGAATTCCACCAAATTTAAAGTACAACAAACATTACATAAAGTGCATGTTATAATACTTACATATATTACACATTAACACGTTTAAATGCTCTTCTCTTCTGTCCATAAACACGACAGTTCTCACATCCGATTTTATCACAGAGTCTGATCTTAGCTAGTCCGGCATTTACATGGACAGTTGTAAAAATAAGCGGGACTGTGGTTTAAGCCGTGTATGGAAAACAATGGCTATAAATCTTGAATTTAGTAGCTCATTTGTCCAGTCGGGTGGCTCACATATAAATAATAATTTTGCTATCAGTGCATTTATATTATCATATCGTGTTGCTTTCACAATAAAAGTAAATAATGCAAGTGATTGTTTGTTTATCTTCGGTAAGATAAAGGTCATTGTATTCATTTGCTATAAACGTTATATCTATATTTATATTTATATTTATATTTATATTTATATTTATATTTATATTTATATTTATATTTATATTTATATTTATATCAAGCGGTGTTCTAATAATATAGCGTTGTCCTCGTATACGGAAGGTCGTTGGTTCGTCCCCCGACCGAGTCATACCAAATATTTAAAAATGTTACAAGTTAGAGTCTTCCATACTTGGCACTCAGCATTTAGAGGATAGTTGTAGGTCTGGTCGGCCCGGCCTGGATTATCATACCATGTGTCCGCGGCATGATACTCCAGTCTGGCAACGCTCAGAATACTGTCTCAAGTATACGCCGTCGTTATATGACCGTGAACATGTGTTAAAGCGACGCTAAACGCCATATAACAAAAACAACAATAACAATAACAATAACAATAACAATAACAATAACAATAACAATAACAATAACAACAACAACAACAACATCATCATCATCATCATCATCATCATCATCATCATCATCATATACATATTTATATTCATGTAATGAATGATGTTTTACGGCACATCGACAGAAACTGCAAAAGGAAATAACAAGAATGACGAATCAGCAGTATCCGCGTAAAGGAGATAATTATACTGCAACGTTAGTTTCCTAACGAGGATTTTAGTTAACATGGAATACTTAAATAGTACAGATGCACCATATGTGGACAGAAGCATATTAAGAGATTATTAACTGGGAAAGTTAATAGTTATGTGTTACAATGGGGAATATTTTAAAGGCTCCAGCAATTTATCTACACTATGAAGTATTTTTTAAATGATTTCAAAAGGATCCGATCGTCGTTTCATTTAATACGTAGGCGCGTTGGATTTCGTTTATGTCTAGACAAGAGAATATATTTTCTTAATACTCAAGTCGCGGACTTAAACCACTATTATCTCCTTTGAGTACTCCGGATCTACAGATGAATGAGGTAAAAATAAAACTTAAGTTTGTTTTTCTTCTTTGTTCAGGGCTTTGTATTGCAGCGATTTATTTTTTCCTACTATGTGTTAAATGATCAGTATTTTAGAAATCACCACTGAAAATTTGATACTGATACCAGCATTCTGGGCAATTCTGTGTCATTTCAAAGTTGTTGGTTCGAACCGCATTGTGGGCGAATACTTGACATATTATTTCTCTGGAAAATGATAGGTATCAAAAAACATTGAATTTGTAAAAGTCCTGATCAAGGCCTGCTTTATTTCCTTTATAACTGAATATCTTGAACCAGAAAAGAATTGAGCCCAGACGCTTGCTGCAGATTTTGTTTTTTTTTCTTGTGTTTTGGACATAAATGTTTAAATGGAGCCCTATGGGAAATGTAATAGTGGTGCGAGACGTAAAATACCTACAAACTCAGATGAATACATATCAAGATATATGGTCACAGTCGATTCTATCTTGTCTCTTTATTATGAGAAAAAAAACTAGATAAAGGCGTATCAAGTTAATCTACCGACGGGATGCCAAGTTCAAATAAAGCCGTCCAACTTTATTCTCCCAGTTAGTCGCATACTTTCTTCATGTCATGTTTTGTTTTAATTGTGTAGCATTTTGATTCATGTCTTCAAAAAGTATATGGTGTCAGTTGGCATATCGTCATCCATATCAAGCCTTCTCTTCAGTAATATATGTCTAAATTCCCGAGTTGGCTGTTGAGCCTCGCATGTGGACTTTTGGTCGTCATACGTGAATTTAGTCTATGATTATATCATACAAGTACACGCTTATATTACTACATTTAGTAACACAGTGTAAAACATTTTTATTATTTCTTGTTTTGTCATAAATTGACCTCTAAACCATCCTAACTTCCCTTGTTCTCCCAGTGATACATACAATATAGCACGTGTTATTTCAAAGGTTATTAACTATCAATATGTAATAACTATTTGAAATAACCAATAAGTTAATACCTCAAAAGACAACGAGGTGAAATAAACGTTTCGTTTCTAATATTTAGACGTAAACACTCATACACGCGAGCACGTGCTTGCACCAACACACACACACGCAAAACCAGGCACGCAATAACGACAGCATGCACGCACATTACAGTTATTTAAATATCGGTTTCATAAAGCAGAGTTGATTCCGTTAGAATATAATTCTAAGTAAATGTTAAGTGAAGTATATGAAAATAAATAAAAAGTATCCACTTTTAAAAATACTATATTTTTAATTTTAATTTTTGTAAAATTATATTTGTGTAATTGATTATTATACATGTACTACTGATTCCACTAGTCAACTCGAGAGCGTGCACGTGGAGAGCGGTCCGTTGGCGGCAAATACGGTTTTCATGATTTGCACGTGCGCGATGTCAAGCATGGCATTTTTTCCAATACTTTAGTACAGATCGAATGCGTGTTGATAATTAAACAAAAAAATCATTAAACATTGTCAATACCATCATGCCACGGTTAAATATTGATCAACGTAATCAAGCTATTGGGGTGATTAATGCTGGTGCAACTATAACACATGTGAGTCGGCTATTTCATAGTACCAGAGCGACCATAAATCGTCTAATCACTCGGTATAGGGTCGCCGAGAGCGTTAAAGATCATCGGCGTACAGGCAAACCATGTGTCACAACGCCCCGAGATGACAGCTTCATCACATTGACACACCTACGTCGACGTTTTCTCCCAGCGACGGTAACGGCTGGAAGATATGGTATTTCCGGACAAACCGTGAGGAATCGACTGAGATCCAATGCCAGACCCATTCGCGCCTATCGTCCGTATTACGGGCAGATCCTTACTCAACGTGATCGAGATGCACGAGTTGCAGACGCAACTTGCGTTTTAGAAGAGCAGACTGGAATCACGTTCTCTTTACTGATGAATCAAGTTTAACCTTAGCCACGCTGACAGGCGGGAACGGGTATACAGACGTAAAGGGGAACAATTATATTTGGAGAACACGAAGTCAGTCCTTGTATTACCGAGGTTATAAATTACACTAAACGACACATTCCCGAAGTGCAAACCTTTCATATTTTTAAGTATAGTATTGCTACTCATAAATTTACCGTCCTCTCCCCGCACAGAGTTTTTAACAAAGTTTACTATGTCTGATCAAATAGGAATAACAACATATATACAGGTGCGTCAGAGTAAAGGAATAGAGAGTTAACACAATAAACCAAGAAGATGCATATATTAGATACGTTCAAGAGATATGGAAACGCAACACAGGAATAAATATGAACACAATTCTTCTGTTGCGTTTTCATATCTCGTCTGTATTTCGTTTTCATATCTCTTCTGGTGTTGTGTTTTCATATCTCGTTTTGTGTTGCGTTTTCATATCTCGTCTGTATTGCGTTTGCATATCTCTTCCTGTGATGCGTTTTCATATCTCTTTTTGTGTTGCGTTTTTATATCTCTTCCTGTGTTGCGTTTTCATATCTCTTCCTGTGTTGTGTTTTCATATATCTTCCTGTGTTGCGTTTTCATATCTCGTCTGTATTGCGTTTTCATATCTTTTCCTGTGTTGTGTTTTCATATCTCTTGTGTGTACAATGAAAATGTGATAGAAATTTATATCAAATGTATGATAGGTCATACACGGAGAACATACTGACTTGAACTGTGCATGTATTTAATTGCAGAACCGTTTAGCTGTATAAACTGTAGTTTGTCATGCTATGGTCTCCTCGATGGAGGATATAGATATTATTCTAGTCAACTTTTATACACGGTCTTAATAGAATCCCATAAGCGATATATATTAGGCATGAAACAACTTTTCTTACTACTAGTTATTCAATGACATTTGGGAAATATGGTACCGCTGACCAATTGTTTATGCACACACTTTTCGTAGCGGTTTTGGTAACTTTATGAATTGGGCTGTCCAAACGTACCAGAAATATTCCCCAACCAATAACGTGAAGTCATCTTAATAAAGCTCTATTTTTTATATCAGCTTATGTTGAAGGCTATTTATATTTCATTTGACCACTGTATTTGTTCGTAAAGGGCCACTAAATAGATCTTTTTGCAATGAGTGTACATTGGTTTTATGCACGTTTGTTATATGGTAACAACCATTTATTTTTATTTAATTTTAAAATAATAAAACACTTTGGTTTTTTGTCTAAAACGAAAGAAATGTAACTTATTGTTAGATTGTTACATTAAGGGTAGCGGTGGCATGTGATCAATTAAACACATCATGAAACTAGCGAAATATGTTCACATTGCGCTAACTCAGAACAAAATGACGATACCGCCATTAGGAGCAATTTTTGTCCTAGACGAATGGTATTCTTTTGCATTTTATACAAACTAGTTCCTTCACATGCGTTTGTTTGATGACATTATTCCGTCACACCCACAATATAACTTCACAGCAGATATCCAACATACAAATCTCCCCCGTCACAGCCACACTTCCCCTTGGTGAGTTATTGTTTTCCCTCTCCGAGGTCGTGTTGCCAGTATTATTATGAAGTGGTTTAAGTTCGAGCGGTAATGTTACTCTCCAAGACCCTCGTCAGGTAAATTAGAGTTATTTGGTCACATTCTGTAAATCAAATTCTTTAGGCAACACAATAAATTAACGTGTTAAAGACAGAGTTTAACAGTAATCGCGTTTATATTTTGTATGTATTTGTATACATATTTGTTGTTAATACGATGTTAAATCTAGAATGTTATCAGTCAATTAAGTTTTTGTTATTTAGCTATTTTGTAAGTAGTTCATTTTGTGATATATAAAACGTAGTTTAACCCTTTACTTCATATAGACGCCTTTGGACACCTATAATACTGAAAGCATTAATTCACCACGTATCAGCAATGGGTGAATTATGTTTATATTAACTGACAGAGTGGAAAACAGTGCAGGAAGTCGAAATGAGCAATCTGAACTCTTCCTGCACTGTCTTCAAAGGCCTTCTGTTATTGGTGCGGGAAAACGCGTATCTATGGAGTAAAGGGTTAAAGTTGTGTTAAATGTTTCCCTGTTGTATCTCGGTAGTCAAATATAGGAATGGCGATGTATTTCGCTTGTTGTCAATTGAATCTGTCTGCGTGGGCCTACGTACTTTACTGTTTACAATCATGAAACTTAAAGAAAGTAAAGTAAGTAAACAAATAAGTGGGTGTGTTAGTTGGTAGGGTGGTGGGTTTTGGGGTTAGTGAGTGAATATGTTAGTGAGTATATCAATATATGAGTGAGTGAGTGAGTGAGTGAGTGAGTGAGTGAGTGAGTGAGTGAGTGAGTGAGTGAGTGAGTGAGTGAGTGAGTGAGTGAGTGAGTGAGTGAGTGAGTGAGTGAGTGAGTGAGTGAGTGAGTGAGTGAGTGAGTGAGTGAGTGAGTGAGTGAGTGAGTGAGTGAGTGAGTGAGTGAGTGAGTGAGTGAGTGAGTGAGTGAGTGAGTGAGTGAGTGAGTGAGTGAGTGAGTGAGTGAGTGAGTGAGTGAGAGGAGGAGTGGGTGGGTGGGCTTGGGTGGGTTGGTGGGTGGGCGGGTGTTTCGGTGGGTGGGCGGCTGGTCGGTCGGTCGGTCGGTCGGTTGGTGGGTGGGCGGGTGTTTCGGTGGGTGGGCGGCTGGTCGGTCGGTCGGTCGGTCGGTCGGTCGGTCGGTCGGTCGGTCGGTCGGTCGGTCGGTCGGTCGGTCGGTCGGTAAAACTAGATTTTTAACAAGGTAGTAGGTAAACTGCAATCTCATGCCATTTATTATAAAACAAATTTCATTAATATGCTGAATAAACATTTCAATTGAAATATAAACTCATTATTTTGACAAACGTCGTAAACATGTTTGCACAAGAGGTATTTCTCATTGAATAAATCATTACTCATTTTAAGCACAAAGCAAACAGATATATCAACGCAAAGTTTGAAGTAACATTTACGGATCAGGTAGACATTAAACTTTACTTGTAATGTTAACAATACATTGCACTGAGATATCGGGAAACGGTTGCACACTTGTCTGTTGATTACAACGACATATCCCACTTGGCTGCTGTTTTATGCTGTTTTATCAATAACTGATCTTGATATATTCATTCAAACAACTGATCAAACGAAGAACTTGTTTAGTGTAATCTTGTTTGAGGTGTGGCCATATATTTCAATAGTTAATTAAAGTATGAATAATGCTATATAGAGTATGATTAATGCTATATAGAATATGATTAATGCTATATATACGATTTTTGTAATTAAAGTGATATTTATGTTTGAAATTTAGAAACTTTACACATACATGATGTTTCTCCATTTGACCAATTAAATTCTGAGAAAACGACGAGAAAAACATCGTTTTTACTGATACGACGCGGTATCTACAAATAGATACTATATTTTATTCCTACTAAAAGTGTATAAAAATTATATATTTGCAAATTATAGATTGGATTTTTTTTTCAAAGCACAATTCATGTACAAAAATGCCAAAACTTAAAAAATCATAACATTTAAATATAATTCAGCATGTTCAAAATTCAGTTTACCTAAATACCATCTACCGATAATAGGTTAAAGGTTATGCCAGTTAGGATGATAACAAGAAGCGACAACAGGGCTTTACGACCGTTGGTAAGGCAATGAACGGTAAAACCGCCATGATTCAATTGTTTTTTTCAATTCAATAGTTTGTTCACTCAAAACATGACAATATGAGTAATGGGTGTGTGGGCTAAAACGTGGCTCGCGTTGCACCCATCCTTAATCTTACCTCTTCGACACATCACAAAATAAATTGTTTATGAGACTGTCCTCTTACAAACGTGTTTGGAGTGTGTAAAATTGATACCTGTATTATAAACTTAAGAGAAATGAAAACGCAACAACGGAAGAGTTATGAAAACGCAACATATTTAGCACGAGTGTATATCCGTATCCTATAGTAAGTTTTGTCTGTTGATGTGATTGGTTGCTTACTTGAGATGTTACTGGATAAATTGGTCCCTCCTGCCATAGTGTCACTTTTTTATTTCCAAGTAAGCCCTGTGTTGCGTTTTCACATCTCTTCCCGGCTGTGTTGCGTTTTCACATCTCTTCCCGGCTGTGTTGCGTTTTCATATCTCTTCCCGGCTGTGTTGCGTTTTCATATCTCTTCCCGGCTGTGTTGCGTTTTCATATCACTTCCCGGCTGTGTTGCGTTTTCATATCACTTCCCGGCTGTGTTGCGTTTTCATATCACTTCCCGGCTGTGTTGCGTTTTCATATATCTTTAGTGTGTAAAACGAAACAATTGTTTTCTTTATCGTTATTTAAGTATAATATGAATGCTAATTGCCGGCAAGTTTTTGTTTTATCATGTATTGCTGCTGACTGATACAAAACTGATAAGTATTCTAACACGTCCTAAAATTAAACACGTCATGATAAAGAAGTGCATAATGTGTAACAACTATTACCTCGCGCAACCATGTGCTTTACAACACACAGCATACAGATGTAAAGTCGTGATGAGATCAATCGGAAGCAACTGATTGATTGATTGATTGATTGATTGATTGGTTGATTGATTGATTGATTGAATGATTAATTGATTGATTGTTGATTGATTGATTGATTGAATTATTGATTGATTGATTGATTGATTGATTGATTGATTGATTGATTGATTGATTGATTGATTGATTGATTGATTGATTGATTACTCAGCGTCATTTTTATGCCATCGATGACTAACAGACGATCAGTTAACATAACCACTATTTCCTGGGATCCTGGAAGGATAACCAGTACTCGAGTACACCCCATCTCCGCAAGTTACTAATAACTTTCCCACTTGAATCAGCGGTGAGAGACGAATGATAATGAGACGCTATGTCGTATATAAAATATCACGGAGATTGTGGCCGAGCGCGGATTCGAGCTCACGACCCCTGGATTGACAGTCAGACGTGCTACGATTGAGCTAATCGGGCCAGACCAATCGCAAACGAGACTAACAAAATCTGTTCAGCCGTTTAAATGAATAACCATTCAATTTCCTCTTATGTAAGGACATTAACTCATACTGCAGAATTATCTATGCAGCAAAAATATAATGTTGCCTGATCTAAAGTTAACACCGATATGAATAACTTATACCGAGAGTCTGAACGATATGTTAGCTCTACTCTTATTCCATTTAATCGAAGATCCAATATCAACAAAGGTTCGTTTGTGTGTTTGTTTGTTGGTGACTTTTTTTTTATTTCGTTGCCTTTAAATATTTCTTTCCCTACTTAGGAATATGTATAATCGATATCTGATAAATAAATACTTCTAATTTAATTATTTGCATACTTATCTTTTTTTTGCAATAAATGTCTGTTATAAACGTACGCAATAAAAACAAAAAATGTCATGATCGTGTGTAATATAATACATACATACCTGAAATGACAGCAGAAAAACAGACATGCCTATAAATTATTATATTAGCCATACTCCATGCCCCCATCTAATTTTATTTACAAACCAAGTAAGCGGTTAAGTAAAGCAATATAAAAGGCTGACATTGTAGAAAAGCACCCCACGTGTGGGTTTTTTCACATTGTTTACTGCATTGAAAAACATGATTGTAGAACGGTGTTCCATTGGGGCCATCGCGGCATGTTTATTTAATTAAGAAAACGGAAATAACGAAACAACGAAAGTGAAAAATTGAAACTACGATGATGATTGTGACTTTTCACCTTCGTTGTTTCGCGGGTTTTTTCCCTCGATTATTCACCATCGTAGTTTCATTGTTTCATTGTTTCGACATTATTTACATCAAGAAGTATGCCTAGATGGCCCCCAACGGGACACCATATTTTAACACTCTATATGATGATTCGACACATGCTCAGTGCAAATCGCAAATAGCAACCTGCACTTCGTTACGTATTACACGGTGCAGTTTGTTGAAGAGTGACTTGTTTCTTATGTAAAGTTAGGAACACGCTGCAATGGTCAAACTTACTTTACTCCTGCTCAGTGTCAGTTTTCCGGTAACATAAAGACCAATAAGTTATATTAAGTGTTTTTTATACATATTTTTTAATCAAGTTTTAATTTTTTTGTAATATTTTGAAAGCATTTTAGATAAATCGTTTCGTGAATTTAACCCTTTACTTCATATAGACGCCTTTGGACACCTAATGTAGACGCCTTTGGACACCTCTAATATAGAAGGCTTTTGAATAATTGGGTGAATTATGTTTATATTAACTGACAGAGTGGAAAACAGTGCAGGAAGTGTTCAGATTGCTCGTGACGAGCAATCTGAACTCTTCCTGCACTGATTCCAAAGACCTTCTGTGATTGGTGCGGGAAAACGCGTATCTATGGAGTAAAGGGTTAAAAGAAAAAAAATCTTTAACTTTTTTTATCTCAAAATAATAAGGTTTGTAAATCTCGTTTAACATACTGTAATGGTAACGGCTCTTTAAACAAATGGGTCTATGAGTCAAGTAAATCTTTACATCGACGAATGTATAACCATTTGAAGTTATTACTACAAAGGTTTTTGCCGCCGATGGAGTGTATGGGAACTGACACCCAGGGGTATCTGACGTTGATCACAAATGTACAAAAGAGAGATATTTTTCATCTTTTTACAAGAATTAGGAATCCTTCATGGCCGAATGGTTTAAGGTGCCGTCTCAAGATCACTAACTTCCCACTGCTAAGGTCGTAGGTGCCAATCCCGCTCAGTCGTTCCAAAAACTTTAAGTTAGAAAGTTTGCCAGTTATTTGCCGAATGAAGGTGGTTCTACTCAGATTAAAGCTGAGGTCTTCCTCTACCAATAAAACTGGATATGCCATATATAACCTGAAATGTGATGAAAATGGCGTTAAACCCCATTCAAAAATAATGCCAAAGCTATATTCAAGAAAAAAAGGGTTTCCATACGAAGTCGAATATTTTAATTTTATATGCAAAACATGATGATGTCGATATACAGATGTGAGAAATAGTGTTAACTGAAATTAAAATCCGTTCATTTGTTAGTGTACATGAATGACTCATAGCTCGCTAAATCCTACACAATCGAATTATTTACATTTTCATGTGTAAAGTTTTGTTTTTTTGTAAAACTTGGATAGTAAATTTTGTAAAATATATTTTTCAATTTAAAAGATTGAAATTTAAATCATCTTGAAAATTTATTTTTATAAATAAAAAAAGGCGCATCCAGGGTGGATGGGTTGGGGGCTGTTCTCTGGATCTCTTAAAGTTATGGCCATTACTATTACTCCCCAGACCCCTAAAATTATTTTCCCTAGGTCTCTAATTTTAGGCCCTTGATCTCTGTATCCTTGAAAGTAATGGCCAATGGTCCCCAGATTTCTTAATTTAATTGGCCACGTTCCCCTGATCTCCAAAACTCTAAAATATATATATGAAGATCATCTTGTAAATTGAGTTTTCTTTTAAATATATACATACATCTATCTTGAAGACTGAACTGCGAAATATTATTATACAGTTAAATAAAAGTAAGTTGAAATAAAGTATTATCCCGTATAATGTATTTTGTCGCGCTCATACAACAAACAACGGTTTGTAAATCGTCACGTAACTAAATCACTTTCTACCAGTACGCTTACATGTTTCAGGCTACATCTGGCATAAACTATATCATTTCCTTTCTACTAGCCAGTGTTTGCCATGTTTCAGTACTTTCGGTAATTTGTTTTAACAAGTAGCTTAGCTGACATTTGATGATTTGATTTAACAAGTAGCTTAGTTGACATTTGATGATTCGATTTAACAAGAAGCTTAGTTGACATTTGATGATTTGATTTAACAAGTAGCTTAGTTGACATTTGGTGATTCGATTTAACAAGTAGCTTAGTTGACATTTGGTGATTCGATTTAACAAGTAGCTTAGTTGACATATGGTGATTTGATTTAATAAGTAGCTTAGTTGATATTTGGTGATTCGATTTAACAAGTAGCTTAGTTGACATTTGATGATTTGATTTAACAAGTAGCTTAGTTGACATTTGGTGATTCGATTTAACAAGTAGCTTGGTTGACATTTGGTGATTCGATTTAAGAATTAGCTTGGTTGACATTTGATGATTCGATTTAACAAGTAGCTTAGTTGACATGTGATGATTCGATTTAACAAGAAGCTTAGTTGACATTTGATGATTCGATTTAACAAGTAGCTTAGTTGACATTTGATGATTCGATTTAACAAGTAGCTTAGTTGACATTTGATGATTCGATTTAACATGAAGCTTAGTTGACATTTGGTGATTCGATTTAACAAGTAGCTTAGTTGACATTTTGTGATTCGATTTAACAAGTAGTTTAGTTGACATTTGGTGATTTGATTTAACAAGAAGCTTAGCTGACATTTGATGATTCGATTTAAAAAGTAGCTTAGTTGACATTTGGTGATTCGATTTAACAATAAGCTTAGTTGACATTTGGTGATTCGATTTAATAAGTAGCTTAGTTGACATTTTGTGATTCGATTAAACAAGTAGCTTAGTTGACATTTGATGATTCGATTTAACAAGTAGTTTAGTTGACATTTTGTGATTCGATTAAACAAGTAGCTTAGTTGACATTTGGTGATTTGATTTAACAAGTAGCTTAGTTGACATTTGGTGATTCGATTTAACAAGTAGCTTAGTTGACATTTGGTGATTCGATTAAACAAGTAGCTTAGTTGACATTTGGTGATTCGATTTAACAAGAAGCTTAGTTGACATTTGGTGATTTGATTTAATAAGTAGCTTAGTTGATATTTGGTGATTCGATTTAACAAGTAGCTTAGTTGACATTTGATGATTTGATTTAACAAGTAGCTTAGTTGACATTTGGTGATTCGATTTAACAAGTAGCTTAGTTGACATTTGGTGATTCGATTTAACAAGTAGCTTAGTTGACATTGATGATTTGATTTAACAAGTAGCTTAGCTGATATTTAAAAATAAAATTAAAACATATGTTTGTCTTTGAAAAATAGAAATTAACCCAGAGTAATAATACAAATACAAATTATAAACGGAATAAAGTCAATATATATTTAGCATTCAAAGGACACAACACACAATGGAAGTGAAATATAAAATCAAAATACTTTGTTGGTGTTTTTTTTTAATAAGCAATAACTACATACACATTCACGAAGTATAACAATTTTGGTGTTTGCTTTATAACCATAAGTACAACAAGGTTACAACGAGTTGTCCCCGACCAGCGGTGGACTTGTGTATTTTTATTAATGGCGCTACAGTTGTTAATGGGATACACACACTTTAGTTAAATGTTTATTTTTGTTTTACAATTATGATGCAAATATATAAAATGATATGTGTAATGTGTTTGCAGACATTAAATTTGTTTCTAATTTGGAAAGGAGTAAGAAAGGTGTCGTATTATATCATCTGTGACAAAAAAAAAAGGAAAATTATATTTTGACGCCTTCAGTATTTATCAATAATTTATGTTAAAGAAAAAAATCTTATCAAATCTTCAAAATAGCGCGACACCATTATTCTTATAAAACTGTTGGAAACTGCATTTGGAGCTCGTGGTCCAGTGGTAGAGCATCGGACTCAGGGATCGGAGGGTCGTGGGTTTGATCCTTTGCAACAGCTATATGTGATGTCCTTGAACAAGGCATTTTATTCACAAGTACTTAGTACTGGTTCTAGCCACAAGACCTCTTGTTTCAAAATCGATTGATTGAATTTTTAGCGTCATTTTTATGGTATCGAGGGCTAACAGATGATCAGTTAACATAACCACTGTTTCCTTGGATCCTGGAAGGTTAACCAGTACTCGAGCACATCCCATCTCCGCAAGAAAACGTTCCCACTTGAATCAGCAGTGAGAGACGAATGATAATGAGACGCAATGTCCTATATCAAACATCACGGAGAGTGTGGCCGAGCGCGAATTCTTCACAATCGAGGTAATATGAATAGGTCTCAAAACCTTATATATTCCTAATAATTATGAGGGTTCGGATGTAATACATGTACCTGGAGATTACTTTATTCACGTGGTTATATTGACAGTGTGCTAAAAAATGATTAGTAGAACAAACATGAGTAAAATCATTTTCAAAATTGGCCTTTAAAGTTGCATCATCTATAACTTTCTCTTCAGAAAATTATGGACAGTTTGTTGAATCACAAAGAGGAAGGTTCAATTCAAAGATAATGGTTGATTCCGTCCTTGTAGTTTATCTTATTTATAAAAAAAATGTGTTAATACGCAGGTCGGCATTTTCCGTTTTATTCGTCAATGTTTTAGCGTAACCCGAGTAGATTGTTGTTCGCGATTAAGTATTTGGTCAACAGAATTAAAGAATTTTACACCATAGAGACAAAATGCAATAGACGTTATTGAACAGAATATCCATAATATAGGATGCGTATTATAAATGTGCAGTTTTACTGCAAAGATCAAAAAAAAAATATCGGCGATATTGGCGAGGCACCTTTAAAAACGATTAAATAATGACTGGAATGTTGTTATTGTGGAGCTTTTAATGCCACTGATTCATGTTAATTGTCTCAAATTTAAAATTAATTTTCACAAAACAGTATACTTATTAACTCTTAAATAAATGAAGAATCGTAAAAAATGTGTTTTTGTTTTTTTACATGATGTTGTAATACTGCGGGGTCAATGGTCAGTAGCTTTTTTTGTTGTTGTTTTTTAATTCATGATTTAATAAAAGTATCTATCATCATTTAGTTTAGAAAATGTTGATTTAGAAAAAAAAATGAGTTCAAATACCTGGAAGTATTTGATAATTATTTACATGGGGACGAAGCATTCCGATTTTCCGTTTTGGAATGCACTTTTTTTAATTGAGTACATATTGCAGATTTTAATGAATATTTAAAATCAATGAAATCTACAACAGATGCCTATAAGTAAATAAAATACAAAAACGCTTAGTACTGATACAGGTGAAACAGTTATTATCATTAAATATTCACAAAACAATGTTTCAGAAATTCATCACAGTCATATGAATAATGTCATTTCTTTAAATAAAGGAAAAAAAGACAGAAAATGAAAATATATTTTGAATCTGTTATTATATATACTTAGGGGATATGGAAAAACGGATAATAACCTGAGCCACACTATCAAAATATTGTAAGCAATATGTACAGTTTTACCATATGTATGTAAAGTATTGATCATTATTACTGACAAAACCGTTAATGACATACCTGTACATATATCCCAAAACTGTAAATATCTCTAACAATACTTCGATAATGTGACACTAAACTTCACCAGCGTTTCTTTTTTTCTTTCAGTATACATAGATATCACTATTTAATTTAGAAATTCAATGTCAAATTGTTGTTTCCAACATTACACGTTAATGATTTCAAGTCATGACAGTAGGTAAAAACCATACATATCGATACATGTTAATGATACTATTTATTGACATATGTATATTACATAGGATTGCGTAGTTTTTTCATATAAATGGTAGTTCCAATTTAATTCTGATAATAAATTGTAAATTTGAAAATAGTTTGTGTAGACTTCGATATTGAGTATCATGTATCGAGTTTGCGTTTCACCGAAATAACGCACTATTTGTGACATTGGTGCGTATTTATAGTTCTAAATATGGTCGGTAAAATGCGTAGATGAAGTCTGCGCTTTATGTACATTTCTACATGGAAACATTATTCTATCACAGACAGTCTTAACAATTAGCATAGTAATTCATTCATCTAAATATAAAATACTGTAATGATAATAATATATATAAAAATAGTGTACAAAAAACAAAAACAAGTAATCAATTTCACACTAAAAAAAAATCAAAATATGTTTTAAAGAAAAAAAGTCCTTGTTAAAATAAAATACCAAAAAATCATATTATAAAATTATCTAACTAAAAAGTGCACACACATTTGTAAAAGACAATATTTCCTTTCAATTTCAAAACAAGAGCTCATTTTCAGCGAAAATGGGGGCTGCACAACAGACTATCAAGCTAATGAGATATTTCGCCTATATGGCATATGCAAGAAATAAATGGGCCCATATGGCATATGCAAAAAACGGTAACAGACCTTCAATGATAATTATTCGTCTCCAAGGTTGTTTATTCTGCTTGTGAACGTTATAAGCGACAATGCTATTGACACTGTGCATACATAATATTGTGAAGTTTGTGTGCATGTTCACAGCTAATTTCGATGTGTGTGTATCAACCAAGATATACAAGGCAACTTAAATCAATATATACCAAACGTATTCATTATTCTTTGATATATTTTTATACCAGATCTGCTATCATTTTATCGGTTTATATATGTTACAAAATCATTTAATTTATCAAATTTGTGTTTTAATGCGATGGAATAGCTGGAATAAGATTGAAATCAAAGTAAGAAAGTAGGGCCTTGGTTTATAATTCCTGTCATGTCTAGGTTTAGTACAGTACACATACCTGCGTTTTAAGATGAGTATATAA
The DNA here is from genome assembly GCA_029582155.1 of Panopea generosa. Classification (NCBI taxonomy): domain Eukaryota; kingdom Metazoa; phylum Mollusca; class Bivalvia; order Adapedonta; family Hiatellidae; genus Panopea; species Panopea generosa. The sequence goes on from CM055894.1 coordinate 41,015,198, forward strand.
AGGAGATCGGGTATAACAACCAATAGGAAGGTAGTGATAAACCTATAAATAGGAACAATCAATACAAAATTATGCTTCTTCAAATAGCGTAAAATAAATAAATGTGTAAAAAAATAAAGAATAGATTAAAAATGTACAAAAATAAATAAAAAATATGAAAATCAGCTTTTCTTTTTTAAGAGCGAAACTGTAAAATATATATTATGCCGTTCGACTCTAAAAAGCGTTTTGTGTTATTCGAGTTTAAAGAGATTCCGCCATGTGATTAAACACCACATTAATCTAATAGCTATATTATATAACTATATATAATAGCAATATTAATTTTGTAACCAACCCACTAAACACTATTCTTTTCGTAACCAACCCACAGAACAATATTATTTTTGTAACCCACCACTAATCAATATTCTTTTTGTAACCCACCCACTGAACAACATTCTTTTTGTAACCCACCTACTAATCAATATTCTTTTTGTAACCCACCCACTGAACAATATTCTTTTTGTAACCCACCTGGCACTAATCAATATTATTTTTGTAACCCACCCACTGAACAATATTCTTTTTGTAACCCACCTGGCACTAATCAATATTATTTTTGTAACCCACCGACTGAACAATATTCTATTTGTAACCCACCCGGCACTAATCATTATTCTTTTTGTAACCCACCCACTGAACAATATTCTTTTTGTAACCAACTCACTAAACAATATTCTTTTTGTAATCCACCCGGCACTAATCAATATTCTTTTTGTAACCCACCCGGCACTAATCATTATTCTTTTTGTAACCCACCCACTGAACAATATTCTTTTTGTAACCAACTCACTAAACAATATTCTTTTTGTAACCCACCCCCTAATCAATATTCTTTTTGTAACCCACCCACTAATCAAGTCCTATAACACTTGTTGCATGAACAAGTAACAAAACATTTAATTGCAGCACGATGATAATGGATATCTTAAAATAACACACGATGTTGACCAAATGTGGTACAGGGATGAGACACGACACTTTAGAAATCCAAATTCTTCTTCTTCGGCATCGGTTTGGCGGCCTGAGATTCGTCTGGCGATGTCTTGTTTTTCTTGAACGTGCAGAGGAAATAAATCGCAAATATATATAGACAAATCTGAAATTATCAATAATACATTTTTTAGCTGAGACATAATGATCAAATTGTATAGTAAATGTGCAAATAATGTGTTTGTTTGAATATTTAGCGTCATAGTTATGCCATCAAGGACTAACAGACGATCAGTTAACCTAACCACTGTTTCCTGGGATCTTGAAAGGTTAACCCGTACTCGAGCATACCCAATCTTTGCAAGTAACTGATAACTTCCCACTTGAATCAGCGGTGAGAGACGAATGATAATGAGACATAATGCCGTATAGCAATCATCACGGGGACTGTTGTCGGGCGGTTTGTCGACCTCACGATCTCTGAATTGATAGTCAGACACGGTAACGACTGAGCTAACTTGGCCCGGCTAAATGTGCAAATAAAAACCGACACATTTAAAGACAATATACTTCAATATACTGGTGCAATGAGCGTTGTAGACAAAACAATCAATTTGAACATATATAAGACCTTATCTTGAGCAAAGTATAAAAATCTCAAGGTGTTTTCGTGTCTTTATCTAAAAAAGTGTTTCTCTTATTTTCGCGGTCTGAATGATTATTTGTGTATATATGCAGATTTTGAAAGTATCGTCAGGCTTAGACTGAGTTTAGAGAGCAAATCACTCAAATTTGATATGAATTCTTTTTTTTATTTCCTATATTTATTTTTGTCAGCAGTATTGACAGTTAACAGAAAGAATATAATGTATGAAAGTTGACCTCTTGACCTCTAAGCTTCTAGGCGCAGTCATTTATAGAAACAACCAAAATTAAAGCGGGAATATGTACATTTTATTGTCTGTTGACAACTGAATAGCCAAAATAGCATTAGAAAAGTAGGATCTATGTTTCATCCAAGAGAGTAGGTTCTGTTCAGTGTGTACACTGTTGACAAAGTTCAGAACTAGTGGAGTCACACCCCTATTTCAAAACATTTTTTTTTTCAAAATCCGCATTTCAAGCATGACAATGCTTTCAAAGTATTCCAAATACATCGAAAATGGCATTCAAATAAAAAAAATGAGCTTGAAAATAAGGAATAAGGAAAATGCATTTTTAAATAAGAAATAAACAATGATTATTTATCACCGCCATTATATACCCCGTGGACGCATTTCCTGTTTCCAATGGGTGTACTGTGTCTCTTAAGATTGTGTCACTGCATATGTAAACAAAATAACTCTAAAGATAGAACGTGCGAGAGGGGCTATTTAACAGGAGACAAAATGATGAAATCAATATTATATAATGTGAAAGATTTGTCTCCCTTTATCTATTCCTAACAATGTTAGTCAACTGAGTAAAATGTAAGATTATGATATAATTTAAAGGAAATAGCAACACCAACAACCATAGTAAACACTAATCAAACAATTATATGAAATATATCTTTAATACTAACAATATAAAACGATTTTTAACGAATCTGAGGCCATAACAAATTAATTGCTAGATTTTTATCCCCGCCCGCCCCCTAATTTTCATGCCGCCCCGACTTCTTTATTTTCATAAAAAAATATATATTTAAAAATAATAATAATGGGTTTTTTTTATATTAGTGAACTCAATGTTAGAATTAACGATTACCAGGCGCTTAAAAACAAGAAATATACGTAAAAACGCACCTAGCTGTTTTTTTCTTTCGGGGGAGCATGTCCCCAGACACCCACAACCCACCCCAATCTGTGCCTACACTTCGTTTCGCCTCTGTGAAACAGAACAAACCACCACACATCCGCATGTAACTAGCGAGTTTACTCACCCTTATCGTGTGAGCGCACCCGGAACCTAATATTATAAGAATTAGTGGCCCACTCCATTTCCATGTTGAAATAAAATGTTTTAATTAATTATTTGAACCGAGCTCATTCGCACAAAATGTTTGTGCTTATACTTTCATAGCTGAAAAGAAAATCCAGTTAACGAATACAATGAATGAAAGTAGTGCGTTTTATTACATATTAATGATTTTCTTTGAAGTATACATTGTCAGACGGTAAAGAAACTAACACGAAGAAATGGTGCATGAAGAAACGAACACATAACAGAAGGTAGATGTGTACTTAGCATTCTGGTATTGATTACATTCAAATACATTGTAAAACGGATCAGGATTGAATTTTTCATGAGTGGAAGCTCCAGATTTCCAACACAGAAGAAACATGGTGTTTAATTAATGATGTGTAAAAAACAAAGGCGTAATTGATATAAAACAAGGATTGCCGACCAGTTTATAAAATAGGTCGCTTAGGAACATGGGTACCCGTATCATACCTGGATGTTTAGTGATTTCGTACTCTGGCTACTGCATTCAAGGGTACAGCAGCTAGGTTAACTACAGGGACAAAAACCGGACATACGTGTGTATGATATTCACATAACATAATTGTAAATACTCGGTAAATTCCGCCATCCTTTGGCATGAGGATAATCGGCGAGGTGTTCCGAACGCTCAAACGAATGTGATAGTGCTGATTTTTAATTGTTAATATTTAGAAAAATACTGAATAACACACACACACTTTTTATTTTAACAAATTTTGTTTTATTGTAGAAGTTATGATTGCAAACGGTGTGCCTAACCCTAACCCTCGTGCAATTGGACGTAAACGTGTGACCCAGTTTGAATACGCCGATTGGTCAGTGAGTCGCGTGGTAAGTACAACTTCGTTCATCACCGCGCTTTGTATTATGGGAAGGCGTGGGGTTTCCGGTTTCTTTGTATTGTGTCGGAACGTGCAGGAAAGGACATACTGGACTATACCTATCCTATCATATCCTTCCGGACATCTCGATTCAGGTCTATCATACCAGTCACTTAGTATACCTAGAGACATAGACACATGTCTCAAGTATACCAATGACTTAACTAAAGGGAATATATCAGGATTTTTCAAAAATTTAAAATTGGCTAAAAAACTTTTTTTCCCATTATACCACCCCTATATATACTCACTGACCCCGTTTTGCCAAAAGGATATCTATTCATCATGCCAAAATAATGTATTGAAATGGGATTTCCTCACTCGGCTACGCGCCTTATTTGGACTAAAATAGATTTCCCACTTAAAATTGCAACATATTTTGTGACGTATTAAATGAGTCGCGCGATAAAAATTTTGATTTCAATATGATGCGTTATACAAGTTTACACGCAATACAATTTATAACGTCTTAAAAAGAGACCGAATGACGATGTAAATGTATTCAAGTGATATCAATTTTTAAACTGGGGTTTTCGTTTCAAGTTTTGCATTTCAATATAAATATCGATTATTTCACATTTTGGTGAATTTGATATACTAACCTATTTGGATTTTATTTTTTAATGATAATGAGATGCTTTTTATCTACTTTAAACATAATTTTATTATTTATACATTTGTAGCGTTTTTCGTGATATTTAAGTCACTACGAAGGACACATTAAAGCGTTCTATACTGTTAATCCTGGTGTCAGGTTCGACGGTTTCGAGTTTTATTGAAGTCGCTGGCCTAATTACTGGTGTTCATCGAGATAATATACAAGTCAGCTAAATACGGACCAAAGCATATCATTACAGTAATCAGATATATATCAACACAATAAACTAGCCTTGTTATTATCATTCTATATTGTATCTCACCAAGATAGGCATAAAATAGCGATTTGGGGAATCCATTTTGCTACTTATTCCATACACACTTGATACCTTATTGTCCTTTTGGGGCGTATCATACACGAATGTTTTTTTTCTTATTTTAGTATATCTACGATTAGACGATGCCGTTTCAAATAGGGTCAATGTGAACAGTAGTAACAAAAGCTGTCGTGTATTTATATCGAGGAGGTACAGCTTAAAGAACCTTAAATTCCATTTTAAACATATCTAAACTATGACACAAGTTTGAGCAAAATACGACGCAGCATTATGTCAAGGGAGAGTTTGAGTATAAACTCATTTATTTTACCCCGGTTGTTGTTGTTGTTGTTGTTGTTGTTGTTGTATGGTGATTAGCGTCGCTTTCAACAATTTTTCAGTCATTTTGCGACGGTGTCTACTTGAGACAGTATTCTAAGCGCTGTCACACTGGAGTATCATGCCGCAGACACATGGTATGATACCCCACCCAGTCACATTATACTGACACCGGGCCGACCAGACCTAGAACTCTCCTCTAAATGCTGATCGTCAAGCGAGGAAGCTTCTAGTACCATTTCTAAAGTCTTTGGTATGACCCGGCCGGGGATTGAACCCACGACCTTCCGCATGTGAGGCGGACACTCTACCACTAGACCCCGCCGCAGTCTACTACTCCGATTGTGAAACAAGTTATTACAACTTAGACAAATCACGCTCAAAGTCTTCCTGTGCCTAACTAGTACTAAGCATATGTGGAAAAGGTGTCTTGCTTAAGGATACCACACGTAGCCGTGGCGGCGGAACGAACCCACGACCCTCCGATCATACGTTCAATGCTCTACCACTGGACCACGCGCTCCGCACATATGGAGGGGTATAGCATGCAATAGGTACACTTTATTAATCTTTGACACGAACATCAGCAAAATAATAGCAATGGTAAGTTAGAAAGGGTGTTGCATGCAATATACTGTTAACATAACGAAACGCCTATGTTTACCTAAACATCGTGGTACATACTGTACTCAGGCTTTGGGTCCTGTCTTGTTGTTCTTCATTGAGCATAATAAAACGAGTCCGAATATAATCAACAAGAGCTGCAAAATCATGAAATATAACATGTTTAATTAATCGGAAATCTCCAAGTGTGTGATAGTCACATATGCATAGTCAGCAAGCACTACACCAGTGTTTTAGCACAGTGAGGAGGCCACGATACGAACATGCAACTAATCATTGTATTCTAGATTTGTACTATTTACGACAACTTGATAAGCATAATCAATAAGTGACAAGCATTATAATCTGTGTTTGTCACAGTGTGACAAAGCTACACATGCACAACCAATCAGTGACAAGCATTATAATCTGGGTTTGTCACAGTGTGACGAAGCTACACATGCACAACCAATCAGTGACAAGTATTGTAATCTAGGTGAGTCACAGTGTGACGAAGCTACACATGCACAACCAATCAGTGACAAACATTGTAATCTGGGTGAGTCACAGTGTGACGAAGCTACACATGCACAACCAATCAGTGACAAGCATTGTAATCTGGGTTTGTCACAGTGTGACGAAGCTACACATGCACAACCAATCAGTGACAAGCATTGTAATCTGGGTGAGTCACAGTGTGACGAAGCTACACATGCACAACCAATCAGTGACAAGCATTGTAATCTGGGTGAGTCACAGTGTGAAGAAGCTACACATGCACAACCAATCAGTGACAAGCATTGTAATCTGGGTGAATCACAGTGTGACGAAGCTACACATGCACAACCAATCAGTGACAAGCATTATAATCTGGGTTTGTCACAGTGTGACGAAGCTACACATGCACAACCAATCAGTGACAAGCATTGTAATCTGGGTGAGTCACAGTGTGACGAAGCTACACATGCACAACCAATCAGTGACAAGCATTGTAATCTTGGTGAGTCACAGTGTGACGAAGCTACACATGCACAACCAATCAGTGACAAGCATTGTAACCTGGGTGAGTCACAGTGTGACGAAGCTACACATGCACAACCAATCAGTGACAAGCATTGTAATCTGGGTGAGTCACAGTGTGAAGAAGCTACACATGCACAACCAATCAGTGACAAGCATTGTAATCTGGGTGAGTCACAGTGTGAAGAAGCTACACATGCACAACCAATCAGTGACAAGCATTATAATCTGGGTTTGTCACAGTGTGACGAAGCTACACATGCACAACCAATCAGTGACAAGCATTGTAATCTGGGTGAGTCACAGTGTGACGAAGCTACACATGCACAACCAATCAGTGACAAGCATTGTAATCTGGGTGAGTCACAGTGTGACGAAGCTACACATGCACAACCAATCAGTGACAAGCATTATAATCTGGGTTTGTCACAGTGTGACGAAGCTACACATGCACAACCAATCAGTGACAAGCATTGTAATCTGGGTGAGTCACAGTGTGAAGAAGCTACACATGCACAACCAATCAGTGACAAGCATTGTAATCTGGGTGAATCACAGTGTGACGAAGCTACACATGCACAACCAATCAGTGACACACTGGATATTCAACAGTTTTAAGCAGCTACACATACATGGCCAATGATGCTCAAATATCGCATGCTAGTGTTCTACAGTGTTAGGCAACTACATATTCACAACCAATCATTGACAAGTGTTACACGCTAATGTTCTACAACTTTATGCAGCGGCACATTCATAACAAGTCATTGACAAGTATTACATCAGGTGGTTCCATTTGGTTAGAAAGTTAAACATGCATAGTCAATCATGCTCAAGTATTATATCTTGATGTTCTACAGCGTTAGGTTAGTACACACGCATAGTCAATCATGCTCAAGTATTATATCTTAATGTTCTACGGCGTTAGGAAAGTACACATGCATAGCCAATCATGCTTAAATATTATATCCTGATGTTCTACAGCGTTAGACAAGTAAACAGGTTTTCTGTTGGAGCGAGCAACTCGAACCTGCAGCGGTGAAGGGTGAGTGATCATGAGATAGCTTGGAGACGGCACGATGTGTTGGCTAAATGAAGTTATATACGCCGCCTAGCAAATTAACGCTCTGGCTGTTGGCCTCTTATACTGCGATAGGTTTGCTTAATGCAGTTGTGTACGCGGCCTAGCAAAATTACGTGCAGTAACACGACCGGGTTTCTTATAGCGCGAATGCAGCTATATACGCTTAGTAAACTAAAGTTGAACATTACGACCAGGTCTGCCAGTGAGCCAATGTTTTGTTAAGTGCAGCTATACAGGCCGGGCAATAAAGAGTTAAATATAAAACCGTCTAGATAAATACATGCCATGCAATCAAGACACTATTACAATATGTTACAACAAAGCATGCACATACAGTTCATGAGTATGTCAACTAAAGACAACAAAAATGCCCATACAAGAATTGTCCCCTCAATTGTCTTTATAAATACGTTTTAATCATATGCGAAGATCAATTTCATAAGATTTTTCAAGAGATTTTTCAAGAGATTTTGCCAGTGTTTAAAACGTTAATATAAAAGAAAAAACATTAATAATCTCTCTCTTTCTCTCTTTCTCTCTCTCTCTCTCTCTCTGATGATTTGCGGCAGTACTGGATGACTACGGATACTGATGACGAAATTTATAATTACTCATTCTTTACTAAACTAGGATAAACGTAAACATCTGTGTCGCCATCACCACTTAAAATTATTCTCATATCTTCTGCGGTATATCATAACGCACTCGATATCACGCAGTTGCTATTAAATATTTACATAATTTTATCCGTGATAAATAAAAGCAAACGATTTTGAAATAGGTAAAATTCAAATGTATATGTTATGAAAAGATTTTGCCTGATTGTAATATTATGCTAATTGTAGAGAGAGCAGAGACGCGTATTGTAACACCTATTTACATGAATTAATAAGTTAATTCAACATAAGCTAATTTCCATTATTGTGTCATGTTTTAATTTAATCAGCAAACAAATTGCCATGAATCAGTTTATTATTTTAAATTGAACGTCTCTGTCATTGATACCCTGAAATTGGTCAATTGATTCATAAATATAAGTATTACCTATGTACTATTACATACAATTGCATATAAAGCACAAAATATACGACGTATTTATAATTAATAAAAGCATAAAGCCGTTTGAATTTGAACAATATCATATAAATCGTAATCACATATCACAAGTTTTATATAAAACCGTATTACATGTTTAAATACAGTCAAACCTGTCTTAAGGAGCCGATCAAGGGAAGAAGCAAAAGTGACCTTTTAAGACAGGTTGTTGCCTAATACAGGTTAATTTGCTCCGAAAACATAGAAAAGGGAAATAGCACATGTGGCTGTTTAAGACAAGTGGCTGCTCAATTGAGGTGACCGCTTACACAGGTTTTACTGTGTATACAGAATAAATGAATGTCATTGAGTTGCGGGTGGAGAATTGTTTAGCAAATGTTAACATCCTGCGTTCCAGTAAAGCGGACATCAATTATTTAGCATAATAAATTGCATGTGCAAGATATCGCTTGTATACCTTCTGCTTAAGTTTTCAAATTAGGCGGATCGTATATTTTAATTGTGTCCTTAATTATGCATGGCAGTGTGGTGTACTTAAGTATTGCAACTCAGATTTTAATATATACGAGTACGTCTTTATTTATTACATGATACGCTATTGTACAATCTTCGCCATCAAGGGAAAGAAGTACACGCCTTACTTTACACGGCAAAGGTCAATATAAATCGGAAATGGGGCCGGTTTCACTAAACATCTCAAGAAAAGATTTTCCTCAACAAAAAAATATAAATGATTTCTCCAAATGAACATTTGCACTTGTATATAAAATAGACGTACAGAAATGAAATCAGAACAAATCTTTACTCACTGACTGAGGATAGCATGCAAAATGATCAAAATAGGGACCAGAGTCTTTGCGACCTCATCTTAATATAAATAGGGGTGTAGTCAAACCTGTATTAAGCAGCAACTTAATGGAAAGAGCAAAATCCCCTTAAAGTAGGTGACTGCTTAATACATGTTGATTAAAAACTAAACTGATAAAAAATGGTAAATAGAAAAGTGGTTGCTTAATAGAGGAGACCACTAATACAGGTTTGATTGTATGTTAATACAACTACTAGTATTCTTAAATTATTCCATTGGCCTAGTTAATGGTCCTCAAACGATCATTTTTGCCTATTTAGTTGTCCTTTAACGGTCATATTGGCCTAGTTAGCGGTCCTCAAACGATCATATTTGTCTAGTAAGCGGTATTCAAACGATCATATTTGTTTAGTAAGCGGTATTCAAACGATCATATTGGCTTAGTTAGCGGTCCTCAAACGATCATAATTGTCTATTTAACGGTATTCATACGATTATATCAGCGTAGTTAGTGGTCCTGAAACGATCATATTGGCCTAGTTAGCGGTCCTCAAACGGTCATATTTGTCTTGTAAGCGGTCCTCAAACGATCATATTGGGCCTTAAGGTTAATATAACAATCATTGAACGAATATAACTGGGCCAATATGAAATCCTTCAGTGAATAACATGATGTATCATACGTCTCGGTAACCCAGACGTTTTATAGGTTAGCGATTTTAATTAAGATGACCGTTCTACGTCGTTCCGTTATCACAGTGACCTTTCTACATTTATACATTTAATTATAAACATTTCTACTTATATCATGAAATAATTTAAAAAGCATAATTGGCACCTTATTTATATGAATTATTCCAACAAAAAATGGAAAGATTCAATACAAATGTGAGCATTGATATAAAGTGATACAAGAACAAAAAACTGGACCATGCCTATTTATGGTGTGGTCGGGAGAAGCAGGTGAAATGTTCAGTTTTACTAATACACACTAATTTCACAAATATTAAATATGTACTAAAATACTTAAAAACTTCAATCTAAAAAATCGTCAATGTGATTTTGATTTAAGACTGGTTCAAGTACAATGGCTTAGTTATGGGTTCATTGTCATTTATTAAAGAGCAATTAATCAACAAAATAAAATTCATATCAGTTTTTTTAATTATTCAAGTAAAACTTAAGAAGTGTTGGTGAAAGAGGAGCCAGAAAGAGGAATTGTGTGCTATTCTATACACGGCAAGCAGATTAATAGGTGCAAAACAGTGCAGTGTGCTGGCTAAAAGTAAGCAAAAATCTGTAAATACATGTAACTACTACAGACAAATGATACTACAGTTATAATAAATATAAAATATTTACAAATATTTACAAAATATTTTAAAAGATAGTGTGAATAAAATGTCAATGTATATATCTCAAAATGTATATTAATTTTTAATCATAACTATTTAACAATAAAAATGTTTTGACAAAATGTCCATGCTAATCAATTCTAGAACAGTAACTCTATAGTTACAGTGGACATTTTTATCAATTCAAGAAGAGTAACTCTAGAGTTACAGTGGACATTTTGATAATTCTTGGTATATTTTACATAATTATTCAACTCCAGATCAGCATTACAATGTTATTACCCCAGATGGATGGACGGATGGAAAGTCGGCGGGACAGATGGACGGGAAGGCAGGACAGACAGATGAATGACAACACATTTATATCCCTACGTCTTTGGAGGAAAATAAATTAGATATTCACATATGACAAGAACACGAGAAGCGAGTAATATCCATACAGCGGTATTCTGATACCCGTTATAAAAATGCTAATGAGTAACCGTGATCCGTTTCTATTGGGCTAAACATATTTCAATACGTTAAACATTAACATTGACTAAACCTTGAGATTTATAACCTGCCACTGAACGAATGCACTGAAGCGTACTTATGTAGTTTAATGGATATTTAACTCCATTTCAGCACAAAGCAGTCCGTATATGGTTTATCTTGCTGTATTGCAATAGAAGAATATCTCCATATACGAATAGACACGAGTAGAAACATCGTCCTTCCGCCCGCAAGTAACTGACACATTTCAAGTCAAACATAGAGGTTCTGGACCGAGCTTGGCTCGAACCCACGTCCTAAACCGTGAGAGGTAATTGATCCCAACTGGTGTTGTGCACATGTATCTGTGGTATATCATCAAGTCATGTATAAAGCAATCCCGTGTTGATTAACCATAACGATTCCAATCATTTTTAAATCAAGTTCAGTACTTTGCATGTTTTATGGCGTTAAGTGTTATTGTTAATTTATACTAATTTATTTTAGCTCGATTGCGATGAAAGCTCAGAGCTTATATGAACCGCTCTCGAGTCCGCTTCCTGGGTATAACCAGTAATGAGTATTGTTTTATGAGAGGCATCGGGTCGAGCTGGGGGATCGAACCCGCAACCTCTGGCGTGAGCGGCCAACACTCTATTCATTAGACTACAGCCCTGCTTTTGTGTTATTGTTGAAAGAAAACTTCACAATGAATCCGAGTAATACCATCGTCCTTCTGGCCGGTAGACCGTCTCACAAAGAGTGTTTGAACCGAACCGGTTTCAAACCCACGTGACCTTTAACTGATATTGAATCGACAGCTTGGGCCAGTCGTTCACGGAGGACATCCCGCTTTTTGCGAGACTTATTCGACTTATGAACCAATGGTACTTAACAACAACAACGTCTAGCGTATTTAGGTCAAGGTCGTTTTACAAGTTACCTGGAATGCGCCGATACCTCCCAGTGCGCCTGCTACTATAGCTGTATTGCCCAAAGACATGTCCCAGATTTCGCCGTAACAACCCTGCAGAGGACAAAAAGACAGCTTACCGACTTGAATTATATAATACAATAGGGCATATAATGTGATATTGAAAATTTAGACTGTTTATATGAAACTGAATTGATGAAAATACAAGTATCTCTCAGATTAATTTTTTTTATAAAAAGTATGATTTATTATATATATATATATATATATATATATATGGTATTTTGAACAGAAATGTAATAACATGCCAATAGAAGCAAACAATGTATATGTTTTATTGGTAGGATCAAAAATAAAATAATAAAATCAAAGGAAAAATCATTTTGTATTTTAAAAAATGTGTTGTGAGGCCACTAATTATAAAATCATGTGAAGATTTGATTGCATACATTACCGGGCGTTCTTTTCAGACGAACATGTTCGAATTGAATTACAAAAACAAGGTAAATGGAGTAAATCGGACAAAGAAAAATGCACAATATTTACAGCCATATAGTAAATATTGGGGGAAATGGGGTAGCTATTGAAATTATTCTTACAAAAAAACGGTCTGAATGTTTGCGCTTTTCAACTTGTTGTTGGTAATTTCGATTGAATTGCAAAAACGCAGCGGGATGAGATAGGATTACAATTTGAACTAAACACAGTTTTATGAAAATGTGCACAACCCCCTAAAGCATCCAGCAGATTATCATATGATATCGTGTGAATGCACGCGTGAAGATTATCCGTAAGTTTCAAATAATTTGCGATTAAAACTGTAGGAATTGTTATGACAAGGTTAGATGTGACGTACGAACGAACTGACGGACGGAACCCTTTATTATGCCATTCCCCAGTTTCGTCGAACAGATGGGGACTGCATTGATCTGCCAGGCGGATAGATTGTACCGTGTACTGAACATGCTAAAAGGGCAGGAAAGAGTTATCTCGGAAACGTACAGGGTCCTCAGTGGCCGAGTAGTCCAAAGCGCCATCCCAAGATCTCGTACCTCTCACCTCGTAGGTGTCAGTCCCGCTCGCTCCAAGAACGTGTGAGAAAGTTTGTCAGTTAGTTTTGGAAAGACGGTGGTTATACTCAGATTCGGTCTGTGGACTTCCTCCACAAACAAACTAGATACGCCACATATAACCTGAAATATGTTGTAAATGGCGTTAAACCCATTAAAATTAAAGGAAGAAAACTTACAGTTGACTTATAATTATTAGAATCAGTGGCCCCGGACGATGTGGCACACGACAGGTCTGAAGATGACGGCAGGGTTTTACAACACGCCAGCGGTGTGATGATGGTATAAATCCCGTACGTATTCGTCCATCCTGAAGCTCCCGTAAAATCATTGTAGTCGTCAACGCCGCAACATTTCACCTGAAATATAACAACACGTAGACGATCAGTTTATACAGACCGAAAATTAACCGTCAAAATGCAATAATAAAATAGACATCACATCATACATTAAAAGATGACATCAAAAATCGGAAATATATGTCAAGAGACGCGGAATTCATAGGACACAGCCACCTCAACATTACAAACATAATCAAAGGACACATCCACCACAATATTACAAACACAATCAAAGGACACAGCTACCACAACATTACAAACACAATCAAAGGAAACAGCTACCACAACATTACAAAAACAATCAAAGGACACAGCCACCACAACATTACAAACACAATCAAAGGGCACAGCCACCTCATCATTACTATCACAATCAAAGGACACATCCACCACAATATTACAAACACAATCAAAGGACACAGCCACCTTAACATTACAAACAATATCAAAGGACACATACACCACAACATAACAAACACAATCAAAGGACACAGCCACCTCATCATTACAAACACAATCAAAGATAGCATCCACCACAACATTACAAACACAACTAAAGGACACAACAATCACAACATCACAAACACAGCCAAAGGACACAGTCATCACAACATTACAAACACAGCCAAAGGACACAGCCATCACAACATTACAAACACAGCCAAAGGACACAGTCATCACAACATTGCAAACACAGCCAAAGGACACAGCCATCACAACATTACAAACACAGCCAAAGGACACAGCTATCACAACATTACAAACACAGCCAAAGGACACAGCCATCACAACATTACAAACACAGCCAAAGAACACAACCATCACAACATCACAAACACAGCCAAAGGACAAAGCCATCACAATATCACAAATACAGCTAAAGGACACAGCCATCACAACATTACAAACACAGCCAAAGGACACAGCAATAACAACATCACAAACACAGCCAAAGGACACAGCCATCACAACATTACAAAAACTTATGGAAGCAGATTTATACAAGCTTCCAAAGCTTTTGTTTCCATATAATTTATTAAACGTATGACAATATGCTTTATTGTTAAATGTATGCTAGATATATGTACTTATGTCAATAAAATATTGTTTAAACTTAACACAATCAAAGGACACAATCACAACATTACACACACAACCAGGACACAGTCACCAGACCTTACCTGCTGCATAATGACGTTCCAGCCCATGGAGACGACGTTTGTGCCGGTCAGGCCCATGTAGTCAGACTTTATACTGCTCTTCAGCTTGTCTTTGGCGTTGCTGTGGATCTATAGAATATAAAATCGCATACAAATGACAATTGAATTACCAGAATAAAAATCAAGTGGTCTGACCTGCATACAGTTACCAGTCTGCGTATCTTGACTGTGACACATGCTGCAATAATTGTAACCTGCAGAAAGTAACCCGTCTACGTATCTCGACTGTGACTCCTGCTGCAATTGTAACCTGCATACAGTAACCAGTCTACGTATCTTGACTGTGACTCCTGTAGCAATAATTGTAACCTGCATACAGTAATCAGTCTACGTATCTTGACTGTTACTCCTGCTGCAATAATTGTAACCTGCATACAGTAATCAGTCTACGTATCTTGACTGTTACTCCTGCTGTAATAATTGTAACCTCCATATAGTAACCAGTCTACTATTTTGACTGTGACTCATACTGCAATAATTGTAACCTGCAACATGCATACAGTAACCAGTCTTCGTATTTTGACTGTGACTCCTGCTGCAATAATTTTAACCTGCATATAGTAATCCCGTCTGTGTATCATGACTGTGACTCCTGCTGCAATAATTGTAACCTGAATACAGTAACCAGTCTACGTATCTCGACTGTGACTCCTGCTGTAATATTGTAACATGCATACAGTAACCAGTCTACGTATCTTGACTGTTATTCCTGCTGCAATATTGTAACATGCATACAGTAACCAGTCTACGTATTTTGACTGTTACTCCTGCTGCAATATTGTAACATGCATACAGTAACCAGTCTGTGTATCATGACTGTGACTCCTGCTGCAATAATTGTAACCTGCATACAGTAACCAGTCTGTGTATCATGACTGTGACTCCTGCTGCAATAATTGTAACCTGCATACAGTTACCAGTCTACGTATCTTGACTGTGACTCCTGCTGCAATAATTGTAACCTGCATACAGTAACCAGTCTACTTTTCTTGACTATGACTCCTGCTGCAATTGTGACCTGCATACAGAAGTCAGCCTACGTATCTTGACTGTTACTCCTGCTGCAATTGTAACCTGCATACAGTAACCAGTCTACGTATTTTGACTGTTACTCCTGCTGCAATATTGTAACATGCATACAGTAACAAGTCTGTGTATCATGACTGTGACTCCTGCTGCAATAATTGTAACCTGCATACAGTAACCAGTCTGTGTATCATGACTGTGACTCCTGCTTCAATAATTGTAACCTGCATATAGTTACCAGTCTACGTATCTTGACTGTGACTCCTGCTGCAATAATTGTAACCTGCATACAGTAACCAGTCTACTTTTCTTGACTATGACTCCTGCTGCAATTGTGACCTGCATACAGAAGTCAGCCTACGTATCTTGACTGTGACTCCTGCCGCAATTGTAACCTGCATACAGTAACCCGTCTACGTATTTTGACTGTGACTCCTGCTGCAATTGTAACCTGCATACAGTAACCAGTCTACGTATCTTGACTGTGACTCCTGCTGCAATTGTAACCTGCATACAGTAACCAGTCTACGTATCTTGACTGTGACTCCTGCTGCAATTGTAACCTGCATACAGTTACCAGTCTACGTATTTTGACTGTGACTCCTGCTGCAATTGTAACCTACATTCAGTAACCTGTCTTCGTATCTTAACTATGACTCCTGCTGCAAGTGGCGTCCATTTTAGTTTGGACATGCATGAAATAATATTTTATTAAACATTTAGCCATTTAAAAAGTTTTTCAATGTATATCTTATTGTTATAAATATTAAAAATATTTATTGCTTATACTGGAAAGACTGTCAATATTTATTAAAAATCGGCAATAATGGTAATGATGATGATGATGACGATGATGATGATGATGACGATAATGATGATGTTGATGTTGATGATGACGCTGATGATGATGATGTTGATGATGAAGATGCTGATGATGAAAATGAAGATGATGATGATGACGATGATGACGCTGATGATGATAGTGATGATGATTATGATGATTATGATAATGATATAGTGATGAATATAATGTTGATTATGTTGATGATGATCATCATCATCATCATCTTCATCATGGTGACGATGATGATGATGATGATGATGATGATGATGATGACGATGATGATGATGATGATGATGATGATGATGATGATGATGATGATGATGATGATGATGATGATGGTGATAGTGATGATGATGACCGTGTTGTCAGTTGACAGTAAACAAATACTTTATTCAATATTAGTATATAGGCCTATGCTAGTCTGTTCGTATTGTCAGTTGACATTAAACAAATACTTTATTCATTATTAGTATATAGGCCTTGGCTAGTCTGTTCGCATTGTCAGTTGACATTAAATAAGTAATTTATTCAATATTAGTATATAGGCCTATGCTAGTCTGTTCGTATTGTCAGTTGACATTAAACAAAGACATTATTCAATATTAGTATGTAGGCCTACGCTTGTCTGTTCGTATTGTCAGTTGACATTAAACAAATACTTTATTCAATATTAGTATGTAGGCCTACGCTTGTCTGTTCGTATTGTCAGTTGACATTAAACAAAGACTTTATTCAATATTAGTATGTAGGCCTACGCTTGTCTGTTCGTATTGTCAGTTGACATTAAACAAAGACTTTATTCAATATTAGTATGTAGGCCTACGCTAGTCTGTTCGTATTGTCAGTTGACATTAAACAAAGACTTTATTCAATATTAGTATGTAGGCCTACGCTTGTCTGTTCGTATTGTCAGTTGACATTAAACAAAGACTTTATTCAATGTTAGTATGTAGGCCTACGCTAGTCTGTTCGTATTGTCAGTTGACATTAAACAAAGACTTTATTCAATGTTAGTATGTAGGCCTACGCTAGTCTGTTCGTATTGTCAGTTGACATTAAACAAATACTTTATTCAATGTTAGTATGTAGGCCTACGCTAGTCTGTTCGTATTGTCAGTTGACATTAAACAAAGACTTTATTCAAAATTAGTATGTAGGCCTACGCTAGTCTGTTCGTATTGTCAGTTGACATTAAACAAAGACTTTATTCAATGTTAGTATGTAGGCCTACGCTAGTCTGTTCGTATTGTCAGTTGACATTAAACAAAGACTTTATTCAATATTAGTATGTAGGCCTACGCTAGTCTGTTCGTATTGTCAGTTGACATTAAACAAAGACTTTATTCAATATTAGTATGTAGGCCTACGCTTGTCTGTTCGTATTGTCAGTTGACATTAAACAAAGACTTTATTCAATATTAGTATGTAGGCCTACGCTAGTCTGTTCGTATTGTCAGTTGACATTAAACAAAGACTTTATTCAATATTAGTATGTAGGCCTACGCTAGTCTGTTCGTATTGTCAGTTGACATTAAACAAAGACTTTATTCAATGTTAGTATGTAGGCCTACGCTAGTCTGTTCGTATTGTCAGTTGACATTAAACAAAGACTTTATTCAATGTTAGTATGTAGGCCTACGCTTGTCTGTTCGTATTGTCAGTTGACATTAAACAAAGACTTTATTCAATGTTAGTATGTAGGCCTATGCTAGTCTGTTCGTATTGTCAGTTGACATTAAACAAAGACTTTATTCAATGTTAGTATGTAGGCCTACGCTAGTCTGTTCGTATTGTCAGTTGACATTAAACAAATACTTTATTCAATGTTAGTATGTAGGCCTACGCTTGTCTGTTCGTATTGTCAGTTGACATTAAACAAAGACTTTATTCAATATTAGTATGTAGGCCTACGCTAGTCTGTTCGTATTGTTAGTTGACATTAAACAAAGACTTTATTCAATATTAGTATGTAGGCCTACGCTAGTCTTTTCGATGTGGTTTTAACAAAAATCGCTCGGCGGTATTATTGGAAATGCAATATAATCAATGATATTAAAAAAAACCGAAGCCTTGATTTGTAACAAAGCTAGGTCAATTACACTTAACCAAATCGTGACCTCAGGTGGCCATTAAACGAACAGACAATTATCAAAACAATTGATATACAATCTTCTTATATTAATATTGGCCGGTAACCAGCGACAATAGAATAGCAAAACAATTAATGGCCTGCAGTGGTTTTGTGCGTTATAGAAATGGCTATCTCAGACCGTTGTTATATAGTAGACAATTGTTTATGAAGGGACAATTTTACCATTATATGGAGATATCAATACACAAACAGTCATATCTGTGAAGCCATGTGTACAAATATTATATAACCTTGGTATTACGCTAGTTTTTAAAGTCAGCGTATAAGATACAAATTGACATTTCGTCCACTTGTTTTTTTACCATTCCGATAAAAATCTGAAGAGATGTAAATACATGTATATGACGACGTTCACAATCCTCAAAATTTAATTTTATTGCAAAATGTGATGGGGTTTTTTTTCGTTTTGATTAAACTTTATTATTTTAATATTAATATATTTTATTTTTTGGGGTTTACATTTTTCGCTTAATTCAATAAAGTGTATTTAAACGCAAGGTTCTATTTCCCTGCATATTAAACCATTTTACGTAAATACTAGCGTGTCATGACATTTCTAGTAACTTTGAAAGCACTTTTGTCACAAGAAAATATCTACACATAATACTCAGAGTGTACTAAACAGTGATCAGAATAAATATTTTTGTGTGGCAAGAATGCCTTTATAACGAAAAAACTATTTCAATGCAAAATATATCACAAATTTGGTGGGGGGGGGGGGGGGGGGGGGTGAGCATTTTCTTTAGTTTGAACCGTCTTCGGGGTTATTCTATGAATTAAAGAAAAATACGAAATTAAAAAATGAATATATATTATAAAAGAAATGCATTTTACTCGGCCGATATTGTGACTTCGTGAAACCGGACTTTTTAACAACTTTTTACCACAAATACCATGTATGTAGTGTATAGGATACATTACAACTTTTTACCAGAACGGTGAAAAGGTAACGAAAATTGCCCGTATCCCTTTAATATAAATTTATTTTATATCTTCACCCGGTGTGCACGACAATGGGAATATTATTTTTCCGCTCAGTTTATGGTAATATTATACTTTCAGTATAAATGCTTCTTTTGTCCGATTTGTAATTAGAAAATGGATCTTTTGTGAGTTTAATTAGGTACAACACAGGCTTTAGTAGCGATATGGGGTTATGACTTCTTGACGTAGTGATAAAGAAAGGCATAGTTGATGCAATGGGATATTTGTAAATGTGTTATAAAAATATCTTCCTTTTCTTATATTTAGTACAACAACAAAAACTTGACCGAAGCTATAGTCTTGTAGTAGAGCATCCGCCTCGCATGCGGAAAGTCATCGTCCAAGCCAAACCAAACACTTGAAATACTGTACTGGAAGCTTCCTCGCTTGGTGTTCAGCACTTAGAGGATGCTGTGTACGTAGACACCATTGTGATATGACTGCAAAGTTTGTTGAATATCATTATACCCACTTAAAAAATAATTTGATTTTTTTTTGGCTATGTACAACGCATTAAAAAGTGTATGCATTCATTCGTTACAGAATTTGTTGCAATGGGAAAAAAAGAGATCTTTTTAAAAGAGTAAAACGACAATTCAACACATTTCAGGTTATATATGGCATTTCCAGTTTTACTGGTGGAGGAAGACCTAAGAATGAATCTGAGTAGAAACACCGTCCTTTCCCAAGTAACTGACAAACATTTTCACTAAAAGTTTTTAGAGCGAGCGGATCTCGAACCTACGACCTTAGCGGTGGATAAAAGTGATCTTGAAATGGCGCCTTAGGTTAATCGGCCACGAGGGACCCAAATGTTACTTATTAGCAGCTTCAATAAAAGCTGATAAACTTAGTGTATTATATAACGTATTTATATATCATCCGGTTGTGGGGAGATATCTTCCTGTGTGGTAAATATTAATCATACACGAAGGAAATATGCAAATTTGAGACATATCATTAAAAACACAGTGAAAGAGAGAGAGAGAGAGAGAAAGAGAGAGAGAGAGAGAGAGAGAGAGAGAGAAAGAGAGAGAGAGAGAGATAGAGAGAGAGAGAGAGAGAGAGGGGGGGTATGGGAGGGGGGGGGTGATATGGGAGGGGGGGGGGACATTGCTACGGTTGTAGCTTAAACGATAAGGACAGGTGATGAGTGTAGCATATTGTATCTTGAACGACAAGGTCTGGTGACGCACCACGGAAGACATAATTCGACACGCTTACAAAGAAGAATACTTACTGTGTCTGGTGATCCATACAGGATGCCGACCATAACTATCTGAGCAGCCAGAAGGACAGTGCAAATAATCACATACTGAAAAAACAGGCATTACGCATTAACCCAAAAATGTACCGAGTCACATTTTTATGTAAATAATATATCTATTAAAAAGTAGTGTTATTACCATTTATTATTGTTATTAGCATCATCATCATCATCATCATCATCATCATCATCATCATCATCATCATCATCATCATCTTCATCATCATCATCATCATTATCATTATGACAACCGGTAATATCAATATCCAAACCGTCTTTACTGAGAAGAAAAATAATTAATCTTTTCGAAATCATTATAAATTAAGGAGTTTATATCGAGTTAATTGTTTTATTGTAAACTTATCTATTTTACATCGATTGTGAAATTCTTACAACGTAGACAAATCACGCTCGAAGTATTCCTGGGTAGAACCGGTACTTAAGATATGCGGATAAAATGTCTTGCTTAAGGACACCACACATAGATCCTCCGATCTTGGGCTCGGTGCTCTGCCGCTGGGTTACGCACGCCACTGACTAGTGCCCATGCACCAAACCAACCTTTACACGTATGAACGTATGACAATATGAAATCAGTTTAACGCTTATTTCAACATATTTCAGGTTATATGTGGCATATCCAGTTTTATTGGCGGAAAAGACCTCCAAATAAATCTGAATGGAACCACCGTCCTTCCGTAAGTAACTGACACACTGAAAGCGTTATTACATAATATAATGTTACCTGATATTTTATTTTACCTGTTTTTATATAAAAACTAACTATTGGTCTGACACTAAAATATGAAATCAAAACACTTAATTATATAATTATCTATATGCCATTTGAGACATGTCTCTGCAGTGTTTATTTATCGTTAATAAAACTACGACACAGTAACCTGGCCGTCTAGTTTAGTTTAAACTAAATACATGACTGGCCAAATCACTGAAATTTCTGCATCAACGTGTCAGCGTGCTACTCTCAAGCGCTGTACGCAATAATCCCAAGGCATATTGTCATCAAACTTGGTACAGTCAAACCTGCGTAAACGTTCACCGCCATTAAGCAGACACTTTTCTGAAGCAGCCACATTTCCTACTTTCAATTTCAATACTATCAGAGCAAACTAACCTTTATTAAGCAACAACCTGTCTAAAAATGTCATTTCTGCTCCTTTCCTCAACTGGCTGCCTAAGACAGGTTTGACTGTAAATGTATAGTCGCACAATCAGACCAAGATATAATTGTTTGTGAAGTAACTGAATTTAAACTACTTACCGCTAATATCATGAACTTGATTTTGTAACATGAACCGCAGCATCCGAGAACAGTTATGATGATTAGAAATAGGCCGAAGAAAATGAATCCCAGAGCTATGCCAAACAATATCTCTGACAGATCGAAATTGGATAAATCCAGAGTGCCCGTCCCGGAACTAGTGGCAGATTTTTCCAAGTTTTCTTTCACCGAATCAATGTAGGAATCATAAACAGAAGAGCCAAATCGAATAAACAATCCAGCGCAAAAAAAACACTAATCCCAGAATCTGAAACAAAAAAGCAAGCATACTGTTCAAAAGATGGAGTGAAACAGTGATATACACATTCACGTATAAACGTCTCACACAACAATTAATTTTGCTCTGTTCTACATATATTGATGTCGCTATAGATGGCTTAAAAATTATCATTTAAATGGACAAAAAGCATATTTTTGTTATCAATAAACAAAATTCGAATGATTTAGTTCAAATGCACCAAAAAACGTGACAAACCCGATATCTAAATTGGAGGTGTAAGCTTGAAAGCTCAACGACCACTTTTTCTAAAATGAAACAAGGTGTCACGGTACTGTGTGTGAATCTGAATAACGGATAAAAAAGAAATCAAAATAAAATCACGTGACTCATTTAATACGTCATAAAATATTATGAACGTTTAAGTGGAGTATCTATTTTAGTCTAACCAAGACGCATAGCCCAAGTTTTAGGGAATCACTTTTTAATATATTATTTTGGCGTGTTTGAATAGATATTCTTTTGGCAATACGTGGTCAGTGAATATTTATTGGAAAAAAATATTTTTAGCCAATTTTAAAGTTTGAAAAATCCTGATATATTCCCTTTACTATCATTTCAGCACACAAGCTGAAATTTCGGTTGACAACATTAATATTTCTTTAATTGCTCATAAGACATTTGTCTGATTTTAATGATTTTTGCACCGAAGTTAAGCTGATTAAAATGTTCACCTATTTCATTAATCAATTATTTGAATATTCAATGTTGGACTTTCTACGGAATATTTCTTATTTTAACAAAAAGGTAGTGCACTAGTATAAACAAAATCTAATTAACAATAAATCATGGAAAAAAATATAGATATTTCATGTAGATAGACGTAAGAAGTAAGTTATCCGTAGTTAGCGAAAACTTACTATCGATATTTTAAGATTTTTTTTTATTTTTAATTTCAATCACTAAAAAGTTATCCATTTAATCACCCCGTAATGGGTTTGTGAATGGTTGTTAAGAAGTTTTTTTAGTTAATTCTTACATTAAAATATGGTTTAAAAATTTAATAAAGAAATGTTCACCATCCAGTTACAATGAAGCCCTTTACTTTGAAACCAAAATCACACAAACTGTGCTGGTTTGTTAGTTTATACTAATTTATTTTAGCTCGATTGCGATGAAAACTCAGAGCTAATATGATCCGCTCTCGAGTCTGCTTCCTGTGTAAAACCAGTACTGAGAGTTGTTTTATGAAAAGCATCCGGTCGAGCTGGGGATCGAACCCGCAACCTCTGGCGTATGTGGTCAACACTGTATACTCTACTTCTAAACCGTCCTCACTTGCTGGTTGGTTGAGAAGAAGTTGAGTTTACAAGATTTTGAAAACGCCAAAATTTAATGTACCACCCGAATTTAAGACAAGTGCCTTCAGTCACGTATCTCTGTTTATATGTCTATGTTTTGAAACATATTATTTTGTATAGAACAAGTACAGTCATGAATATCCGAAATATACCACTTATATTTGGGGATTTAAACGCTTCTTGGAAAACACAAACTGGTACCAGTATTTTAACTCATATATTAATGTTAGACCCTTTAATCTTTAACAACTATGTATCGAATGACATGGTATTTTGATCAAACTAAAATGCCTGAAGAATTACGATACGATTATTAATATTCTAAGAAGATTCTAAACCTAAGCTTCAAACAGACGGACGGACGGACGGACGGACGGACAAAATGCTTGCTGAATTATATTTCTACATTAAATACCAGAATAAAACTTACCAAGAAAAATATGTTGACTATCACGAGAAATACTCTACAGCAGGTAGTGAACGCTCCCATTTTTTAAAATAATCCTAAATCCGATGTTTGAAAATCACAAAACAGTGTTTATTTCCCTCTGATATATAGCACTAGTTATACTCCTTGAACATTCAATAGCCTGTACGCTCCGCGAAATAACTTCTCGTTAATTGTCCGTTATTAGTATATTGTTTTCCCCCTTTGTCGTTGTGTCTTTGGTTCACCGTCTTACTCCTTTATACCAATTATATTATATCATTCGGGTCACCTCGCCGATTATCGTAATATTCCTAATACCGAAAATTGACAGAGTGTGATTGCTATTCTATATTTAAGTCAGTATTTCAAAAGCTCCCACTATCATGTTCAGTGTGCGGTATAGGTGTTGTTGACTCAGTTTAACGTTATGTTAGATATGTGAAATAGAGGTTAACATTTTGTATGGTCCTTTACAACGGTTACACTCGATCGGTTACACTTTCATCTGAACGGAAGAGCACTTGATCACAACTGAAAATAAACAAATAAACAAATACAGAAGTGAAACAAAGATT